>PVJL010002465.1:0-197106 GCA_004026885.1 Lyroderma lyra | reverse complement strand
TCAGGCATACAGTTCTACAGTGCATTGTCAACTTGTTGTATAATAAGTTCACCACCTAAAATGACTTCTCTTTCCATCACCTTATATTTAGCTTCCCCCCTCCTCTCCCACCCCCTCCCCTTGCTCCCCTCACTAACCCACTCGTCCCCAAATAAACATTAAACTATTGATTGTGTCCATGGGTTATTTGTTTGTTCATTTCTTTTCTCTTGGTTGCTTTCAGTTTTATATTCCACATATGAGCAAAGTCATACAGTTTTTTGTTTTTTCTGTCTGGCTTATTTCACTAAGCATGATGATCTCCAGGTCCATCCATTTTGTTGCAAATGGCAATATTTCATCTTTTCTTACAACTGACTAATATTCCATTGTGTATATGTACCACAGCTTCTTTATCCAGTCGTCTGTCGCAGGGCACTTTGGTTGTTTCCATGTTTTGGCCACTGTGAACAGCGCTGCCATGAACATTGGGCTACATAAGTCTTTGCGGACAAAGGTTTTTAAGTCTTTTGGGTAGATCCCCAGAAGGGGGATTGCTGGGTCAAATGGTAACTCCATTCCCAATTTTCTGAGGAACCTCCACACTGCCTTCCACAGTGGTTGTACCAGTTTGCACCCCCATCAGCAGTGTACCAGAGTTCCTTTTTCCCCCACACCCTCTCCAGCACCTGTTATTCCTTGTCTTGTTGATAATAGCCATTCTCACAGGTGTGAGGTGGTATCTCATTGTGGTTTTGATTTGCATTTCCCTAATAGCTAATGAGGATGAGCATTTTTTCATATGTCTGCTGGCCATTTGTATTTCTTCGTGGGAGAAGTGTCTGTTTAGTTCTTCTGCCCACTTTTTAATTGGGTTTTTTTGTTAAGTCTTATTAATTCTTTATATATTTTAGATATTGGACCCTTATCTGATGTGTTATTTGCAAATATTTTCTCCCATTCAGTTGGCTGTCTCTTTGCTTTGTTGATGGTTTCTTTTGCTGTGCAGAAGCATTTTAGTTTGATGAAGTCCCATTTATTTATTTATTTATTTATTTTTAAATTCATTTTTATTGTTAGACTTATTGGGGTGACATCTGTTAGCAAGGATTACATAAGTTTCAGGCATACAGTTCTACAGTGCATTGTCAACTAGTTGTATAATAAGTTCACCACCCAATGTGAGTTCTCTTTCCATCACCATATATTTAGCTTCCCCCACATTCATTTATTTTTGCTTTTACTTCCTTTACCTTTGATGTGAGGTTCATGAAGTCTCCTGTGAGCCCCAGGTGTGTAAGTTTAGTACCTATGTTTTCTTCTATACAGCTTATTGTTTGAGGTCTTGTATGAAATATGAAGGTCTTTAATCCATTTTGAGTTAATTTTTGTATATGGAGAGAGTTCACAGCTCAGGTTCATTCTTTTGCATATGTTTTTCCAGCTTTCCCAGCACCACCTACTAAAGAGGCTGTCTTTTCCCCATTGCAGATTTTTTGCTTCCTTATCAAAAATTATTTGTCCATTAATTTATGGATTTATTTCTGGGTTTCAGTTCTGTTCCATTGGTCTATGATTCTGTTTTTCTGCCAATACCAAGCTGTTTTGACTACTGATGCTTTGCAATATAAATTGAAGTCAGGGAGTGTAATGCCACCAGCCTTACTTTTTAAACGTAGTATTGCTTTGGCAATTCGAGGTCTTTTATCATTCCATATAAATCTAATAATTCTTTTATCTATTTCATGAAAGTATGATTGTGGGATTTTGATAGGTATTGCATTAAATCTGTAGATTGCTTTGGACAAAATGGCCATTTTAACAATGTTAAGTCTTCCTATCCATGAACAGGGGTTATTTTTCCATTTTGTAATGTCTGCTTCAATTTTTTTCAAAAGTGTCTTATAGTTTTCTGTGTATAAGTCTGTCACGTTCTTTGTTAAGTTAATTCCCAAGTATTTCCCTCTTTTTGTTGTGATAGCAAAAGGAATTGACTCCCTCATTTTCTTTTCTGAGGATTCATTGTTTGTATATAGGAATTCTGTTGATTTTTTTGTTTTTTGATTTTGTATCCTGTGAATTTACTATATTCATTTATTGTTTCTAATAGTTTCCTGGTGGAATCTTTGGAATTTCTTATATAAAGGATCATGTCATCTGCAAATAACGACAATTTGACCTCTTGTTTCCTAATTTGGATACCTTTTATTCTTTTCTCTTGCCTGATTGCTGTGGCTAGAACTTCCAGTACTATATTAAATAACAGTGGTGACAGGGGGCATCCCTGTCTTGTTCCTGATTTTAGGGGAATAGGCTTCAGCTTTTCCTCATTCAGTATGATTTTAGCCGAGCGTTTGTCATATATGGCCTTTATTATGTTAAGATACTTTCCTTCTATACCCATTTTATTTAGTGTTTTGATCATAAATAAATGTTGTATGTTGTTGAAAGCTTTTTCTGCATTAATTTATATGACCATATGGTCTTTATCTTTTATTTTGTTTATGTGGTATATCACATTGATTGATTTTCGTATGTTGAACCATCCTTGTGCTCCCGGGATGAATCCCACTTGATCATAGTGTATAATCTTTTTGATATGTTGTTGTATTCTATTTGATAACATTTTGTTTAGGATTTTTGCATCTGCGTTCATCAGAGATATTGATCTATAGTTTTCTTTTTTTGTTTGTTGTCTTTACCAGACTTTGGTATTAGGGTAATGTTGGCCTTATAGAATGAGTTAGGAAGTATTGCTTCCTCTTCAATTTTTTGGAAAAGTCTGAGGAGAATAGGCATTAATTCTTCTTTGAATGCACAGCAGAACTCGTTGGTGAGTCCATCTGGTCCAGGGCTTTAGCTTCTAG
Organism: Lyroderma lyra; assembly: GCA_004026885.1. Taxonomy (NCBI): domain Eukaryota; kingdom Metazoa; phylum Chordata; class Mammalia; order Chiroptera; family Megadermatidae; genus Lyroderma; species Lyroderma lyra. Next base: position 194,260 of record PVJL010002465.1, on the reverse strand, counting down.
GGAGATTATGGATAGTCGTTTCAATCTCTTTGCTATTGATTGGTCCATTTAGATTATCCAGTTCTTCTTGGTTCAATCTAGAAACTTGTCCATTTCTTCCAGGTTCTTAAATTTAGTGGCATAAAGCCCTTCATAATATTTTCTTATAATTCTTTGTATTTCTGTGGTATCAGTGATAATTTCTCCTCTTTCATTTATAATTTTGGATATTTGTGTTTTTTTCTTTCATCCTTTGATTAGTCTAGCCAGGGGTTTGTCAATTTTGTTGACTTTCTCAAAGAACCAGCTCTTTGTAATATTAATTTTTTTCTATTGTCCTTCTGTTCTCTAATTGCTTTAACTCTGCTTTAATTTTTATTATTTCTTTCCTTCTTCTGACTTTGGGTTTTGTCTGTTCTTCTTTTTCGAGTTCTTTAAGATGCTAAGGTGTTCATTTGTGGTTTTTCTTATTTCTTAAGATAGGCCTTTAATGATATAAATTTCCCTCTTATTATTGCTTTCGCTGTCTTAGTAATTCTGATATGTTGTATTTTCATTGTCATTAGCTTCTGTATATTTTTAATTTTGTCTTTTATTTGTTCTTTTATCATTTTTTAAAAATAAGATGTTGTTTAATCTTCATGTATATGTGGTTTTTTTTCTGCTTTTCTTTTACAGTTGATCTCCAATTTCAAAGCTCTGTGGTCTGAGAATACACTTGGTATAATTTTGACCTTCTTGAATTTGCTGAGGCTACTTTTATGTCCCAGCATGTGGTGTATCTTTGAGAATGTACCATGTGCACTAGAAAAGAAGGTATAGCCTCTTTTTGCTGGATGAAGTGTCCTGTAAATGTCAATTATGTCCAATTGCTATAATGTGTTGTTTAGAGCTGATATTTCCTTATTTATTTTCTGTTTGGATGATCTGTCCATGGCTGTTAAGGGGGTGTTTAAGTTTCCCACAATGATTTTGCTTCTGTCAGTTTCTCCTTTCAGATCCGGTAGTAGTTGCTTTGTATATTTTGGTGCTTCCTGGTTGGGAGCATATATATTAATTAGTGTCAAATCTTCTTGTTGTTGTAGTGTGCCTTTTATCATTATGTAATGTCTATCTTTGTCTCTTGCCATCTTTTTAACCTGAAGTTTATTTAATCAGCTATCAGTATGGCAACTCCTGCTTTTCTCTGGTTACCATTTGCTTGGAGTATTGTTTCCCATCCTTTCACTCTGAGTCTGTGTTTGTCCTTGTGGATGAGGTGTGCCTCTTGGAGACAGCATATGGATGGGTTTTGTTTTTTTAATCCAGTCTGTTACTCTGTGTCTTTTTATTGGTGAGTTCAGTCCATTAACATTTAGAGTGATGATTGATATGTGAGGATTTCCTGTGGCCATTACTTTTTTGTTATTGTTTTATTTTTGTTTTTTTCTTGTTGTCCCAACTCTATTCCATTTGTCCTGATGTTTTGTTTCAGGTCAAAGAGCCTCCTTCAGCATTTCCTGAAGTGCCAGCCTTGTGCTGGCAAATTTCCTCAGCTTCTGTGTGTCTGAGAAGGTCTTTATTCCACCTTCATACCTGAAGGATAATTTTGCTGGATAATTTATTCTTGGCTGGAAGTTTCTCTCTTTTAAAGTTTTGAATATTTTATTCCACTCCTTCTTCTTTCCTGGCTTGTAGAGTTTCTGCTGAGAAGTCTGATACCAGCCTCATGGGTTTTCCTCTACAAGTTATTGTTCTTGTTTCCCTGGCTGCCTTGAGAATTGTCTCTTTGTCTTTAGTTTTTGACATCTTTAATACCACGTGTCTTGGAGAAGATATGCTAGGGCCCAGGTATCTAAGGGATCTGTTTTCTTCTTGAACTTGGGGTTCCAGATCTTTTCATAGGTTTGCAAAGTTCTCATCTACTATTTGTTTGGGTATGCTCTCTGTAGTGCTCTGCTCCTTCTTCTAATCCTATTATCTTGATGTTGTTTTGTCTCATGGACTCAGATAGTTCTTGCAGAGTTCTTTCAATCCTTTTAGTTCTATATTCCCTCTCTGTTTCCATGTTCTGATCCTCGATATCACTAATTCTTTCCTCCATCTGGTTGGCCCTGTTTCCTATGGCAGTTATTTCATTTCTCACTTCTTTTATTGTATTATTTATCTCTCTCATTTCCATCTCATTCTTCCTTATGTTTTAAATTTCTTTGTTAAATTGTTCCTTTTGTTCATGAATTTCCTTTCTTATGTCATTCACCTCAGCTATGGAGTTCTGCCAGTATGTTTTCATTTCTCTCAGAGCCTTTAGAAAGGCTACTTTAAATTCTCTGTCACTTAGTTCAGAAAATTCTAGGTCTATGAAACTATCTTCTGGATATATTTCATGTTCATTCAGAGCAGCTTTAGTTTTTAAGGAATTCATAACGTCTATTGGGTTCTTCCTCTTTGGCATAAAGGTGTTATGTTCAGCAGAGCCCAGGAGACCTGATTAGTATTTTTGTGGTGTCTTGCTGTAGGGCAGGTACTAGGTGGCTCTGGGGGCCAAGTTTTGAGAGAGAGGGGTGATGTTTAGGCCTTATCTCTGGTCTCCAGCTGCATTTGGAGGTGGTGTCTATCTGGGGTCCCTCTGCTTCCTGCAGTTTGTTTGGGAGGCTGTAGGAGAGGGGAGAAACCAACAAAAAGTGCGCTGGGGCAGCTACACCTTCCGCCCAATGATGAGGAAGCTGGGGGATGTGGGCCAAGGCTGCTTTTGTTGGCTGGGGCAAATGCTATCAAATCTGCCTTCCTGGGCCTGCTCCAGTGACCAGTCCTTTGGGGCAGAGGCTGCAGGCTCACACTGTGTGTGAACACTGGGCATGCGTGCACCACAAGTCCAAAGCCGTGGGCCTGATTTCACAAGTTGCATGAAGGCAGCTGGTTCGCCTCCGCCATGGGCCGTGAACCACGGCCCTGCGTAGGAGCCATGCATGCTTGAGCTGTGGGCTACAAGTGTGTGGAGAGCCGAGGTGCTGTCTCTGTGACCTCACCTCAGCCTGCAGCTGTTCAGAGTCCTTGCTTAGCCTTCTTGCTGCTACTCAAGAGCTTCAGAGGTTGGTCGTCAAGCTCTGTTCACAACACACTGCTCTAAGGCCCAGCTCCCCAATGGTCTCCTACCATTCTGCCACTTTGGCTTGCTCTCACTCTTATCACCTCTTGGCCTTCCCCTTCCCATGCACTGTGGTGCTCTCGGGTAGTCATCAGCGATTGGGTCCTGTTGCGATCCATCTCTGTTCCCTCCTCTTTCTCCCGCTCGCCCCCTTCTCTCCAACCTTCAGGTGTTTTCTTGCGACTCATGGATTTCTCAGCTGTTGTGTCACTCAGGGTCCTCTTTCTTGGCTCCTGGGTGGCTGTTCAATTGTGTTTTCTGGGAGAGGCTTTAGGGACTTCCTCCCTGGTCACCATCTTGCCCTCCTCCTCACTATGGTGATTTTTGTAACCTGTTTTGTTTATTTGTTCAAAAACATTTTTAAAAATCCGTTCATGTTAATATACAAAATCTGAGTTCATGGAGATTGGTGGCTACTTGGAGTTTTGAATGACAGAATAGGAAACTGCTCAATGCTGGGTTGACACATATGAGAGCTGTCTGGAAAGGATCCAGCCACATAATATGAAAAATAGAGGCACTTATGGCTGGATTTTTTTCCAAGCAGCCCTTGTACAAGTGGGTTATGTATGTGCCATCCTTTGTGGTCAAGAAGTAACTTTGACATTAATGTGCAGGAGTTGCTGAGAGAAGGAGAAGCTTTACCCAAGAGGCCTAGGAAAGAGCCTAGACAGTCTCCCATAACTGCACTGTCAAACAAGCCCATCACAGCACCACCACGGGTCATGGCCTGGGTGTGTAGAAAATCAGAACATCTTCCCTGGTGTCATATCTTCTACATGAGGGTTAGAAGACCCTGCAAATGTGTGTGCTAAGGATTAGAGGAAGGCACAACACTTCCTTTCTAAGTGGCCTCATCAATTGCCTATGGCAAGGCAGTGGAGCTTAGCCCCCAGACCAAATGTCCCACAATCTAATGACTCCTTTATGCAACTATTGTCATGTATTTCCTCAAGAGTGGTTAGGTGGTATTAATTAAAAATATGCATATTTAACCAGCCTAAGGATTAATTACTGGGAATGATCAGGGTCTCTTGAACTCTTAGAATTTTGGGGGCTTATACATGGTTTTCCGGACGTCAGTTTGGACTGAACCGTAACCTGCCGAGATACTTCTGGCCTTCTGGGATGTTCAGTGACATTTAAAGATTCCTGAGGTATGGATTGTGAATATCTCAAGTAATTAAAATCAAACAATAATTGTAGGTCTTGGGTCTATGAAATTCTAATCAGCCTTGAAGTTAATGAATCATTTGAAAAATTCTGTGTTGAAGTTCTCTTCACAAATGAGAGTTGAATTTTTTCTGTCTGACACTTATGCTTAGATCTCTTTATATCTTAAACATCATGCTTTTGCATGAGAAACTTTCATTGTGGGAGGTGTGGAAAGATAGCATAATAAAAATGTTATTATAGTATTATTTATATTTTTCTACTCCTTCCTTATTACTATATTATGATGGCTAGAAATTTTCTATGGGTTTTCTTTTTCTCTTTCATTTTTATTTTGCTCAGATTACATTCATGTACCTTTGAGCAAAAATATTATTTGAACCATAGGACTGAGTTAACATTATATTTAGCAGTTATTTTATTAAGCTGCATTTTAATTTTATTTTGTTTTCATTAAACAGGTATTTGCCCCCGTAGGTATTTCAGAGCTACCTTTCTGACTGTATTGGTTCCCAGACTGCAAAATTAAAGCTTATCTGAAGTTTTTGCTTATGACTCTTTTAAAAATACACACCAAAAAAATCAGATTGAGAATTCTAAATGTTGGGTATGTATACCTGTTTTGGTAATGTAATATTTGGTTTGCAACCAAGAGATAACACACATAAATGATAATAGTACTCTTAGAGTAAGTATTTTCTCTCACTGAAAGGATGTGTGTGTGTACATACATACATGTGTTTTTGTGTGTGTGTGTATCCCTAGAAGAGATCTGTGTGTATATGCATATACTTGTATATACACATACACATACATATACAGGGGCTGTTCGGAAAAAAAATCCAGCCACAAACGCCTCTGTTTTTCATATTACATGGCTGGATACTCTCTGGACAATCCTCGTAGGTGTATGTACATATATTTAGGTATATATTGGTATATATTCATATACAAGAACTGTCTGGAAAGTATCCAGCCATGTAAGATAAAAGACTGAGGCATTTATGGCTGGAATTTTTTTCCGAATAGCCCTTGTACAGTGTATATATTTTCAGTGTACACATTCTGGCTAGGACTACATGAAACCAATGGGTTCCTGTAGTGTTCAGATCCCGTCTTTAAGCCCCTCTCCCTTTATCCTTTCTCCATCCCTTCCTTTCATTCTTCTTCCACTTCTATAGCACTTCCCTGAAGGAACCAGAATGAACAGGAATATGAATGAAGAAATAGAGTGACATGGTCCCTTCTCCCGACCTGCTCTTGAAGGCCTGTATTTCCCACCATGCTGGAGTTGCTCCACTGCTCCTTGTCTGGTAGGCACTGAGAAGTAAATCCAGACACCTGGCCCCTGCCAGCTCCAACCTGATTGTTACAAGTTCTGATTGTATAGAAGTCATTCAATGTCTCTGAAAAAAAATTTTAAGGGACTAAATTTCTTAATTTAAATCCCTTTAAATTAAGGGATTGAGGAGTTCCCTGATGGTGTAGTGGCTTAAGGCTTCGGCGCTGGCGCTGTCAGTGCTGCGGCCTGGGTTCGATTCCCAGTCAGGGAGCTACCCACATACCAAAAAGCAAAAAAATAAAAATAAAAAAAAAAAAAGAAAAAAATATGTATAAAAAATAAATAAATAAAATAAATAAATAAATTAAGGGATTGATCTTGCTGTTTAGGATCATCTTCTAGAGTTGGATCTGTAATTATTTTTTTCTCTTTTATTTTATTATTATTATTATTATTTTCAATATTATTTGATATTAGTTTCAGGTGTACGGCACACCTCTTTATACCTTAGCTGCTCCGTAATTTCCTTCATCAGGTTCATTCCTCTCCCCATTCCTTTCTCCCCCTGTAAATAGTATTACAGCAGAGATAAATATCAAAACTATTTGAGTACCTGTAAAAGTCTTTCTTTTCTGTAACAAAATAAGAAAAGTTCCCTTTTTGATGTCTAAGACTCTAAGCTGTTCAGATTCTTAATTGGTTTTATTAGTGCCATGAATATGATGTGTCAATTTGAATTAATAGTTTTGTACATTTGCTTTTTACTTGTTCTCATTGAAATGGCAATTTAATTTGGGGTAGACAGTAATTTCATTAACTATATCCACAAATATCAAAACCTCCATTCTAGAAGAATCAGTTATTTGCTGACCAGAGGAGGGGAAAAAACAGTAGTGATCATGTATTTTATACCTGTTATAACTTGACTTCAATGTGATATATTTTTGGTTGCTACTGAATTTTTAATTCGGAAGATTCTATGGATTAAGAACGTTTTCATAGTGTAGTAAAAAATTTCTCAGTTATGTGTTTGAGAAAAGAAGGGAATGAGAAGTAACCTTGTTGAACACCTACTGTGTGTTGGGCCCTTGCTAGGAGTAACACAAATGTAAATTCTAAGCAAAAGTTGGTACTGAAGAATAGGAAAAGCTGAATAAATGCTTAATTGTTCTTAAATAGTTAAACTACAGTCTAGCCTGGGGGTGAAGAGTTTCTTAATCAAGTTTTAGGATTTCTATTGGTCCAACACTTTAGAACTCCATTATAGATAATAATATAATCATGGTAATGGGGGTAATATGATAATGTTGTGAATTTCCTGGTCAAACAGGCTAATTTAATAGAAAAAAGACTTTTTGGCTTTTTTTTTTTTTGTAATTATATGATCTTGGGATCATTTTGAACAAATTTAAAGCTTCTAATGCTCATCTGTAAAACTGAAATGCAATAGTATATACAGTGAAGTTATGTACTAATTATTTTCTTACCTACTTTATAAAGATCATGGCTGTGTAATTGTTGGGATAGTCTTTAAATTTACTGTTATTGCCAACAAAATAATCTGGTTTATACCTCTCTTTTTACTTAAATTTTTAAATTTTAAGTTATTTGTATTAGTTTCAGGTATGCAATATAGTGTTTTGACATTTTTATACCTTACAGTGTGATCACCCCACTGAATATAGAATTATATGTCACCGTGTAACCTTATCATAGTATTATTGACTCTATTCCCCTTCACTTTTCCTCTGGTCTCCCCATCCACTTCCCCTCTGGCAGGCATCCCTTGGGTCTCTGTTTGCATGAGTCTCTTTTGTGTTGACTCTGCTAATTTACTGGCAACGTCCTGATATGGTTCATGTACGAAACAAGAGCCATGACTGCATGAAGAAATAACGCAATATGAAAGACTTTTACTTCTGTTTTTGTATGTGGTGGAACACACCTCAGTTTTATTCTAGGAAAAGGAGCTAAAGATGTTACTCGAATTAGGTTCAGGTCCCAGCTGGGCCACAGATAAATGTCATTTAATCTCTCAATTTCCTTGCCTCAAAGAAACTGTGTTAATAGCTGACCTGCCTAATTCATGGTGAAAGGATTCAGATGAAATTTTTTTCTTTTAAGTAACGTTGGACAAGATTACCTTGAGTCCACGTGTTGCTCCACCATATGAAGCAATGCTTCTGATTGCTTGTAGTGTTTTTCCTGTTTTAGGACTGGCATTTATCGATGACAAGTTTCTGAAAATTTACTGTGTCTTTCAGAATACCTTAATTGCCTTATTACTTTCAACTCTAGACCCAAATTTTTTTAATAATTAAAATATGCATTAAATATGTGAGGATATATACAGTTTGGTGCATGGTACTAGAAAAATAAGACTGATTTGTTTGGAACTAATACATTTTTGTGTTTTTTTCTTATTCACAAATGTTAATGAAAGTTCCAAAAAATGTCGGTTTTCCAAGATAAAAATGGATAGTTTAAAGCCATCTTATTAAAAGTCCTTGTTTTTGAACATTTCAGTATTTGTTAAATTGAAGTGTCTGTCAGTAAATAATATCCACTCATGGTTCTCACTCTCTTTTCTCAATGTTTTGAAAAATTTGACTCTGATGGAAAAATACTGATTAACTATTCCAAAACTATTTTGATCATATTCCAAGACCCAAGTGGTGCATGAATAAGTTCTTTAAGTTTTATATTTTAAAAATAATTGGATCTTTCTAATCCTAGGTGTTCATATCCCATGTGTTAGCTGGCACAGAACTAAGTAAATAACCCTTTTTTGTGTTTGCATTTTAATTTCCCCTTAACGGTTTTGCAATCTATGTTTTCATACAGAGAACACGCCTGCATTATAAATAGATGTGACTTGAGCTGTCATTTCAAAGATCTATGAAAGTCTAGAGGCAACGTTAAAAGTGGCAAATTTAGAGTTTTTTTGTGAAACCTTTTAAAACTGTGTTCCTTAAGAGGGAAACGTATATAGCCCCCTAATTGGTAACCACAACTTGTGGCATGCTGCTGATTAATGTGAATTGCATACATCAATTTGATTTAAAGTTTACATGATAGTTTCAAAACAAAATTATACATGCAGCATGGAACTGAATTGTTGACATACTCCTCTCTGCAAACATAATACATAGTATTTCATAAACATATTCTATCAATACAGATATAATTCTCTCAAACATATGTCCTTTTTCTAATGAACGTTAAAGACATTTCATGGAATTCAAATGATAACTTTAGGTGAATGAAATAAGACTCTGGGATGTTTATTTTTAATAATTGGTTGAATCAATTTTGACCATGGTGAATTTTTCTATGAATTATGTTTTCAGATTATATATCTTTTCATGAATTATATTTAAAACTGGTATTATATTGTTCCTGTTCCTTGCTGAAGCATACTTTACAGTGGGAAAGATTTTAAACTAAATACTTCCCGTCTGGCCCTGCCAAGGTGAATGTTTTCCTCACAGCCTTGACTTGCAGTTGAAACTGATGTGAGAGTATGTCACAGCTGTTTTGACAGTCCGGTCATCCTAATCCAGGGATCAGATCCCGGTGGTTTGTCAATTATCCTGCTAACCCTACAGCAAGAGCAACACTCAAGGCACTGAACTGTCAGCCCATAACCAAAAAATAATGTCAGGAGCCAGAGAGGCAGGCATGCGAGGGGGAATGCTTTTGACAACAGAAGTCAGTGTATTATTCAGCATTTATTTTATTTTGGGGAGCTCGTAACAAATTAATTACTGGGAACCACAAGATGACATGTCATCCATTGCTTTGGACATTCTTTTGTGTCTAAATTTAAAAAGCAAAGATTTGACTGCCTGTGCAAGTTCTGCTAACATAGGGTTCTGTAACATAACTCTATGTGAAAATAGTAGATCACCTGAATTTCATTTGGTAGTGATTTTTTTCCACTGGTGCACCCACACAGTCCCTAGGTGCAGAAAAAAAACTGCACCTGGAGACTGTGTGGGTGCTCATGAAAATAATTTTGAAATTTACTAGGAGCCCCATTGATAAGGAAATAGATGTAAATATGCAAAGTGGATGGAATTGTGGCTTGTGTATGACAAAGAATGTATTCAAAATATAAAATTGCAAAGGAAAATTTGTTTTGAAAAATTCATGATCGTAATAGTTTAAGGGAAGAAATAAAGGGGAATTTTAAGTGACATTGGTATCTGTCCTAAAATGAGAAAATGATATTGAGGCTCTAAATCTTTAACTGCTCTTGAATAGGGCCCAGTGGAACTCTTAAGTGACATCAGCTAAAATTCTAGTTGGGCTTTTATTTGTCTCTAGTTCATCATCTACGTTATATGTGTGTATCAATTCAAATATCTGTTATATACATAAACTAAATGACAACCCATAATTGACTACACAAGCCTGGGATCTTTAAATAAACATTTGCCGGCCAAAATGAGACTTTTTACTTGGATTGGTTAACTCAGGCAAATGTTGAATGAGTCCAAGTTCCCGCTTTGTGAAGTGCAAAAAGTGTGAACTTTAAATGCATTTTGCAAATTCCAATAAATAGTCAAAGTGGCTTTTGGGACTTAATGAATGGAGAACATATTTCTCTGGGTTTGAAAAATTACAAAGTTATTATAAATAATGCCTATTTTGTGCAATACCCCAAAACCATAAGAAAGAAAGAAAAATATAAAAAATAGCACCAACATTCACAGATAATTACTTGTAGAATATACATATATATATGTATCAGAGAGAGATACATCACATTTTATAGATACAGATGTTGTGTTTTGTACCCAACCTTTTTGATTTAATGAACATGTTCATAAAATCAGTGTCATAGCAAATTCATTGCAAATCATTTTTATGGCATTGTAATATAATATTTTAATATACAAATATACCATAGTCTATTTAAGTAATACTCTAATGTCCCAGTTCATGTTAGTTAGATTTGAAAAGGTGTAAGTGACTGTGAAGAATAACTTATTTTTGACTTATTTGAGACTTATTTCTGAATTTTTTTTTAGAATGGATTTATTTCAGGTAAAATTACTAAAGAAAGTGTATCAATACTTTTTATCATCTGGGAGACTTACAGTCTTATTCAAAGTTAAAGATTAGTATTAGAAATTGTCTTGACTCCTCACAATATTGCTAATTGCTCTTTTTAAAAAGGCTATTACAGGTGTTGCAAACACCTGTAACACTAGGTTTCCTAAAAAATAGAAACATAGCATGTCTGATGACTAATGTTGCGGTCAAGCAATACTTATATTTTGGTCTAGTCATTGTTTTCCAGTTCTAGTAGCTTAATTAGAAACTAGTATGGTGAGTGGCAGATTCCACTCTCGTGTGTTTAGCTCCCACTTTTATTTTATGCTAACTGTGTTCTCAGGGTACTTAACTCAGTGCTTTCATTTCTTCTTCTGTACAATGAAGATGATATTATTGCCACATCTTTGGGTCTGGAGAAGATTAAAGTGGTTAATGTAAATTATCTATGCTGTGCAGTGCCTGGCACACATAGAGCCCCCAGTGAATGTTAGCTGCTATTACTTGAATTAGGAAATAAAAATGTATTAGAACATTATAGGTGTTAAATTTCTTGTGAGGAAATCAGGAATAGCAAATGTTTTCATTATGCATATAACACCTAGTTAAACAAGATTTTAGATGTAGCAATAGAATTTTTTTGAAGTACAATGTAAAATAGTAATAATTATTATTGCTGGTTGGGAACAATAGAAGTATGACACCAGTAAGTGCCACTGTTTGGGTTATGTGTGTTATTAGTTCTAATGTAAGGATGCTACACTGGTATTAAGAGATGCAGCCTAGCACTTTTCAAACTTTACTGTGCATATGAAGCATCTGTGAATCTTATTCATATTATTATAAAAGGCAGATTCTGATTTAGTAAGTCTGGAGTGGCCCTGAGATTCTGTATTGCTAGCAGATCCCAGGTGATGCTGATGATCACATGGCTACATTGAGTAGCAAGGATTTAGAATAAATTATGAAGCTATTGGAGTTAATAGTGAGTTTTTAAATTGAAAAATGATTTTTCTCCTGTAGCATTTTGCTTTGGGCATTCAATGTATTTGCATATTATGACTTTGAGTCTCTTCGGTGTTCTGCAGAAGTGGGAAGTTAACAAATTTATACAAAACGAATATCCTCAAACAAGTCACAGGTGGGAAGAGAATAGGATAGAAACAAAAATTAAAACTAAAACAAAAACTTCTCCATCCCTGATCTTTGGGTGTCTCTGTTAATATGACTTAAATATTTGTTATATTGGTGGGTGTTTTTCATTTCCAGCTGTTTCTCAATGCCTCCATCATCACCATGGAATGGTCTGTGCTTCTCCTTCCTGCTGGCTTCCACCGAGACATAGAAGCAAGAATCAAGTCCCATCAATATTGTGTAATTCTGACCATGATAAAGACACATCCCTCACCAGAATCTGTGCTCTGACCTCTGACTGCTTTTTGTTGGTGATCCTTAACTGATTATCAGCCATGAGGAATATAGAGTATCAGACAAAGTTTCCAAATCTTTGTAGAGCAACCATTTTACTCAAAGACTTGAAAAATTCTATTACTGCGAATTTGAATCTTCATAGTGTAACATTTGCAATGCATTGAAAAAACAATGTGAGAGCTGATGGTAGGCCACCTCTGGCTATTTTCCTATACCCCAGAGATAATGTTTCACTTTACCTTGACATTAAGGCTAATTTCAAGGAGGAAACCTAAAAGCTATTGGAAGGGAAGAAACCCAGGGATGACCTATGATAAGAAAATTGAAGTAAGTCAAAATATAGTTTCTAATCCTTGCTCTGCCACTCATATCCTTTATAATGTTTTATTTCTTTGGCCCCTCTCACTTTTCTCATTTGCATAATGAACCAGTTAGACTGATTGGCAGTCCCTCCAAGCTCTGGAATTCTATGATTTTTATGATTGAATTATTCTGTTGTATTGAAAATGTCACTCTAACTCATAGCTGGCCAGTTGACTATTTGTATGGTGAAGGATTCCCCAGCCTTGGCTCCAATGATAGTCCCCATTTGTGACCAGAGCTGTCAATCATTTTGTGATTTTGTCCACTGTTTTCCAGAGTCAAAAGCCTCCCCTGGAAATGGAGTTTCATTTGAAATAAAATTGAGTTGCACATGGTACTGAAAAATATGTTACCCCCTACATGCATTGGGGTAAGTCTCTAAAAGAATTTACCCCTAAATATAGGGTATCAATGAGGCAATGTAAACCACCAGAACAGCTACTTGACAATTTGTCACTCAACTTCAGCAAAACTATAGAGGAACAGCACGATGAATTAATGAATAGCAACAAATCCCCATGACAACATGTTAGTTCATTAAAATTTTATCAGCATTCTTCCTTAGGAAAGTACGCCTTCTGTTCTATGTTGAGTTTCTTCAACATTGTTTTACAGCCAATTCACAGCATTCTTGTGCTTCAAAATTAGTTCCTGTGGAGAATGAGATACACATAGACTCTATATCGTGCCACACATGGGTCTCCTGGGTGTCACAGTGACATATTGCCTGCGTTTTTGTGTATCTTATGGCTTGAACATTAACAAGCATTTTTCTACTGCCTTTTTTTGACAGTAGATTGATTAACTGAAAATCCATCTTTGTGTTAATTTTTCGCAAATGTATTAAATTGCATTTCATAATTATCTTTCTAATATTCAACATAAAGGCACCAAATGGGAAGAAAACGGTAAAATATTTTTGCTTGCTGTCACAGTGGCATTTTCCTGCTGGCTCTGGCAAACAAAAAGTAACACAGAAAGAAGTCTTGACATTTTCCTTGAATTTTTTTCTCTCTTTGAAAATTTTTTTTTATGTGTAACCAAAATGCCAGTAGATTGGAAGATTTGGGTTCCCAACATAACAGGGACATTCTTCCCTTTTATAGAAAAAGTCTCACAACCCCATCCTACAAACCATAGTAAAATCAGAACAGTTTTTAGTATTTGGGGAAGTTTTTTGAGAGGATTACATTCTTTCTATTGAATTTTCACTCTGAGTTCTGCTTCTACTGAATCCTGATCTGAATTATGTCTTTCCTTTTAAAAAAGGACTCAAGTGGATATAAATACTTAAGTCAGCCCTTTTTACTTTATTGACTTGGGAATCACACAAATTGGGGAGTCGGGTGATTTAACAGCCTTTAATTTAGCTCCACAAACTGAGGGTGATGATCTGCTGAAGACCATAGACTCAGACCATTCGTCCATATATACATATAACCATTATGAGATCTGTTCTTTTTCTTTTTTTGCACAGAAATTGTAGGACTGATTTTTTTTTCCAAGGAATGATTTTTGATATATCATTAAATATGTTCACAGCAGTCACTAATTTATTTGTTAATTAGTGTAATTTTTATATTGTGAAATTTAGCGAAATGTATTAAATAAAATTGCATATGACTCTTGACCTGAAAATATTATTTGTAGGACATGCTAAAAGTAATCAGACATTTATACCAAAATTTATGCATGAGAATATTCATGACAATATTGTTTATAATAACAAGAAAAAGTGAAATTAATCTAAATATCTGATAAAAAGAGATTGGTTCATATGCATTGTTACATTCATAAATTGAACACTAGTCAGTCACATTCAGGTAAATCTTGATTTATTGATACAGTGGATTTATAATGTATTGGTAAATTACTGAAAAGTATAATATGACTATATTTTTGTCTCCAGAATGTCAGTACGTGTGTGAATAATTGTATAAGAGAGAATAGATAAGAAAAGACCCTAGAAAGTTAATAGTATTGTTACTAGATTATAAGATTTAAGATAACTTGATATTTTTCCTTTATGTTTCTTTGTATTTTCTAATTTTTCTATGATGGATGTGTAATATTTAGTAATTGTTTTAAAAATAAAAAAAAGTTTTTAATCATAAACTTTAAATAAATCAATTGCAAAAGTCACTTTCATGAGATAATTAAATACTTAAAATTTAATTATTTGTATTATTTATAGCAAGATTTCTCAACAGAGTTGCTATAGACATTTAGGCCAAAAAATTCTTTGTTGTAGAGGTAGTCCTGTGTATTGTGAGCTATTTAATGGCATCCTGGCCTCTACCTACCTAATGCAAATAACACACCCCAGTTGTGACAGCCAAAAATATCTCCAGATATTGTCAAATGTTCTCTGGGTGGCAAAACAGACTTCTACTTGAGAACCAATGATTTATAGATATTGCTTGATTGATTCATACCATGTACCACACTTCTCAATTCATCTGTAGAATATTTGTCTTTTTTCACATGTTCATCCATGTAATATTTCCTTTTTTTTTTCATGCTGCCATCTTGCAGGAGATATATATTTTTTTCTTCAGAGAAAGCCCCAATTCAGATTTTGGACTAGAGTAACTAACTGATGAGATGTGACTGGCTTATATCACTGACTCTGTAAGAATTATTTGTGATTGTGGTCACTATGGCTAATTGCTCCATTCAGAGCTATCAAAGGACGAGCCCCAAATTCCACATGCTCTAGACCTTAAATTTACATTAACAACAAGAGAATGTTTAGCCAGATCATTTCCTAAGTCCCACATTTTAAAAATATTTAGTCTAAATATAGATACATTTTTATTTTCAATAATTAGGCTGACTCTAAAAAATGTTTTATTCTTAGGATCAGAAGACATGATTGGAATTTTGAGCCTGCCACTCACCTGTTAACATGACCCTGCACAAATCTTGTAACCTCTTTAAATTAAAGTTTGTCATGTGAAAACGAAGATGATTAAATAGCCCTACTTAATTGCATAATTGTAATAAATAATGAGTGCATTTATGGCTTAAAAGTGCTGTGTAAACTGCCAAAGACTCCATACCCATTGGGAATTCATTTCTCATGGAGGTTATCTGTGGCTGAGGTTGCTATGGCAACGTTCTGGTTTGTAATGTTCCAAAAACAATGCTTACTATATACATGCCATCCATTTACATCTAGGAAGCAAATAGGGATAATTAAGGAATTTGACTTGAATTTTTAAACTTGTTTTCCAAATGTCTCTATTTCCTTTGTCAATATTTTAGTACCCATAGTAAAATTAAATAAATTTTAGATGCTGATGAATATGGAATATAAACTAAAAAAAAAAAAGGAAGAGAAAGTAAAATAAAAGTGAAGATTTAAAAATAATAGAGCATCACAGAAATTAGAAAAACACATGTTTGAGCTCACTGCAAGAATTACCAGTGTGAGATTTCCTCCAATAGTTGTTTTCTCTGCTTTATTCAACCCTGTTAAAATGAATCAATCAATGGGGCTTCTGCCATACCCCCCAGGAGCCTCTGCTACACTGTAATGTAACTAAATATTAGAATATCTTTTTCTGTTTGCTGTCTCACAGCTTCTCTCCAAACATCCCCTGTGGATTTCAGAAAATTATTGCAAACTAGCATCTGAGCAAGAATGGAAGGTATGCCAACTCCTTTGCCTGTTAACTAGTAGGCCTGCTAAGTTTAAGACTGTACATTGACAACTTTAAGAAAGCAATAATAAAATGGATTAAAAAACACATACTGGAAGGGGATCAAGATGGTGGCATGAGAGGACGTCCTTGAAACCTCTCCTGGAAATTACAACTGAACAGTCAAAATCCAACAAGGGAAGCCCCAAGTGACACAGCCTCTGCTGAGAGATCCACTTAACCCCAAGAAAACCCCTAAAGGTTAGAGAAAGGGAGGAGAATGAGAGAAAAGGGGAGGGACCTATGTAGAGACAGGGCTGTGAAAGGCTGGGGCTGGCAGAAGAACTGAGGAAGGGGCTGGGGGAAACAGGCTAAAATGCACAGTCCTGGGTGGGTTGAGGAGCTGACAGTGGAAGCCTGCACAGGGGACAAGATAAAGCCCAAGCCTGAGCTCAGGAATGCTAGGGCACCACCAGAGCTCCATGTCCTGGATGTGGTAGGGCATGAATAAAAATGTGTTAAGTGCCTGGGGTGAAAACAGGGACCTAGCCAAATGCAGCCCCAAACTAGTAGCCAACAGGTATAGGACTCACCATAAATTGGCCCTCCATGAGTTTGAGATTAAGTAACCAGAGCTGAGGGTGGGAGGGTTGCTGACTATAACAAAATACAATCCCAGGTGAAATGTAGTTTGGGACAAGGGAGAAAGGTGGAGCCAACAGTGAGTGACTGTCCGCATGTGCTCCTGACAGAGGAAAAGCTTGTTTTGTGGTATGCATCCCACTGGCCTCTATGCACTTCTGATGGAGGGACAAGCCGGCTTTGCAGGGCACAGCTGCCTGAGCTCTGGTGCATTCCTGAGGAGGCCCAGGCTCGTACTGCAGCACGTGCTAGGCGTGGCTGGGCACTCTTCTGATTGAGGAAGAGACTTATGCTGCAGACTGTGCCTGCCCCTGCCCTGAGTACTCCTGATGAAGGGATGGGTATATTTCTCAGCTGAGCCAGCACCCAGTGTAACAAAGAACCTCAGGACAAACAGCAGTAATTAACCACATGGTCTCCACCGCTAGGCTAAAACTATGAACACACAGCCTGGCTGCTTTCCCTTGTTCTACCCCAAGCTGATGTTATCCTGAGCTGTAAACAAGCCCTGAGCCCTCCTCAGCTAACCCTGCCCTCGTGGGAACCAGCAAGAGGGCTCAGGAAAACTATAAAACATGGGCACAGCAGCTTCTGCCTGCACCGATCTCAGAGGCGAGAATATCATTGCCCCATCATATTTTTCCCAAAGAGAAGGTGCATTGAAACCAAGGTAACTGAGTCAAAGAGGAGAAGCCCACCTTCCAGGAAAGCTCTGAGAGTGAGAAAATTACACAACAAAGATAAAATTCTGTAAGACACTGCAGTGATACCAACTGAGAAGTGAAAGAAAGACCTCTCCATATCTGCTAGGGGAAAATTTCTTATTCCTGGGAAGAGAAATACATCAACTCCAATGTGCTGTCTCTGGAACAAAGAGCCTAAGAGAGAGAATGGAAAATTTCCAGAAAGGGAATTTATAGATTTGGAAATATATCATCTGAGTGACACAGAATTCAAGATTGCAGTCCTAAAAATACTCAGAGAGCACATGAAATATGGGCTGAATACTCAGACCAAGGTACATGATTTCAGAAAGGAAATCTCTAAGCAAAAGGAACACTTTAACAAAGAAATTGAAACTATAAAAAAAATCAAATAGAAATTTGGGAGATAAAGAATGCAACAAAAGAAATAAAGAAGGATCTAAATACCATAGGAATCAGGGTCGACGAGATGTAGGAAAGAATTAATGAGACCAAAGATAAAAACAGAAATTGAACAGAAGGAAAAAGACAGAGATTTGAGAACCAAAAAATATGAAAGATCTCTACAAGAACTGTCTGACTCCATTAGTAAGAACGACATGAGAATAATAGGAATAGCAGAAGGTGTAGAACAGAATTCTACAAAGAGTTTAATCAAATATAGTAGATGAGAACTTTTCAAACCTATGGGAAGATCTGAAACTCCAAATTCAAGAAGAAAACAGGACCTCCAGCTACCTAAATCCCACCAGATGTTCTCCAAGGCACATTTTCTAAAGATGTCAAAAATCAGACAAAAAAGAATTCTCAAAGCAGCTAGGGAAGAAGAAATTATAACCTTCAAAGGAAAGCCCATCTGGCTGTCATCAAACTTCTCAGAAGAAACACTTCAAGCCACAAAAATGTGGAATCATATATTCAAAATATTAAAAGACAGAAACTACCAGCCAAGAATACTCTATCCAGCAAAGTTATCCTTTAGATATGAATGAGTAATAAAGAGATTTTCAGACATGCAGAAGCTTCAAGAATTCTCCAAAACAAGACCAGCACTCCAGGAAATACTGACGGAAGCTACTCAACCTAAAACAAAAAGCAAAATTAAATGGCAAAAAGTTAGGACAACAAAAACATAACAAAGGAAGAAGTAAAGGTTTAAATTCCCAAAAAAGAATGGAAATTAAAAGGAGCCACTGCACATATGAAACTTTCCTTTTCATAAACCTCATGGTAATGACTCTAAAAAACAAAAACAAAAAACACCCCAAACCAAGACACACAACCAGAGAGAGAGAGAGAGAGAGAGAGAGAGAGAGCGAGAGAGATAGAATAGAAGGAAAGATCATACAATACCATCAAACAATAAAAACAGACAGCGAGAAAAAAGCAAAGAGGATACTGAGACACTGAATAACCAAAAACCAGAAGATAAAATGGCCATAGAAAATCCTCACATATCGATCATCACCCTAAACATAAATGGACTGAACTCACCAATAAAAAGGCACAGAGTATCTGACTGGATTAAAAAACAAAATGCATCTATATTCTGTCTCAAAGAGACAGACCTCAGCCACCAGGAAAAGCACAGACTCAAAGGGAAAGGGTGGAAAACAATACTTTAAGCAAATGGCATACAGAGAAAAGCAGGAATAGCCATACTTATATCTGATGAAACAAACTGCAGGATAAAAAAGGTAATAAAAGATAAAAATGGATATTTCATAATGATAAAGTACACAATACAACAAGAAGAAGATATGACATTCATCAATATAGATGACCCCAACCAGGAAGCACCAAAATTTATAAAGAAACTACTGGTAGATCTAAAAGGTGAAAAAATTGTGTGACAAAAACACAATTATAGTAGACGATGTAAACACTCCCTTAACAGCCATGAATAGATAATCCAAACAGAAAATAAATAAGGAAACATCAGCCAAAAAATGCATTACAATAATTGGACATAATTGGCATTTACAGGACACTCCATCCTGCAGCATAAGACTATACATTCTATTCTAGTGCACATGGGCCATTCTCAAGGAAAGACCATATGCTGGGACACAAAATGAGACTCAGCGAATTCAAGAAGACTGGAATCATACAAAGTGTATCCTCAGACCACAAAGTCTTGAAATTGGAGATGAATTGAAAAAAAAAAGCAAAAAAAACCCATATACATAAAGATTAAACAACATGAAATTTAAAAATGACTGGATCAAAGAAGAAATAAAGGATTAAAAATACATAGAAACTAATGACAATAAAAATACAACATGTCAAAATCATTCAGATGCAGTGAAAGTGTAGTAAGAGGAAGATTTTTATCATTACAGGCCTATCTCAAGAAACAAGAAAAAGCCCAAGTAAACAACCTGACATCTCATCTCAAAGAACTAGAAAAAGAAGAATAAAAATAGTCAAAGTCAGCAGGAGAAAGGAAATAATAAAAATCAGAATAGAACTAAATAAAATAGAGAACAGAAAAACAATAGAGAAAATTAATGAAACAGAGCTGGTCCTTTGAAAAAATCATTAAGATTGACATATCCCTGGTTGGGCTCACCAACGGGCAAAGAGAAAAAATACAAATAACAAAAATTAGAAATGAAAGGGGAGAAATTAGCATTGATACTACAGAGATACAAAAGATCCTGCGAAAATATTATGAAAGACTATATGCCACCAAACATAAGAACCTTGAAGATATGGGCAAATTTCT
Source organism: Lyroderma lyra (assembly GCA_004026885.1). Classification (NCBI taxonomy): domain Eukaryota; kingdom Metazoa; phylum Chordata; class Mammalia; order Chiroptera; family Megadermatidae; genus Lyroderma; species Lyroderma lyra. Next base: position 174,126 of record PVJL010002465.1, on the reverse strand, counting down.
AGAAACATATAATCTACCTGGACTGAACCAGGAAGAACTGGACAATCTAAATAGACCAATCAACAGTAAGGGAATTAAAACAATCACCCAAAACCTTTCCAAAGGCAAAAGCCCAGGACCAGATGATCTCTCCAATAAGTTTTATCAAGCATTCAAAGAGGAACTAAAGCCTATCCTCCTCAAACTCTTCCCAACAAATTGAAGAGACAATTCTTCCTTTGTCATTCCATGAGGCCAGCATAACCCTAAGACCAAAGTCAGGTAAGGATAACACACACAAAAAGAAAACTATAGACCAATATCTCTGATGAACACAGATGCAAAATCCTAAACAAAATACTAGCAAGTAAATTACAACAATATATTGAAAAGATTCTATGCCATGATCAAGTGGGATTCATCCGTCAAACACCAGGATGGTTCAACATATGTAAATCAATCAATATGATACATCACATAAACAAAGATTAAAAACCATGTGATTATATTAATTGATGGGGAAAAAGCACTTGACAAGATATGCATCCATTTATGATCAAAACACCTAATTAAATGGGCATAGAAGGAAAGTACCTCAACATAATAAAGGCCATATATGACAAACCCTCTAATATCATATTGCATGGGGAAAAACTGAAGCCTATTCTCTTAAAATCAGGAATATGACAAGGGTGACTTCTGTTGCCACTGCTATTCAATATAGTACTGGAAGTTCTAACCAGAGTAATCAGTCAAGAGAAAGGAATAAAAGATATCCAAGTTGTGAGAGAAGTTAAACTGTCACTAGCTATTAGAGAAATGTAAATCAAAACCATAATGAGATACCACCTCACACCTGTTAGAATGGCTGTTATCAACAAGACAAGGAATAACAAGTGCTGAGAGGATGTGGAGAAAAAAATACCCTCATACACTGCTGGTGGGAATGAAAATTGGTACAGCCACTATGGAGGACAGTATGGAGGTTCCTCAAACGAAACAAAACAAAACCAATAAAAACAACAATAAACCTAAAAACACAGCTACCATATGACTTGGCAATTCCACTCTGGTTATCTACACCAAAAATTTGGAAATCTTAGTCTGCAAAGGTATACGTACCCCAATGTTCATTGCAGCACTGTTCATGGTGGTCAAGTCATGGAAACGGCCAAAGGGTCCCTTGATAAATTACTGGATAAAGAAGCTGTGTGGTACATACACACAATGGAATATTACCCAGCCATAATAAAGATAAAATAGGGCCATTTATGACACACGGATGAACCTTGAGACCACCATACAAAGGAAAATAAACCAGACAGACAAAAACAAAAGCAAAAAAACCATATAATCTTACTCATATGTGGCACACAAAGCTGAATGCAATGAAGAAACAAAAACTCATGGACATTAATAGTTTTGTGGTTAGTAGTTATCTGAAAGTATGGGAGTAGGAGAGTAGGAGAGAAGGGACAGGGTCTCAAATGAATGGTGATGGAAAGAGAACTAACTCTGGGTGACGAACATATCACACAACACACAGATGATGTATTGTAGAATTATACACTTGGACCTATGTAATTTTTACTAACCAATGTCAGTTACTTCAATAAATTTAACAAAAAAAACTTGTTTTTAAACGAAGGAAACAATAAACACACACACACACACACACACACACACATACACACACACCAACCTCTTGATTTGACTTCAATTTTTCTTATTGTTCAGTTTTTTAACAATAAGATACAAGGTTGAACTTCATAAAATGGAGTGTGTGTGTGTGTGTGTGTGTGTGTGTGTGTGTGTGTGTGGTGTATGCATTAAAGAAACCCCGGGAAAAGACTAAGTAGTATTAGATAGGCCCAACAGGAAAGATATGTGCAAGCTAATATTAATTTGCTATCCACCATGTGCAAAGATGATAGTATAATCCTCTGATTAGCAAAAAGAAAAATTTTTAAATTATGTTTTCAGGATTGGGAGTGGATTTGGGATTAGCTTCTTTTGTTTAGTTTGTTTAGTCTTTATAGGGAATAGCACACATTTGAGAAATGACTGCTCAGTGTAGCCTTCAATCAAGGAACAGATTAACAAGAGTCAATTGTCATAAACTTACAGATATAAGACCTGGAGGAGAGTTAATATGATTACGAGAACTGGGGAAAATGGCATGAGAAAACGTAGTTTGGGAAAATGATTGGATCAGTTTTGGATAGCTGTGATATCAACAGAATATGCACACACCTCATTCAGAAATCAATTGAAATTGACAATATCATATTCAGGAAAGAAGCACATAGTAAAAATAGATATGAACTTGACTATTCATGTTAATTGGAAGTTATGAGTAGATAAGATAACCAAGGTCAAGGAGCAAGCATATGAAATTGTCAAATTTATCACAATTGTATGTATATACGTATGTATGTATGTATGTGTGTGTGTGTGTGTGTGTGTATGTATATATATAATTTTTGTATTTACTGTCTGTCTTTCACATTGGATCTTAAGCTCTGTCTCCAGTAGTATTAAGCTGAGTCTCCAATAGTGTAGTTTACTATTAGAGTCTTGTCTAGTGCCTTGCACAATGTTTGGGGTATGTGATGTTATTGAATGAATGCACAAAGGTAGAGTTTATACATAAGCTAGCATAGAAAATAATGTGTTTTGTAGTTACTGATTTTTTAAGTGGGGCTAAGTAAGAAAAGGGTAATTTTCCATTTCCTCTCGGATAATGTTATATATATATATTTTTTTTTCACTTGGGGATTTGTGAGTTGTATATGGGTCAAAAGGAGGAAATTGAACATATCTTTCTGTTTCAGGCTAGATGGAGATTGTATGAAGATACTTCTCACTCTGTGAAGGACCTGTGCCCTACAAGCACATAAATTACATAGAGAGTACTGACTTAGATTCTAAGTCTTAGAAGAAAATAATTTTTTCTGTGTGAGATTAATTTAGACTCTAGACTCAGTTGCAGTCTCTCCAGATCAGGAAAGAACTGTGAAAGGAAATTGCTGTTGTCCATTTTGCTGTGAGTCCTAGGTGGCCATGGGTTGATTCATCAGAGCAAGGTAACAATCGCTAGAGTTGATTTTTCTAACTTAAATGATCATTTTGGAGAATTAAGGGAATGGAAACTATGGCAGAAACAGTCTCTCCTGTGCCTCAGGAAACTGCTGGCCTAATTTCTAGTCCCTTGTCATCTAAGTGGGACCATGTGATTGAATTCTAGTGATTGGAATGTGGAAAGAACTGATGTATGCCACTGTCAGACCAGTCCAGACCCCAAAAACTTCTGGCACCATCCTCCATGCTCTCTTTTCCTTGACTGCTGGCTAAATGCAGAGGATCTAGTGACGAAGCTGGGATTCTGTAAGATGGTAGAGGCATAGATGGATGATTGCATGGATTATTTTGTCTCCTTTGTGACATGAGCAGGAGATAAATCCTTACTGTATTAAAAGTTAATAAATCATCATGTGAGTGAGATTAGTGCCCTATTGTACCTCAAGTCGCAGTAAATGAAATTGTTTCCTTATATTGAGATGATTCCTCCTTCCACCATCTTTTGAAAAGAATCTCTGGACACTTAATACAATAGAATGGGAGGTATGGAAGAACTTTTATATCTTTGCATTTAACTAGCATATATTTATTTATGATATTCTATGGAAAGAGGAGTGAAACTTTATATGTACAGTTTTATCCCTCAGATAGCCTATAACTCCTGGAAGAAAGGTAGAAGGTAAATTTTCCTTCAAGTGGTCTTTATATTGTAGACACTAAATAATTACTGATTGATTGTTACATAAAATTTATATCCATCAATTACATTGGAACTTACCCTTTTGTAGTCTTCAATTATTTGATGAGGCTCTTTTTGGAACTAATGATTCCTCCCTAATTTTGAAACTTGTTTGACTTATCCAAATCATTTTTCTCCTTACAGAAGAAACAGGAAATTGAAAGAGCAACTTTGACTTCGTATGGTCCTTTTTTACTAATATTGTACTTGATTGTGACTTTTTTTTTTCCTTTATGATATGCTGGGATTCTTCTCTCCACTTTTGTCTCTTCTTTTACTCATTGTTTCCAACACCTGATGGGGAATTTATCTTACTAACAGACACTTGTCTTTTTATTCTATGTGCATGTAATTTTAAAATAGTTTTTACTTCGTTGTTATTAATTTTATATGTTTTCTCTTGTTCCCACCCTCCTGGCCTTACTACATTTTCATCAATCCTTATACTTGACACCTATTTAAATCTATGTGTTCTATTATTTAAGAATATTTTGGTCAAAATACATAAAAATTTAATGCAAACTGGTCTAAATAGAGAGGAAAATGGAGGAGGAGGGGGAGTCAAATATATGGTGACAGAAGGGGAACTGACTCTGTGTGGTGAGCACATAATGCAACAAACACACAGATGATGTATTATAGAGTTATGTACCTGGAATCTGTGCAATTTTTACTAACCAATGTCACCCCAATAAATTTAACAATAAAAAAGAAAGAAAATGTAATAGACTAAATAATGGCCATCAAAGACTTCCATGTCTTAATCCCCAGAAACTGTGAATATATTACCTTATATGGTAGAAGAGGTTTTGCAAATATGATGGAGTTAAAGGGAGAGGGGGAGATTATCTTAGATTGTTATAGTGAGTCCAATGTCCTTATAAGAGAGAAGAAGGAAGATCAGAATCAGAAAGAAGAAATGTGATGACAGAATCAAAATTTGAGTGATACAAGGAAGAGGCCATAAGCCAAGGAATGTAGATGATCTCTAGAAACTGAAAAAGGCAATGAATGAGATTCTCACCTGAAGACTCTAAAAGAAGTATAATTCTGGCAATTGAGGAATATACCTTGATTTTATACTTCTGACCTTTAGAACTGAGAGAAGAAATTTGCCTTGCTATAAGCCAGTAAGTTGTGATAATTACTTACAGAAACCATAAGAAACTAATACAGGGTGTTTATTTGCTTGTATCTGGTTCAAGTGGGACTTGAATCCAGGATTTTTTTTTTTAGTTCCTGAATAGAGCTCCATGTTTTTATTCTTGCATAAACCTTATAATAAACCATCTATGATTTCACTTTAGATATATTTAAAATGAAGTATAAACTCATGATGCAGCTGGACCTCAGAAACTTTATGGATTTTTATGTTTCCCCTCATTTGTTAATGGTGTCTCACCTAATATCTAATTGTATAAAATGTCCTTTTATCTAGTCCTTCCAAAGCATTTAACTTTTTATGACAGCAACACCTTCCATGATTTTTATTCATATTTTATTAGCATGCTTAATATTTACTAACTTTTATAATTACAATAAATTTTAGAAGAAATATTGATGACTTGATAGTAAAACTGTTAAACTAGATGGACCAGATTTAGCGTGTGTGGTTACCAGTCTCTATGTTTTACTGAAGGCATGAGTGTGTTAGTTAAAGCAGAAAAATGGTTAAATACAGATCAGTTAAGAGAATTCATATGTTAGCTTTCTTGGCCTGGATTGTTTTATATGCCCACTTTGATATAATCATTGTGGCCAAAGAAACATATTGGCAGATAATATTAGATAGCTCCCAATCAGTGATTTTCAGGATGTAAATGAAACTCTCCTGTGGGATCTCTGGAAGTGATTTCTTTTCCTGACAAAAGATGAGATGAGTATGTCTTTCTCATTCTACCCTAGCACCCACCCTTCCTGCACTTCTTGCTTGTAGATGTAGTCATGTAACTATGATGGAAAAGCTAAGAGAATATTTGGCTACCACATAGCTTGAAATTATGAAGCTGCTAAATAACTTGGATTTTGTCATTTAAATATGAATTGTCACCTTTAATTGATTACCTCTGACTTGTAGAAAAATGCTTCCTTACTGATGGAGAATGGAATAAACTGTAGGACCAGCAGGATAAACTAAATGGATACATTGAAGGACTAGTGGAATAAACTGGAGAATCATGTACTCACTCCCAGAAAGAGGGTGTGTACTTTTTGAAGAGTCAGGGACTGCGGATGGGGGACAGATTTTTACCCAAAGGAAAACAAAGGTGCTGTTTTAAACCAAAGTGAGAAATGAATCTTAAACCAAAATAACAGAAGTCAGACTCACCATGGGCACCAAAAACACTCCACTTTTCTTATATGGATCCAAAGTAAAAATCTAAGTGTTAGATGTTACCAGAGAAAACCGAAGCATTTAAACTCCACTGCTTTGCTCTTCTAAGCCCTGGTGATGCTTCCCTTTCTTTCCCCTTTTTTCCTAAAACGTTAGTCACCTATAAATTAGAAATCTATGTGCAGTAGGCAAATCAGTTCACTTGAGCTAGAGTAAAATGGAACTGTCAAAAAAAAAAAATTCTAGTCACTTTAAGTCACTGTCTGAAGTCTGTCTACCTGTCTCTCTCTGTAGTCTCTGTAAGACAGCTCTTATTAAAGGTGTATGTCATGTCAGTCAAACACTATAGGTGGTGTTTGGAGTTTCAGGTATTGACATGAGGTATTTGCTTTTGTCTCACATAATCCTATCTCAAAGGTATGTAGGAGGTACAACTGCTTCTTGAAAAAAAGGGTACACAAATGAGGGATGAAAAATTGTAGGTGGTAGTCAGTACTAGCTATTATTTCACAACATATCAAATGGACACTAGGTTTAACAAAATCTTTTTATTTGAGCACAAGATTATTTTCATTACTAAATTTATAAAAACATAACTTTTCAGCTTAGTAGAAAAAATGAATAACTTTCATCAATTTCAAGTCAGTAGAAGTTACTGAGAATCTGTTTATTTAAGGGCATAATTTAAGACCCTGTGAAGAATAACATAAAAACAATTTCTTTCTTTAAACAATTTAAAATAGGGGTGGCAAGTAGGGAAGCGAAAAGGATTATATAATTATAATTTAAGGAAATTAAGCAACAGAGTAGAGGTACAAAATATTATCAGAGTTCTTAACTAACATCTGGTTAGAGTCAAGGAATAATCAAGATGAGGATGATAGTTAATATAACATTGTTTTTGGGGGGACTGTAAAAATGAACTCTATGTCAAGAGAGGAACAGACACTTAGTGAACTGGAAAAAAAAATTTTACTAATTTTTGGAAAATTAATACCTAAGAAATTTACTTTTATTAACAGATACACCTGTAAGATGAAGAGTGTTTTATTAGTGATAATGTTAGCCTGAAATATTTTTGTTTCTGTTTTATCTAGAGAAGTAATGAAATAATTATATAATGTATAGTTAAGTATCAGAAATTAAATTAACTACAAAAGGAAAATGGAGTGCTAAACACTTGTTTTTATTATTGTTAAATTTTTTGGGGCAACATTGGTTAGAAAAAATTACATAGGTTCCAGGTGTACAATTGTACAATGCATCATCCATGTGTTACATTATGTGCTCACCACCCAGAGTCAGTTCTCTTTCCATCACCATGTATTTGACTCCTCCCTCCTCTCCTCACCACCCGCTTCCCCTTACCCTCAGGTAATCACTAAACTATTGACTGTGTCCATGAGTTTTTGTTTCTTTTTTTTTTTTTTTAGTTATATATTCCACATTTGAGTGAAGTCATATGGTTCTTAGTTTTTTCTGTCTGGCTTATTTTGCTTAGAATGATGATCTCAAAGTCCATCCCTATTGTTGCAAATGATGGTATGTCATCTTGTCTTATCTTTGAGTAACATTCCATTGTGTATATGTACCACAGCTTCTTTATCCAGTCATCTCTCGAAGGGCACTTTGGTTGTTTCCATGGCTTGGCCACCGTGAACAGCACTGTGGTAAAACATTGGGGTACATAAGTCTTTGGGGACTAGAGTTTTCAAATTTTGGAGAGAGATACCCAGAAGGGGGATTGCTGGGTCATATGGTACATTTATTTTCAATTTTCTGAGGAGCTTTCACACTGTTTTCCGTTGGCACCAATTTGCATTCCCACCAGCGGTGTGTGAGGATTCTTTTTTCTCCACACCCTCTCCAGCACTTGTTATTCCTTGTCTTGTTGATAATAGCCATTCTCACAGGTGTGAGGTGGTATCTCATGGTGATTATGATTTGCATATTCCTACTAGTTAACAAAGTTGAGCATTTTTTCATCTGTCTGTTGGCTATTTGTATGTCTTCATGGGTAAAATGTCTGTTCAGGTCCTCTGCCCATTTTGTTTGTTTTTGTTGTTGAGTTGTACGAGTTCTTTACATATTTTAGATATTAGTCCCTCATCAGATGAGTTGTTTGCAAATATTTTCTTTCATTTGGTTTGTTGCCTCTTTGCTTTGTTGATAGGTTCTTCTGCTGTGCAGAAGCTTTCCAGTTTGATATAGTCCCATTTATTTATTTTTGCTTTTACTTTCCTTGCCTTTGAGGTCAGGCTCATGAAGTCCTCCCTGAACCTGAGATCTATGGCTTCAGTACCAATATATTCTTCCATACAGTTTATTATTTTGGGTCTTATATTGAGGTCTTATAGGCCTCCAGTTTGAATTAATTTTAGTATATGGTGACAGTTCACAGTTCAGATTCATTCTTTTACATATGGTTGTCCAATTTTCTCAGCATCATTTACTGAAGAAGCTTTCTTTTCCTCATTGTATATTTTCGTTTCTTTATCAAAAATTATTTGTCCATGTATGTGTGGATTTATTTCTGTGTTTTCAATTCTGTTCCATTGGTCTATGTGTCTGTTTTTATGCCAATACCAAGCTGTTTTGATTTTTGGTGCTTTGTGTAATCAGGGAGCATGATACCCATGATACCTCCAGCCTTATTTTTTTATGTAGGATTGCTTTGGCTATTCAGGGTCGTTTGTGGTTCCATACAAATCTGATCATTTTTAAAATCTATTTCATGAAAGAATGTTTGTGGGACGTTGATGGGAATTGCATTAAATCTGTATATTGCTTTAGGTAATATAGTCATTTTAACTATGTTGAGTCTTTCAATTCATGAACATGGAATATCTTTCCATTTCTTTGTGTCCTCGTCTATTTCTTTTAAGAGCATCTTACAGTTTTCAGCGTATAACTTCATCATGTTCTTTGTTAAGTTAATTCCCAGGTACTTTTTTCTTTTTGTTGCAATCATAAAGGATATTGATTCTGTCATTTCTTTTTCTAAAGTTTTATTGTTGATACAGAGAAATGTAATTGTTTTTTGTATCCTGAAACATTACTGCATTCGTTTATTGTTTCTAATAGTTTTTTGATGGAGTCTTTGAAATTTTCTATATAAAGGATCATGTCATCTGCAAATAGTGACAGTTTGACTTCTTCTTTTCCAATTTAGATACTTTTTATTCCTTTCTTTTGCCTTATTATTCTGGCTAGAACGTCCAGTACTATATTTAATAGCAGTGGTAACAGGGGGCATCCCCCTCTTGTTCCTGATTTTAGAAAAAAGGGCTATAGCTTTTCCTGGTTCCATAGGATATTAACTGAGGGTTTGTCATATATGACCTTTATTATATGAGGTACTTTCTTTTTATACCATTTTATTCAATGCTTTTTCTGCATCAATTGATACATTCCTTTGGTTTTTATCTTTTGTTTTGTTTATGTGGTATATCACACTGATTGATTTGCTTATGTTGAACCATCCTTGTGCTCCTAGGATGAATTCCACTTAATCATGGTGTATAATCTTTTTGATGCATTATTGTATTCAATTTGCTAATATTTTGTTTAGAATTTTTACATCTGTGTTCATCAGAGATAATGGTCTCTAGTTTTTGAAGGTTTGTGGGTGTGTTATTCTTACTAGGCTTTGGTGTTAAGGTAATGTTGGCCTCATAGGATGAGTTGGGAAGTACTACCTCATCTTTAATTTTTTGAAAGAGTCTAGGAGGATAGGCATTAATTCGTCTTTGAATTCTTGGTGAAACTCATTGGTGAGACTGTCTGGACCGGGGCTTTTGCCTTTGGGGAGGTTTTGGATGATGGCTTCAATTTCTTTACTATCGACCGGTCTATTTAGATTATCCAGTTCTTCTTGGTTCAGTTTAGGTAGAATATATGTTCCTAGAAAATTGTCCATTTCTTCTAGGTTGTTAAATTTGGTGGCATAAAGCCCTCTATAATATTTTCTAATGATCCTTTGTATTTCTGTGGTATCAGTCATAATTTCTCCCCTTTCATTTCTAATGTTGGTTATTTGTGTTTTTTCTTTTCATTGTTTGGTTAGACTAGTCAATGGTTTGTCAATTTTATTGATTTTTTTAGAAAAAGAGTCAGTTTTTTATTGCATTAATTTTTCCTATTGTCTTTCTGTTCTCAATTTCATTTAGTTCTGTTCTAATTTTTGTTATTTCTTCTTTCTGCTGACTGGATTTTTTCTGTTCTTCTTTTTCTAGTTCTTTAAAATGGGATGTTAGGATATTTACTTGTGATTTTTCTTGTTTCTTAAGATAGGCTTAGAATGATATAAATTTCCCTCTTATTACTACTTTCTTTGCATTTTTCTATGTTGTATTTTCATTGTCATTAGTTTCTATGTGTTCTTAATCTCTTTTTTTATTACTTCTTTGATACAGTAATTTTAAAATAAGATGTGATTTTTTTCTGCTTTCTTTTTGGAGTTGAACTTTAATTTCAAAGATTTGTCTGAGAATACAATTGGTATGATTTCAATCTTCTTGAATTTGCTGAGGCTAGTTTTGCATCACAGCATATCGTCTATCTTTGAGAATGTTCCATGTGCACTGAAAAAGAATATTTAGACTTGTGTTGTAGGATGATGTGTCCTATAAATGTCTATTATGTTCAGTTGCTGTAATGTGTCATTTAAAGCTGATATTTCCTTATTTATTTTTTGTTTGGATGACCTGTCCATGGCTATTAAGGGGTGTTTAGGTCCTCTCCTTTAAATGTGTTTTTGTCAGTGTCTCCTTTTAGTTCTGTTAGTAGTTGCTTCCTAAATTTGTCACTTCCTGATTGGGGGCATGTATATTAATGAGTGTCATGTCTTCTTGTTGTATTTTCCTTTTGTCTTTATGAAATGTCCACCTTTGTCTCTTGTTACCTTCCTTATCCTGAATACTGTTTTGTCAGTATCAGTGCAGCAACACCTGCTTTTCCTTGGGTGCCATTTGCTTGAGTATTGTTTTCCAGTTTTTCACTCTGAGTCTCTGTTTGTCCTTGTGACTGAGGTATATCTCTTGGAGGCAGCATATAGATGGGCTTTGCTTTTTAATCCTATTACTCTGTGTCTTTTTTTTTTTTTTTTTTTTTTTTTTTTTTTTTTTTTTTTGGTGAGTTCAGTTCATTTACAGTTAGAGTGATGATTGATATCTGGGGATTTTCTATGATCATTAATTCTTTCTCCGTTTCTTTTTTATTTCTTTTTTGTTGTTCCAACTCTATTCCATTTATTCTGATGTTTTGTTTTAGGTCAAAGAGGCTCCTTCAGTATTTCATGAAATGCCTGCCTCATGCTGAAGAATTCCATTAGCTTCTGTATGTCTGAAAATATTTTTATTCCTTCTTCATATCTGAAGGATAACTTTGCTCGATAAACTATTCTTGGCTGTTAGTTTCTCTCTTGATATTTTGAATATTTGATTTCACACCCTTCTGTCTTATAGAGTTTCTGTTGAGAAGTCTGATGATAACCTGATTGGCTTTCCTTTAAAAGTTACAGTTTTTTCCCCCTTGACCGCCTTAAAAATTTTATCTTTGTCTTTGATTTTTGATATCTTCATTATAATGTGCCTTGGAAAAAATCTGCTCGGGTCCAGGTAGTTTGGGGTCCTATTTTCTTCTTGAATTTGGGGTTTCAGATATCTGCATAGGTTTGGAAATTTCTTGCCTACTATTTGTTTGAGTGAGCTGTCTGTAGAATTCTGTTCTGCACATTCTACTATTCCTATTATTCTAATGTTCTTTCTAATGGAGTCAGACAGTTCTTGTAGAGTTATTTCAGTTTTGTTTTGTTTGTTTGTTTGTTTGTTTGTTTGTTTTTTACTCTGAGTCCCTATCATCATCTTTCTGTGTTGTTTCCATGTTCCAGTCTTTGGTATCATTAAATTTTTCCTTCATCTGGTCAGCCCTTTTCAATGGTAGTTAGTTCATTTCTCAGTTCTTTTATTGCATTGTTTATCTCTAAAATTTTATTTGATTATTTTTTTATATTTTCAATTTCTTTCTTAAAATGTTTCTTTTGTTCACAGATTTCCTTTCTAGATTTGTAAGTTCCTTTCTGGAGATTTTTCTTTTTCTTTCTAAGTGGCTTTGAATCCTAAGGCACACATTGTATTTAATGTGTTTCTTTGTCTGGGCATAAGGGCTTTTTCTGTGGCAGATGTAGAGAGGTCTTTCCTTCTTTTTTTTTTTTTTTTCCAGTAAGTGCTGCTGTAGTGTCTTCCAATATTTTCTCTTAGTTAGTTGAACTCCTATCTCTGGAAGCTTTCCTGCAAAGTGGGATTCCCTTCTTTTGATCCAGTCCCCTTGGTCTCAATGTGCCTCCCCTTTGGGGAGGTTCATGATAGTGTGCTATGCCTCTGAGATCAATCTGGGGATATGCTGCTGTGCCTGTGTTTTGGAGTTTTCTTGAATCCTACTGCTGGTTTCTGTGGGTGCAGGTTTGTTGGAAAGGTTGTAAATTTGCCCCCACTTTTTTCCCAGCTTGCTATAGTGCAGACTCTAGGTGGACTTAGGGGTGAGTTTTGGAAGAGAATTATAGGAAGTAGCCAGGCTCAGTGTCTCTGGTTTCTGCCTGGGTTTGAGGCAGTGTGGTCTGTGGCTGCTTTGTTTCCTGTGATAGTTCCTCTGGTTGCTGACTCCACTGCAATACTAATCTGTTTGTCAGGGATGCCTGGTGGGTGAGGTGCAAGGTGGGCTGAGAACAGGCTGTGATCAGGTTGGTCACAGCTAAGTGCACATAGCTACTCAGTCTTTCTCCTTTCTTCTGAGCCTGTATTTCATGTGAGAATGTGTTTTACTCTGGTCAGCATTTCTATAACAACTGGCTTTCAGTTTCAAACTTGCCCAGAGACAATTTGTGGTTGTGCTGCTGCTGGGGGCCCTATTCTCACCCAGGGCAGTTCAGATGCTTTGGTCAGCCTCTAACTTGCCCTGGGGCACAGCACTTCGGTTGTTGGGGCCTTAGCCCACTGCAGCATAGTTGGGGTTTCAACTCGCCCTCAGTCTCACAGGGTTTCAGCCACCGTTGCCTCTGCTTATCATCACTCACCCTCCAACACACCCAGGATTGTGTTGCTCCTTGGCCAGTGTCTCCTGGCTCCCTTCTTGTTCATTCAGTCAGCCCTGGTTGGGTCATGTTCCACAGCCCCGTCTCTACTCTGTTCCCTTCCTCCTGTCTTGTTCTCCACCCTTTTTCTGACCTTCAGGTGTTTCCTTGTGATGTGTGGATCTCTCAAGTGAGGCTGTGCCACTCAGGGTCTCCCCCATTGGATCCAAGTTGTTCAATTGTAGTTTCCAGGAGAGGTTTCAAGGATCTCCTCTCTTGCCACCATTGTAGGTACTTCCCCATCCCACCCAAGACACTTTCATAGTTCATATCATATGAATAGTATCATCTATTTTTTTATATAAGAAAGCTCTGAAAATAGGTATCATACATGTTCTCACAAGATTGTCTTTATTACTTCTGGCTTCTGCCTCACTTAGTAAATGATTATAGACACTTATAATATAAAGTATATTGATGTTTTAAGAGTAAATTTAATTTCTTGATATATATGAATTAAATAACATTAAAATAGCCTACAAAATTCAAAGTATTTAGTCATGAAATAGTTCAAAAATAAGTGAAAAAAAAAGTGACAGATTTTACTGGATTTATTTTTCATAACCCTATTTGCAGTTTTAAATCAAGATTATATTGAGTATTCATTCTGCTGACCTCCATTTTGTGCTTTGTAGTATCAGAAACTGTTATAAGGCTGAAAAAACAAAGGTGGGAAGTACTGGCCCTTGAAGATTAAAAAGTCTACTGATCAATAAGCAACAAATATTGTCTGAAGGTATTAATTCAGCACTGAATACATTTTCAATGCTTTACTAGGTGTAAGTCATGGAATACATTTAAATATATTCATAATTGCTTTTAGAATTAGGCAACATACAGGTAAAAGAAAGCTAATTTTTCTGAAGTGACAACCATGTTTCAGGCTTTTAAAAATACTTTGTTGAAAGGAAAAAACAATAAAACCACCAACCTGAAGGTGATTAGCAGACCGGAGAAGAAAGGTAAAGTATTTAATACTAGGTATATTTTTTGAAAACTATTTTTAAAAAATTAGAAAAATTAAAAAAAGATAAAGTCATCTAAATGTCTGCTTTAAAATTTTCTTTATTCATTATATCTTTTTTAGTCTATTTCTTTTTTTCCTTTTAGGCATACTGAAAGATTAGCTTTACTCATATATGGCTGAGGAGAGAAGGACTAAAATTAACTCAGACAATAATTATAATATGAAATATTACTCAGCCACAAGTAAAGAGAAAATACTGCCATTTGTGAAAACACGGCTAGATTGATTATCATGTTAAGTGAAATAAGTCAGACAGAAAAAATTGAGAAACACATGACTTTACTCATATGTGAAATATAAAACTGAAAGCAACAAATGAACAAGGCAAACAAACAAGCAAAAACTCATAGACACAGATGACAATTTAGTGGTTATCAGAGGGTAAGGGCAAGCAGTGATATAAGAGGGTAAAGGGGGTCAAATATATGGTAACAGAAGGAGAATTGATGGGGTGATGAGCACCCAATGCAATATACAAAGAATGTATTATAGAAACATACCCAGAAACTTATATAATTTTACTAATCAACATCACCTCAACAAGCTTAATTTAAAAAAACATAAAAGGGCAATGAGATATCACTACATTATCAGGACGACATAAACAATCAATGAGTGCTTACTTTGTTGACTATAAATTATGTTTGATGCACACACACATACACACACACACACACACACACACACACACTTAAACCATATGATAATCCTAAAGGTCATAAACTATTTATTATTCCTGTTTGACAAGTGAAAAAGTTAATGTATACAGAGGTTTAGTAACAAGATGAGATGCAAAAATAAATGCTTCAGTTTAGACACTAAATTAGTGGTTCTTAATCTTTTCCTAACCTTTATCCATCTGTGTACTCCTTTTAAGTTCATTTCTATTCATTGTACCCCTTGTTTTTAAATACTGACAATTTTGTTCAGTGCCTATCTTAATGTAAAATAGTGGAAAGAAAAATAACTACACTAAAAGTACAATCTACAGATTGAATTTTACAATATTCATAACAGTTAAATATTGATAATGATAAAATATTTGACAAACTTTTAATTTATTATTAATAATATTTATTCGTGTTATCTGAAAAGTATGTAATAAAACATTGTTAGTGAGATCGTTGAGCTTGCTTTGATGCACTTAGTTTCTTGAAATCAGGCTCAAAAGATGCAAAATACAGTCTTAAATCCAGACTTGCATTAAGCTTGTTGCAATACTTACTTTTTATGAAAGTATAAGAAGAAAAACCTCTCTCCACTAGTTCAGTATTAGTAAATGGCAAGGGGTATTTGAGTGCCTACTCACTGAGCTGTTTGTATTCCTCATTGACATCTACCCAGATGGTAATAAGATACTTTCTTTTAATATCAGAATTTAAAGAAGAATCAGTTGAAAGTTCGATTAAGTGCTCTTTTTCATTGATTGATAGTTTAGTTTCTTTGAAGAATTCTTCATTGAAGAGATATGCAATCCAGTTGTTTTCTATTCAATGTTGAGGAAAATACTTATGAAAGGACACTTTAAGACCTTCTAAGTGACTTAACAATATTCCCTTTCACATTTTGGGATAGGTGCAAATCATTCTCAGATAAGAAGTTGTGCAGAGTTTCAAAAACTTCAGGCTGACCTCTTTCAATACACACTTTCCAAAAGTCTAGTTTTTAATCATTGACTCAATTTTGTTGGTTATTTTGAATACAGTGATTGAACTTCTTTGAATTCCCAAGTTGAATTTATTTCTAGAAAAGTATCTGATAAATATGCAAGACTTTGAAGCCAATCACTGTCCTGAAACTTTGGAGTGAGAGGGAAACAATGGTCTTCAAAAAAATACCTGAACTTCATGTCTAAGTTCAAACATCTGTGCTAGTACTTTGCCATGAGATAGCCGCCTTACTTTCATGTGCAAAAAGAATGTGCTGTGAATGCTATTCATTTCCTCACACAGCGTTTTGAACAATGTGGAGTTTTGTGGATGTGACTTAATAAAATTTACAACTTCTTCAGTCTCATCTTTCAGTTCATCTTTCAGTTCATTAGGAAGAGGCTTGGATGCAAGACTTTGTCTATGAATACAGCAGCGACTCCATGGTACATGGGGAGCTACTTCTTTAATTTGGCAACCTGACATAGGCTTGCCTCAGTGCATACACAACGATTCAAGCAACTAACGTCCTTTTCAGTGAAATAACCATTGATTACATTAAAAATAATTTCACCTATGGTATACTCTGTTAATGGGTAACAGAGCAACAGGCTTTCCTCAATTTCATTTCCTACCAAGTACCTCTCAATGATGAACAAAATAGATAAATCAGCATCATCTATATTTTCATTAACCTGGATGGAAAAAAATTTACTTTTTCTAATTCTATCTACTACTACAGCTTCAACATCATCAGATATTTCCTGAATTCATCAAGACATTGTATTTTTTGAAAAAGAGATAGTACGATTTTGCAGACATGTTCTTCCCCAAACATACAAAAAACAGTATCCTTAATACAAGTAGAAACTAAATCTTCAGCTATGGTGTGGCCTTTACCACATTTAGGTATGTGATAAGCAATATGGTGTGAAGCCTCAACTGCATTCTCATTCTTTCCTGACATTATGCATAAAATAACATAATGCTTTTTTAAGTACTGAAAATAATGTATTTTTTTGTTTTTATACATAGGATGTTTAGTTTCTAAATGTCACATCAGTAGAGATGATTTCATACAACCATTGGATAGTATTTCCCCACACAAAACACACAAATGCTTAGGACAGTCATCACCCCCTACAAATGAAAAACCATATTTAATATACTCTTCTGAGAATTTCCTTTTCTTTTGTGTAGTATCTGAGGCACATACCTTTCTACTATCTCCTGGGGTGTGTGTGTACTCATAGCTGCGGACATGTTTTGAGAAGTACTTAGCAATGATTTATAATCTTCATCAAGTTTTGTTTTTTTAACCATTCCTGTTTTCAACTACTGATCCATAACAGACGTGCTTAAAAATCACTGACGGTAATAACTGAAACTATGTTAAACTTTAAATTAATAAAAACCACTTGAAAAGAATCACAATGAAAGTGAATGCACTTACTTTTACTCAGTCAATAACTTTAATTGTTCAAACAGTCTGGCTTTTGATGTATTTATATGTTTGGGGAGGGTCTAGAAACTTTGTAAATGAGTTGTTCTGAAACTGTGAATAATGATTGGTAAAAGAGTGGTTTGTGGGAAGGGTTCATAGCCACGCCCTCACCGACCTGCTAATGTGATCTAATTCTGAAGTATCTCCATCAAACGTGATTCAAACTTAACATTTATTGTTCCATGACTAATGTTGTGCTTTTTTTTTACATTACTTGTTTTTTCACCATTCCTGATTACTTTTCGTATACCCCTGTATGGCCCAGCACATAGGCCCAGAAGTATGTGTACCACCACTTGAGAACCAATGCATTAAAGTGATATATTATATCAAAGGGAGTTTTGAGGCATTCTACATGCAGGTAATCGCAAATCCTTGATGAATCTTAAATCTCTTATAAACATGGAAGTTATGAAAATAATTGAGTCACTGAGGACAGGAGGAGAGGACTTTTGAAGATGACTTTTTTTTTTACCAGAGCTGTGAGTCCTACCCTCCCTTTCCCACCAAAGGGTCAGAGTTGAGCGTGTTTTGTACTTGAAACTGAAAAAGAATCAGAGACTTAGTGTTGAGGAGGCTGGAGCGATGGCTTGAGGCCAGTTCATGCAGACAATCCATTTCTCTTTGAAGGCTAGTAGGAAGCTGTATTTTATGTAGCAAGATGACATATTTACAAGCTCAGTTTTACTACTCTATGCAGAATGCAGCCAAGAGTGAGAGCAGAAAGATCAGGTGGGAATTGGTGGCAGTAGACCTGTTGAGAGCTGATGGCCTGGTGGATGGGACCTCTGATGATGGACTCTATATATTTTGTGAATAGAACCAACAGGATGAGTTTATGGAGTAGATATGCAGGTGAGAAAGAAAAAAAAAAACAACCTTTTTTTAGTGGAAAAAATTTTATTTAGACTAGACAAACATACTGAATCTTTTGGGTTCTCTGAACAAACAATTTTAGGTTCAATCAATCACCAAAATAAAATCACATAAAGAAATTTAATGTCCATTTTTGGGTAATTAAAAGAGGGATTGAAAAATAAAAGCATTTGCCTTGTCATTCCAAAAATGCAGACACAAGCCAGATCCTGCCATTCACCATTGGTTCCACAAAAATATCTTTAGGGGAAATGAATATTTTGATGGTTGGAATTGCCTACCAAATATGACAGTCTTAGTTTTGCAGAAATTAGAAATGGGATTTAGAGAGAATATTTTCATGCGTATTTTTTACAAGTAAGAGAAAATGAGACCAAGACCTATCACACGTACACAAATCATTGGTTGTCAAATTGAATCTAGAATTCAGACATCCAGACTCCATCAAATCTTTGTCCATCATCATCAATGCACAAAATGACAGTGACAAAACTTATCAGATGTCAAAGTGAAGGGGACCGCAGTATTGTTAAACTGAGATAAAAAATCCTGGAGGTCAAAATTATGGAAAGAAAATATTCAGGTTCAGAGACTGGAATGAGGTGGGATAGAAAAATAGGTATTCCTGTCACTACCGTAAGGCAATACCTTCTCAATGCCTGAATTTACCATTCAGAGTATTTCCTCTGTGACGATAAATAAGGATGTGTTACCTGGCTAATTTGCCCTCACTTGTCTTTCCACCTTTTATTTTTGGCTAAATTTAACAACATATAGCTTGTTCTGACTTACTCTTGGTAGTAACTCAGTGCTCTGAGCCCTTCCTGAAATTTTTTTTTCCCCAATGAGACACTGCCAGAGGGCATTTTTCAAGTGAGAGCTGAATGATTTCTTTACCCTGAATAATCAGACTTTCTATTCATGTATATGTCTCTTCATGGCATATTTAGTAAGGTGCATTCTGTTTCTTTTTTTTTAGGTGCATTCTTAATTTTACCTATAGTCAAATAAAAAAAATTATATATATATATAAATACACACACACACACACACACACACACAAAATAGTTGATATTAATCATAATCCCCAGAGCTTCTCATTCACTGACTTGACTTTAACTCAGATTTGGTTATTGCAAAATACTGATCTGCCTCAGTTCAAGAAAACACTCCTTTCCTTTCTATTTCCTTCACCTCTTGCCTTCTCTTCTTGCCTTCCCGCTTTTCTGCTTTTCTTCTACATTTCATCTATTCATTCAAGAACTATTGAGTGCCCTCTATATGTCAGACATTGGGCTAGGTGCTGGTGATTCAAGAGTGAAAAAGACAGATTCAGTCCTTTTCTTATTGCTCTTACCGATAGTGGAGAGAGAGCTAATAAATAAATAAAATACTTTCAAGTGTTGATAAGGGTTATAAGGAGACTTAGAACTAAGTGGTTTGAGGAGATAATGGACTACACTTTTATATAGGGTTCCCAGGGACAACCTCTCTGAGAAAATGACATATCCACTAAAAGCTGAAAGATAAGGAAAAAACCCCAACAACGGTCAAACGCACATCAGGGGGAGTGCTTCCATCAGAGGGAACAGCAAGTGCAAAGGCCGCTGTGGTCCAAATAGTTCTCTGTACGATGTGGAAAATGATGCCCTTTCCTCAGGGCATTGCTGGACAATTACTGTAATAAATATACATATAGGTGAAGAAAACAAAGTGAGTTAAGCTCCTTATAATTTCAATATATGCCTTAAACAGTTTTATAATGCAGCCTGACTAAGGCTCTGAGAAGGAAAAGAAGTTTGCATTTCCACAGAAGTAAAAGGTGCCTCGTAATCCTCAAGTGAGTTCAACATGATAGAGAGAGACACAGGACACCGGCTGGCAGGATGTTTTTCTATCCAGCAAGTCAATGTTGGAACATTAAGAACATATTTCTGCTATTTCTTCTACCTTACCCTTTGGTTGCATGATGGCTGCAACATCTTCATGTATAACATAGTTACCTGATTTATATCCGCAGCAAGAAATAGCAGTCAGGGAAAATAATTTTGTCACTTCTTTTCCTTCCTCCCCTTCCTCTCACCCACCTTCCTCTCTCCTCCTACTTCTCCTTCTTGTCATCTTCTTGATTGTTCTTGTTCACTTCAAGGAGCACAGGACTTCCAGAAGCACTCCAGCAGACTCTGTCTTATGTTTGTTGGCCAGACTGGCCACTCCTGTATACCTCAGACAAGGGTCACCTGCGATATCAAGGGATACCCACCTAAACCCAATACCTGCAAGACTTACCATTATTATTACAAAGAAAATAAGAAGAATAGTGCCTGTTAAATTCTTATGACCTCAGGAAAAACTCTGGAGCAATCAGAAGCCTCTGTGAGGTGTTTTTAAGACCAGTGACACCATTTTATGTGTGTTTTAATGAAGTACTTCTGAGTACTGGATGGTGAATATTTAGAAAGCACAAAAGTGGTAGCACAGAGACAAGTTAAGAAGTATTTTCAGAAGTTCAGGTGAGAATTTAAGGTGACATGCACAATGGTGTAATAGAAGAAATGAAGAAAAGAGAGAGAGAGATAACATAGTCCCAGAGAGACAGAGCAAGGATTCAACACTGTTTACTTTGCTTCTGTGTCTTTTGAATTAAAGATGGACACAGACTGTTAGTATTTATATTTTGAATTAGAGATAGACAAAACTCTATTATTAGGGTAAAGAAGAAAGAAATGGCCTATTATTTTCACCTTCTTTATTTTCCTTTTGTTTTACATAATGAGATCTGTCAAAGAAAATGAAATTAAATCAAAACAAGAGAGTTGCTTTACCTTTGCATCAGAAACTTAGGTTTTTAAGAAAAATTTTCTCAATCTTTGAGTTCCCTGAAGCCCAGGATTTATCCCTATGTGTTCTGACTTGTTTGCTCATATATCTTCTCTAATCCTTTGTCTTGTCCATTGCTCTCCCTTGCATGTGGTACCTCACAAAGCTATTCCAATACTCCTCGTAGTGTCTAGAGGTGAAGTCATTGAAACACTAGTTGCATCAGCTATGACTGTGTTTGGCAGGACCAGTTCCTTGGGGAGCACATTTCTATTAGTATTATTCTCCCATGGATTCTACAGGGACACAAGAAACATTTTGTGTAAAAATGGCAGCATGCTGCTCCCTGTGTGTCTTAAATACCCAAATCAAGTGTGCTGAATATATTGACAAAGCCCTGATGGCAGTACCGAAACTACAGAGCTACAGATGGGCAAACTGTGTTTGGTTCTACCTTCTACATCAGCAACAGAATTGCCTCTTAGTTCACCTTCAGAATCTTTATAGTTGATGGTGAAAAACAACTTGGTTTTTGTTACCGGGAGGAAGCCTGAAGCAGGAACAATGTAAGCATTTTATTTAGTGGAATTCACTTGGAAGAGTGAAATAGCTGTGTGATTATAGACTTCTTTTAGGGTTACTTCTTTAACTACTACTTGTAAAAATAGAAGGTTTTATGCTGCCTTTTAGAAGGTGTAAGAAACAATTCAGAACTTTAAGACTAGATAACCTTCTAGAACATTCAGACTGATCCTAGCCAAAGTGGAGTTCCAAAATAACTATTTCAGAGTAATACATTTTGCTTATCCTTGTTGATAAGATTTAAAAATATCTGTCTTCAGTTTTTATCACCCTCAGGTTAAAAACTTTTGTTTTATCTTAGGTAAGATTTACAAATAGTATTTTAGATGAACAGTTGAATAGGTTTTGTCAAATACATAAGGGCTGTCTGAAAAAAAATCCAGCCATTGTCAATGTAATGAGAATGGTTACATGGCTGGATAGTTTCCAGACAGCCATTGTATATACTGACGTAACCCCAACTTTCCAGTCAAGAAATAGAGCATTTCCGTCACTCTAGTAAGTTCTCTAACACTCCCATCTAGTCTCTAGACCATCCCCAAATGATGAGGCAACTACTGTTGTGTTTTTTATCAGTATAATGTAGTTTTGCCTGTTTTTGAACTTCATGTGATTCATATATACTATTTCATGTGTTTTTTTCTTTCATTCAACATCATATTTTTGAGTCATGTATGTTTGTATCAGTAGTTGACTCATTTTTATGAGATTAGTATAAATATACTCAATTGGATAAATATAACCTAATTTGTTTACCCATTTTCCTGTTGGTGAACGGTTGGTTTGTTTATATATTTTTACTATTAGAAATAAAACTGCAACATTTTTGTACAAACCTTCTCATTGACATGCTTTCATTTCTCTTGAGTAAAAATACTTAAGAGTAAAATCACTGAGTCATGTGGTAGGTACACAAGTAACAAATAAAGAAACTACCAAATCATTTCTAAAGTGGTTGTAATATCTACATTCCCATTTGAAGTTTCAGAGAGTTTCCATTGTTCTATAAGCTCACCAACATTTGGTGGTGGTGGTAGGTTTTTGAACTTTCACTATCTAGTAGGTATGAAGTGCTACCTGGTTGTGAATTTGCTGACAAATGATGATATTGAGTCCTTTTTATGTACTTAATAACCATTCATCTATTTTCTTTTATGCAGTATCTGTTCTTGCCTTTTGCCTATTCTTATTGTAATTTTTTAAAGTTAATATTTTGTGAGAGGTTTTTATATATTCTGAGTACAATTTCTTTGTCAGTGTGCATTGAATATATTTTCTCTCAGCTTAAGTTGTGTTGTTAATTTTCTTACGGTGTCTTTGGATGAATATAAGTTTGCACTTTAAGTCCAATTCATCAATTTTTTTCTTCTATCATTAGTTAACACACAAAATTCAATATTTCAGTTACTAAATCTTTTTCTATCTCTATTTATTTATCAGAATAAAATCCCAAATTATGTGTAATTCACTTAACTAGAAACCTTTGTTGCCCAAAACATTTTATGATGCCTTGCTAATTGAAAAAAAAGACAATAAACATTTCTTTTTAGTGTATTGGTAGCCTAAATTTATATAGAACCACTTTCAACTACAAATAGCAATGCTATATAAAATATAACCTAAACATTAATTTTCCTGTAAATTTAAAAAGGCAGAAGGGAAATTCCTGTCTAACAAGGGGAAAGGTAACAATCAAAAACCTCAAGGCCAGAGCAGTAAGGATTCAAGTTGATGCTGTAACAGTTGAGCAAAAGGTTCAGAAGAAGAATGTGGTGGACAGACACTTTGGCTTTAACAGTGAGAGGCTGGGTCATCGAAGCCCTTGAAAGAGTAGATGATATGTCCCAGGGGACCGTGCAAGGTTATGAGATGAAACCAAACTTGGCATAAATCTGAAAATGCTCTGTAATACAGGTACTCGAAAACTCTACTTCTCTGAAGCTTATTCTTATTTGGGAGTCTGACTGGAAAAACATAGCTCCCACAAAGGAAACAACAAAACGAAACAAAACAGTGAAAGAATCTAAAGCCTGAGCAATGTAAAGTCATATTGAAATATAAGCTGATACATTAACATAAAAACTGGTTCTGTGCTTGTGAATCTCCTGGACATTCAGTGCAAGTAAATGCAGAATATCTGCACAGCGGGCACGTTCCCCAACCAGAGCAAACCACACTTCCTTGCCCCAGCAAAAACAATGGCAAAAATGAAAGGAAACAAAAACCTTCTTGCAGATGATTACACAGACACCCCCCCCCACACACACACACAATTTATCAAGTACATTAGGAAATTTTCTACAGGAGAAAAAGTAAGCACACATCCTAAACAGGACTTAAATTTTTCTCAAGACTAAGCACTTCAAACACTAGAAAAATATTAAAGATAAGTGTAAATTGTGTGCTTAAAATGATATAACACATAAAAACTTATAACCCACATACACAAACCCTAATGAAGTAATAGACACTATAAATAAAGAACTAGCAGAATTGAAAAAAATCTAGAAATGTAACATGCAGCTTAAATAGATGACTAGATTACTCTGCAGTCTATTAGAGAGCTGAAAGATTAAATAAATCCTCGGACTATCGCAAAAGAGTGCTCAGGGATGGAAACTATGGGAAAGAGATTAAGCAACAGTGGGAAGAATAATAAATTTCAACATATGTTTGACAGGTTTCCCAGAAGATGAGCATAAAAAAGGGAGAGAGACAATACTCAGAGATAGGATCTGAGAATTTCCATAAATGACTGAAAATCAAGAGTCCCAGAATAAATCTCAATCTAAAGCAATGCATTTAAAAACCACTACATTTATCACTGGGAATTTAAAAAACACTGAAGACATGGAAAACTGTAAGGGCCAATAGAAAGAAAAGATGACTTACCCACAAGAAAATGTAAATTTCTATGAGAAACTATTATGAGAACACAAAGGAACAGTATATTTAAAATACAGAGAGAAAATAACTTTTAGTATGAAAAATTTTACTCGGCAAAGCTGTCATGTAGGAAGTACGTGAGTAAAGACATACGAAACAAAAACTATGAGAATTCACTGCATGTTGAATTTCAGTGAAGTAAGTACTAAAAAAATGTATTTCTAGAAG
The DNA here is from genome assembly GCA_004026885.1 of Lyroderma lyra. Taxonomy (NCBI): domain Eukaryota; kingdom Metazoa; phylum Chordata; class Mammalia; order Chiroptera; family Megadermatidae; genus Lyroderma; species Lyroderma lyra. Next base: position 149,291 of record PVJL010002465.1, on the reverse strand, counting down.
AAAAATAAATAGAGGAGACAGGGCCCTGGCAGTCACCTAATTTGGCTTTAAGTCACTTATGCCTGTTAAATTTTCAGTGCAACCATTTAAGAGCAGAAATACTAAATATATTTTCCCAATCAATAGAAGGAAATAAAGAAAATTCAATTAAGCTAAGGCAGGAAGGAGGAAAAAAATAGCCAAGAAAAATAATAGAAAAGAGAAAGATTATCTATCTATCTATCTATCTATCTATCTATACACATATGTCTCCAAATGCATCAGGAATCATAGAGAAGAAAGAGATGAAATACACTTTTAAAAACACAGAGCAGTGATAAGATATTCAGACTTATTTCATCTTGTGGTTTTTGCCATTTTCTGGCTTTCAAGACCACCCTGCTGATCTGCTTCACGTCAGGCGATGGAGGATGGGGACCTCATGCATAGGAAGACCAGGCCTAGAAATGGCATACATTACTTCCATCCTGACGACACCTAACTGTCAGGGAGGCTGGCGTCAGTGGTCTTACTGTTCGCTTTGCAAGATGGAAAAGCTGTCTTGGTGGATGCATCTCCCAAACAGGAAAAACTTTCAAGTAAGTATTCCTGCATCCTCACTGATGTCTGATGTTCTACTATCAGGCTTCTTTCAATTGGCTTTTATGCTTGTTGACATATAAATGACAGAAGCAGAAATTTGGGACATTGATGGATATTTATTCCTGATTATAAATTATTGCTTTTTAATTTGTGAGTCATAACCGATTAGCAGGTTTTAAAATCAATTTAATAAGTCAGGATGTAACCAGCATTTAACAATGATGAAAACAGACAGAATAAAATAAAAATGTCACAGTACATTACATAAAGTACAGGTGAGCATTTTGTATGACTTTTGTTTCAATTATATAATAAATATATAATATGTTATATTATGTATGTAATACATAATTGCTTATAATATATACATATTATATACTAAGGTATATAATTGAAACAAAAATTATGTTACCTACCTTTCTATCTATATATATGAATTATTAAGTCTGCTGTAATATCTATGTATTTCTTCCTATGCTTGCACAAAAAATATAACCAGTTTATTATACTTTTTACACAAAGGTAAGATGGTGGACTTAGGAAATAAAATAAACCTATCCTATTTCCCAGTTTTGCTTGAGGTTATATGGGTTGAATAAAGGATAGCCATTTAAGTTCAAATATCAGGTGACTTTTTCTTTTTCCTGTAGATAACAATAACAGGATAGGGAATTGGTGAAGCAGTTTAAGTTATCAAATCTCTACACAAGTTAAAGGATAAGTAGATAGCAGAATTACAAAACTCAACTCCCAATCTGTTTGACTTCTGTCAGTTTTGGATAGATAGTTTTTAATATTTTTAAATCATTGTTTCAAGAAGTATCAATATACATGCATAGTATCAGTCCTGTCATCTAAAGTTCTTGATGCAAGCAGGTGGTTTTGGACCTTGCCTGCAGCAATAGCCTTTGATCATTTAGGGGCTACTGATGTACCTTAGGCAGCGCCAGTTAAACAGCTATTTGTAGTCATTTAAATATATACCTTTATACTATACCTTTCATCTTTTTGCACTTATAATAGGCTCACAGTATGAGTATATTTGAAAAGATTTTTCCCCCACAGTTATACTTCACCTTTTTCTTTCTGGGGACATGCGTAGTATTTTTTTTTCCTGTATGAATATAAGTGAGATTATACATAAACATGAAGATTTGATAAATATAATTATAGACTAGCCTAGTAAGATCATTTGTGATGGTTGCTACTAGAAGTTAAATGCAACTGACTGTTTTTATTGGCTCTCACTTTTGAACATAAAAATCAGGATTTCTTCATGAATCCCTTAATAACAAAGATATCTATTTCGAGAATAATGGAATATAATGTATGGGGTGGTTAAGGAGGAGGAGAACTGGTGAGTTTGGTCTCCACCATTTTCACATTAAGGCTCATATATTCCCAATTTGTAAGTATGAAACAGCTGCAAAACTAATGGTGCTCCACCAAATTCCCATGTGATATCTGAACGTGAGGAAGGTCTTCAATACCCAGCTGGTTCTGGTGGAGATGCGAGATGAATTCAACGTGAAACTTCTAACGCAGTGGCAACATGAATTAGGAGAAGAATACATCAGGTTTGCACATAAAGAGAACTTCAGAATCCTGGCTCTGCCGTTCATTCTAGTTGTGAGTGTAGGCAAATTCAACATTTTTTTATATGTTCGTTTTCTCACTTGTAAGGAGAAATAATGACACTTGGTCAGTCAGAAACATTTATTGTCAGTTACAGACATTCCATCTCAGATTGGCTTAAACAGAAGTAGAAGTTTTCCTTCATAAAAGAAAATCCAGAGACGTACCAGCTTCAGAAAAGCTGTTTGATTCAGGGTCGTGAGTCTCTCAGGTTCCAGCTCTATTTCTCTTCATTTCTTACGGTTTTGTTCTTATCTGCTTTTGAGCTTGGACTCCATGCAAGGTGTATTAATGCTAGCAAAAGTGACTGGCAAACACCCAGGCCACACAATTGGAGAGAAAAGAATATACTGAAAAATATAGTTCCCACAGAACAGTACAAAACTTTCTTATCTAAAAATCCTATGAGATTTTAGAGACGATTATGTGATCAAATTTACGGCAAGAAGAGCATTTCGTAGAAAATTTCTAGTGAAAAGGTTAAGGTTCTCAACTCAGTAAGACATTTCATCATCTCACATCATCACAAGAAAAATGGTGAGTGCAGAACAATATGATATTTTGAGAGACAGACAACTGACATAACTTTTATTACAGTACATTATCATTGTTCTATTTTATTATTGTGGTTATTGTTAATCACATACTGTGCCTAACTTATAAATTATATACTATAACATACTATAATATACTGCAGTAATATACTATACTATATATATATTGTAGTATATATATATATATATAGAGAGAGAGAGAGAGAGAGAGAGCCCTGGAATTAAGGGCTGAGCATAGGAAACTATGGCTCGGACTGAAGGAAGAAAAATTCCCTAAAACAATCTAGGTGTCATTTGTTGTTGTTGTTGTTGTTTTGTTTTGTTTCTTTGGAAGCAGGAAATAGAACCTGGGAGGCAAACAATGAATGTGTAGCAGAAAGGCCTACTTTTAAGAAATGTGCATTCCAATGAAGGACAGTGTGGAGTTTCCTCAGAAAATTGGGAATGGACTTAACATTTGACCCAGCAATCCCCTTTCTGGGGATCTACCCAAAAGACTTGAAAACCTTTGTCCGCAAAGACGTATGTACCCCAATGTTCATCGCAGCACTGTTCACGGTGACCAAGTCATGGAAACAACCAAAGTGCCCTGTGACAGATGACTGGATAAAGAAGCTGTGGTACATATACATGATGGAATATTATTCAGCTGTAAGAAAAGATGAAATATTGCCATTTGCCACAGAATGGATGGACCTGGAGATCATCATGCTTAGTGAAATAAGCCAGACAGAAAAAACAAGGAACTGTATGCCCTCACTCATATGTGGAATATAAAACTGAAAGCAACAAAGAAAAAAATGAATAAACAAACAAACAACCCATGGACACAATCAATAGTTTAATGTTTATTTGGGGACGAGTGGGAAAGGGAGGGGAGAAAAGGGGGTGAGAGAGGAGGGAGAGGGAGCTAAATATAAGGTGATGGAAAGAGGAGTTACATTAAGGGGTGAACTTATTACACAACTAGTTGACAATGCCTGAAACCTATGTAATCCTTGCTAACAGATGTCACTCCAATAAGTCTAACATTAAAAATAAATTTTAAAAAAAGGATGTAAGCAGAAGTTTTCTGTGTAACTTCCAAGACAGTTCCTTACAACGGAAGAGGTAAACATCATTTTGGCCCTTCAGCAATTTCAACTGCTGTCCTGCAACACAGATGTGATGGTTGGCGTCCTGGCAGCCATTTTGGATCATGAGGTGCCTCTGATGGTGTAATGAAAGAAAAATGTCTTGCTCTTATTATGATTATGGAGCCACCATATCAACTTCGGTCAGCTGATTTCCATAATGATATGATCACTTTTTTTAGAAAAACAGTTCTGTTTTGGAGGCTTTCGGTTCAATACAGAGGAACCTAATTTTATGTATTAATAATACAGATCTATTTAAGTCCTAAAAGATAGAGATGCAACTTTAAATTCTGTAAGAGGATGCAACTTACAGACACATGAAATGGAATAGAAGTGGAAGAACTGGATAAAATCAGAGAATAAAAGGCAAAGAGGGTATGGCAATTTTATCACAGTGTCAAACATTAATATCACCTTGTTATTAATATGTATCTTTAAAACTTTCAATCCAGCATCTGCGTCTCCTTCCATTATATGAGTGCAGTATATTGTGATCTAGGTTGTGTTAATTAGGCAGCCACTCATTTGGCACCTTAAATCACAAGCAAATGAGTCAACTATGAACACAGTAGATACTCTTTCTTGGATTTGCAAGTGGAAAGTAGTGTCACCCAGTGTCCAGTGCCAACTATGGAGGAAGGTGAGATACAGGATTGAGATTAGTGGAGATAGCAACAGGGCTCCTCTTTGCAGAATTTCTATGGTTGGATTTTGAATGTAGTTCTGGCGATACTGTTGCTACTTGACTTTTTTCTCCTCGTCAGCCTCCTAGTGATTCAAATCTAGGAACTCCCCAGCATCTTCTAAGAACTCCTTTTCTTTGCTTACCTCAGCCAGAGTCAGTGTGTGTTGACTGCTGAAGCGAACTTCATCTGATGCCCATCTTCTAAATCATGCAGTATGCAATACTGCAAAGACAAGCTTTGATTTACATAAGAAATTTCAACCTGTCTTTTCTCTGAATTGATTTTAAATAACATCCATATGTTTCTCCAGGGGCAAGAAGTCTTAGGAGCCTCTTTGATTAGTCTTTTTGCTTTTCTAAATTCATGTTTCAAAATCAATTCATTTAAACTTGAAAAAGATAAATTTGGATTGAAATAATGAACCCATATGTTTCAAATGCATTTTAAACTTATCAAGAATAAGACTCCTTACATTCACACTTGATAAATATATATATATATATATATATATATATATATATATATATATATCAACCTGTTACAAATGTGACTTTATTTAATATGTATTAAATTAATACAGAATTAATAGAACATAATTTTTGTGTATAGTGAGGTCGATTTTTCCAAAATTTTGTATTTCTGTCAAGGAAACTTGCATTGAGTCTGGCTCATAGTAGGTCCTTAAAACATTTATTGCTAATTGAATTCCATAAGAATAATAGAATGACTTTTATGGTATTCTGTTAATGTAAAATTCTTATACTTTAGAAAGTTGGAAATAATTTAGCAGCAAGAGGGTCAACAGTAATAGAAAATTACATTTGAGCTGTACTATTTTATTATAGTGATTAAATAATGGCTAGTAGATGTTTTAAACAAAGCAAAATTTTGTTTTCTGTTTTCAGTTTATTTAAGATTTCTGTATTAATATCCAAGTGCACAATACCTCCTTCTTGCTGCCATAATTAATGAGCATTTACTATACATGTATAAGTGCAAATTACTTTATCAGGTGTGCATTCAGAGTTTGTACCAAACACACTGTATTTCATCCCTTGAAGGACAGTCCACAAGTGAGATATTATTACTTATGATTAGTGTTCTACTTCCATCAATGATTTGTTATCTAGATTAAAATTTGTCCTTAGTTTCTTGGAGACATATAGGTTACTTGTGATTATAATAAATGTCCTAAGGCAAAGCAAAAGATTGAGAATCACTGGCTTGAGAGTTTTATTACTGACCAATCACTGACTTTTGTATTTTTGTTTTTTCTTATATACTTTTAACAAAACTTTTTTTATTCTTACTCCTCCCCCATTGTTACAGAAGGAAAAGTTGGTATTTTCTGCTGTGTTTACTTGTCTCCATTTCTTCCCAGACTGCAAGCTTCTCAAGGTCATGGCTGATGGTCTTTTGCTTTCTGTAACATCACCTTGTCTGAAATATATGGAACATAATGGCAACTCAATAAAAGTCTATTGGGTAAGTATAACAGATGGAGATGAACTTGAAACATTTTACTGTGTGAGACAGTGCATCTAGACGGAAAGAGCTCAGACTCTAGATTAAGAAGCATAGTTTCATTATTCCTCTATTACTTATGAAATGAATTACACTATTTTCTTTAATAAGTAATATTATTGGAGTTTATACTCCCTGTGTCATAATCCTCAGGAAAAAGAATTGATGGGTTCTTGAGAAAATTAAGGGATATTATTACTTATTTAGCTCAGTGACAGATGTACCATAGCCAGACAGTAATGTCAGCCCTTTCTTACTGGCATTAATATCAGGGAGTGTTAAGTATACCATTTTACTTTAATAGAGAAACCATTGGATAGATAATTGAGAAAACTGTATTCTGGTATTCATTTTGACCTTGAATGAATTTGTATAAGGCCCTTAAGCTGTCTGGGTCTCAGTTTCTCCCATCTTAAAATGAAAATAACATCTGTCAAAGGATAGAAGTCAATAAAATAAACAAGGTGAAAGACCTTTGAAATGTCTTTATATACTTAATGAGATTTGAAAAATTTCAATAACTATACACATAGAATGAGTTATTATTTTTGTTTCTGTTTTAATTGTGCACAGCACAATATATCATCACTTTTTGCAATTGTATACTTGTGTTTATATTGGGTCTTCATATCTCATTTGAAGCTAAGATATTACCAGAATGTCCCTGAGGTTTCAAAAAAAAAAGTTGATTTGAGACCTAATGATTACACTGAAAAGTAAACTTAAGGAAGAAATGACTATAGTTAAAAAAGAGATTTTAATAATGATTTTAGCTGTAAGATTTTGGACAGATTGACGAGAAGGCTAGGACAGGTGGTGAGGAAGGGGGTTTGGAGTACCAGGTGTGAAATGACAAGGACAGGAACAGAGATCTAACTGTGGAAAAATAACTGCTAGAAACATACAATGATTTCCTGAAGGAGAACTGTTCAACTTGTCTCCGTGCATAGCATTTTGCAAGGTGGTCTTTCATGTACAACTAACCTCTGACTAATAAAGCAGAGAGCAATTCGTTTATTATTTTTCTTCATCTGGTAATAAACCTGCTGTTGTATTTTATTGTGTTGCAGCCAAACTCTCAAAATTCTCCTTCCAAATCCTCACTGCCACCCTTTAAAAAAAATTTGTGTGTGTGTTTCACACAAAAAGAAAATGTATAAGTGTTTGAAGAGAAAGCTTTTATTTGTAAGAAGAATATTAATAACATCATTAACATTTGTGTTTAGAAATAAAAATTCAGGCAGAGAAACATTCAAGAATAATTAAAAGTTCCGATTTGTGTGGCTTTTACCCTAAGCATTTAAATATCTGTAATTCTCATGGATATTTTTAAGAGGAAAATGTAGGCTATTAGGATTATCAATAAACACTCTCTTTAAATCTAGTGGGTAATTGTGAAAAATGGACACTAACTTATCAGTTTCTGTCTCGGGAACTTCTTTTGCCCACCTCTTAGAAGTCACCAGGGATTTTTCTTGAGCCCCTAATTTCCTGGTCATACGCTGTCTGAGAGAATTTGGTTATTCTCCTGACATCTCTAACATTTAATTGAAAACTTCCAAATCAATGTCTCTAACCTGGACCTCTACAGTTCAGTCTCATATTCATCTGCCAACTACATATTTCTCCCTGAATGCCTCACAGGCACTTCAATCTTAATATTTCTAACCGTGAGCACATTTGTTTCCTTTTATAACTTTTTCTTCCTCCTATATTCTCTATCTTATTGGATGGTATTGCTTTCCATGCAGCAGTTATACAAGAAATCAAGGGGTCACCGCAGAACTTGCCTTTCCTGTATACTGTACTAAACATACGAGGGCTGTCCAGAAAGTATCTAGCCATGTAATATGAAAAATAGTCATTTATGACAAGATTTTTTCTGGACAGCCCTCATATTAGGAAATTTTGCAGATTTTCCCACTTAAATTCCTCTGGGATGGGTTCCTTTCTCTTTGCCCTTACAACACTGCTGTGGTTTAGCTCTCATCACCTCATGCAATAGATTTCTAACTCATTTGCCTGCCTCCAGTCTCATACTGCTGCAATTAATTCTCCATTCTGCTGGTGATCTTTCTAAAACTCAAATTGAATGTCATTTATTGGTGTATAACTCTTCAAAGGATTCTAACTATTACAGGGTAAGTATCAAAATATAGCTCATAAGAAACTCTAGAATAAAATGCCAGCTTTGTCCCCTGACACTTGTTCTGCTGTTTTTTGCCTAGAATGCCATTTCTACCTTCTTAACAGACCTGCCTTTGCAGAATTCCTGCGAATGTTTTGAGATTCAGTGCAGGTCGTGCTCTTTCGGAAGCCTTCCCTGACCCCTTACTTAACTCTCATTGTATTCCTTAGAAGATGGCTTGCTCTGAGCTTTTGTCATAGTTTTGCGTTTGTTTGTCATTGCCCTCACTGCATTGCATTTTGATGATCTCATTGTGACAGCCTTCTGGGCCATGTTATGGGTGACTTTATATCCAACATGCCTTGCACAGAGAACTTGTACAGAATAGCAACAAGAAGTGTTTTTTTTTTCAATGAATAAATGAGTATTTAGAAGTGCAATTAAATGATAAATAGAGGAACATCTTTGAAACATTTCATCTGTGTTTTCTGTGAAAAGATAGCATGCCTTCTGAGTTGAAGGGTCTTTCCCTTGCATATTTCCCAGTTCTAGATCTAAGATCTAATTAGATCTCTGAAATTTAAGACCAAGTCATAGTCATTTGAAAGATAATATATTTTTAACTTCCAATTTTAATAGCTTTACTATTTAAATAATTCAAATCACTATAAAAGATTTTATAAAAATATTTTCATCATAATCATTGGAAGACAATTCTGATCTATTCTATGAATATGAGGATGCCTTTCCATATTTCTGGTTTTGAATCGTTTTTTATTCTTGAGAGGGTTAATTTTCTGTAGTTAGCCTTATACTTAATAATAAAAATAAGTTTAAATCCTCAATCTAAGCATAATATATTTTAATGTAATAAACTCCAATATTAATATAAGTAGTCAGATGCCACCTTCTGGTTCTTGAAGAAAAGGAGAAACTCAACGGTTGTACACAAATTGGTATATTGAAGGTGACTGTCAGTTCCTTCAGGTTGATTTTGTTCTCCACCCTTAAAGACATATGGTGTATCGTGCTGTATCTTCAGGCTGTATCAACTACACATAGTATAGCAATGGTAAGGAAGAAACACAAAATGCAAGACTTTGATCTTCAAAGTTACCTCATTTGCCTTTGCTCAAAAGCAGTTGTTAGAGCTACAGAGTTAAAAAGTCTTCTAAAGGAATGTAAATGGCTGTCTGTGCAACTTCGGTCTCAGGCATAAAACTAGAGACCCAGGAAATACTGTCATCATAAAGCTAAGTGGCAATAGAGGTCCACAGAGAGAGGAGACAATTATGTTCTCTTTTGTTGACTAGAGAATAAACTAGCGGATTTTCCCCCTAAAGGGAGGGAAGACTCTTTTAGTTTCCTTCTGCTTCTTTTCTAACTCTGGATTCCAAAGCCCCTACCTTCGAAGGTGAGTACAAGTGATTTATACGAGGCATAGAAAAGTTACATTTTAAATCTGTGCTCCATGCACACTCATGAGATTGATAATAAGGCTGAGCAATCAGTAGAGTATATGAATGAAATGAGTTTTTATTTTTATTAAATTTAGTGGAGTGACATTGCTCAGCAAAATTACACAGGTTCCAGGTGTACAGTTCCATATCACCTACATGTTGCATTGTGTCCTCACCACCCAGAGTTATTTCTTTTTCTATCACTATATACTTGAATCCTCCTCCTTCCTTCTCCACACTCCCCCACACTTTCCCTCTGGCAACTACTAAACTATTGTTTGTGTCCAAGAATTTTTTTTTATTGTTCATTTATTCTGATCTTTAGATTCCACATAAAGTGAGATCATATGGTATTTGTCTTCATCAGTCTGACTTATTTCACTTAGCATATTTTCTAGTTCCATCCATGTTGTTGCAGAAGGTAAGATTGTATTCTTCTTTAGGACCAAGTAATACTTCATTGTGTAAATGGATCACATCTTCTTTATCCATTCATTTACTGATGGGCATTTAGGTTGCTTCCATATCTTGACTATTGTGAATAATGCTGCAATAAACATAAGGGTTTTGATGATTGGGAAACAACCCTATGATATTAGTATTTTGTTGTTCTTTTTTTAAATTATTTTTTAAACTTTTTTAACCCATGTCTGTAGTTGCTATAAATTGGAAAGATAAAACAAAACTCAGGATATGTAAGATTTTGCTGTAGAAGACTAGAGGGAACCTGTCTAAGAATTTGAAAATCAATTTCAAAGAGCACTCAGGTGCTTTGCTATTAAATGTAGAACTTTAAAGTTGATGATTCTTTGTTTAGCAAATCATCTTCATGAATTCCTGAGTATGCAAACCTGAACCTAACCTTATTTGGTAGAGGGTCTGAAGGGCTGACCTGCATGACACAAGGAATTAACTGGAGTAGTAAGTTGGAGGCAGTCTGCAAAAGAATCAATGGTTTATGAATATTTCCATTGCACAGTTATTTTTTCTCACAAAAATCTTGGGAAAAAAATAAGCTAAAAATAAGAGACTAGAAATCCTCTAGCTGAAGTAAGAGGTAGATGGTCAAGCTACAAGAGAAATTTCATCAATACAATTCTGAAGGTTGAGTAAAAATAGTAATATTAGATGTGTCCTGATCTTCTTCAAGTCCACCTTATCATTCTATAGTTTTAAATACACTCAGAATAATAACTTCATGAAACACAGTCAATCATTAACCACATCTATTGCATATTTAAAATCTGGAATATTTACAAGTTATTTCACCACTTGTTCATCTTTCTCTTAACAGACTTACTTTACCCGATGGTAAAGTTCCCTTGGTCTTTATTGCTTTTTATTCAACCTGTAATGATTCTCAAGTTGTAACTGAACCAACACTGTCTGTCTTCCTTCATTCTCTTCTGAATCTTCCCCTTGTTTTTTCCTATATGTTCTTCAGTTTGTCTATGCCAGGCAGGTCGAACCTGTGGCCTAGGATGACTTTGAATGGGATTCAACACAAATTCTTAAAACATTATGAAATTTTTTTGAGATTTTTTTTTTTTAGCTCATCAGTTGTTAGTATTAGTGTATTTTGTGCCTAAGACAATTCTTCCTCCAATGTGGTGCAGGGAAGCCAAAAGGTTTGACACTGCTGGTGTAGGCTCTGTCACCCATTCTCACTCTGCTCTGCCTCCTGAATACCAATGGCTCTTATTTAAAATTCCTTCATAAGTGGCTTTTCACATAACTAAAAATTAACCTCCTACAGCTGCTCCATAAGACAATGCTAGTCATTTATTCTTTTAATTATCACTTTTGAAGAGCTTCTTAAGTGTTGAGTCCAGTTTCATGCAATGCAGGAGATACTTGAAAAATCATGTTAGGAAAAATAAATTAAATAAATTAAATTGAGATATACCAAAAAAAAAAAAAGGGACAACATTCCTGTCTTAGAACCCTTTTCTGAAACATGAATGTTGCAGATATTCAAGGTAAACTAAATACCATTGCAGACTAGAGTTAGATTAGAATAGATTCATAGAGTTAGAAGAATATTTAACAAAAGGAGCCAGCATTAATTTACCAAGAGCAAAATATGTTAGTCCACCTTATTTCAAATTTTTGTCAGGGTGACTTGAATGGAAGCTCCAATAAATAACATGGATATATTTTACTTAGATTGTTGAAGGCATTTTATAATATATCTGACAATTTTTTTATGGATGAGATAAAATATAAAATGTATATAATTACAACTTGGTGGACTTAGTAAATGACAGAACCCAAAAGATATTGATGATGAGTTTATATAACACAGAAGCAAAGTTCCATGTATAGGCTCTAGCATTCTCCCCTCTTCCCTTCATATTTACCATTATAGTTATTTGTTCAGATGAATGTATGAGTATGGAAAGCAAGCTTATTAAATGTGAAGATGATAAAGAGTTGGGAGGTCCTCCTACCCTGAAGGTATAACAAAAATATGTAATTGAATATTGATTAGTGTTGTAGTCTACATTATTAAGTCTAGGCCAATGGCCCACCATAGGATGGGAGTAATGGGCTTAGCAGCAGCAAATTGTGAAAAAACATGGGGCTTCCAGCTTCCATTGAGTTCGAGATGAGTCAGCAGGGCAATGTGTCTGCTAAAACACAGTTAATTTTTTCTATTTCTCTGAAATTAATTGTGCTCCCCAACTCAAAATTTACTTGTTGAAGCCTTAACCCGTAATAAGATGGTATTTGGAGATTGGGCCTTTGGGAGATTAGGTTTAGATCAGTTTATGAAGGGGGAGCACTGATTTAGGACTAGTGCCCTTATAATAAGAGATACCAGAAAGCTTGCTTTCTCCCTTGCTCCACAAAATGTGAGGATACACAGAGAAGGTGCCATCTGCAAGGCTGGTAGAGGTCCTACTATAATAAAACTAGATCGTGCTGCCACCATGATCTTGGACTTCCAGCCTCCAGAACTGTGAGAAAATAAATGACTATTGTTTAAGTCATCCAATCTATGGTACATTTTTTTTCATGACACTCTGAGATCATAAATATACATAAATAAATTCTACAGGAATAGAATTTATTGATTTTTTAAAAAATTTTTAAAGCCTCTGATTACATTCAATTTGTGTGTTTTATTTTTAATATGGTTTCAGTTATTCTTGTCTCATAAAGTACTTGTGAGATTAAGCCCTTCAGCATATTACACATGTTTGCTAATTATATGGCAAACTCACCTTTAGACCATAGGATCCCAAGGGATGGTATGCATATTCCCTGGAGGGGTACTTGCTGGGCTGTTTAGGGGTATGTGAAAAATAATCAGTAATGGCAAAAAAAAAAAACAAAAACAAAGAAAAAATACAAAACATTAGTTAGGGAACAATAAGTTTGAATCAGAGTTCATGGGACACTTCAAAATTAGGTCACATTGGCTAATGATGATTGGTGAGGGTGTGGCTATGAACCCTTCCCCCAAACTACTCTTCTACCAGTCATTACACATGGTTTCAGAACTATCCATTTGCAACGTTTCTAGAACTTCTCCAAACATATAAATGCATTCGTAGCCAGAGTGTTTGATCGGTTTAGTTATTGACGAAGTAAAAGTAAGTGCATTGCCATTAATCGTGATTCTTTTCAAGTATAATTTTTATTTAATGTTTAAATATTTGATCATCATTATCAATATTTAATTATGTTACAAATATCATAAAATTAAATCTGTGGTTTGTACTTTTAGTGTAGTGATTTTTCTTCCCTAACTTATTACCTCATTTCCACTGTTTTACATTAAGATAAATACAAAAGTGTCAGTATTTAAAAACAGCTGTTTTACAGCTTGGTACTGGCAGAAGAACAGAAATATAGACCAATGGAATAGAATTGAAAACCCAGAAATAAACCCACAAATATATGTACAAATAATTTTTGATAAAGGAGCAAAAAACATACAATGGGGAAAAGACAGCCTCTTTAGTAGGTGGTGCTGGGAAAACTGGAAAAACATATGCAAAAGAATGACCCTGAGCTGTGAACTCTCTCCATATACAAAAAATTAACTCAAAATGGATTAAAGACCTTCACATAAAACCTGCAACAATAAACTGTATAGAAGAAGACATTGGTACTAAACTTATAGACCTAGGACTCAAGGAAGACTTCATGAACTGTCCTCAAAGGCAAGGGAAGTAAAAGCAAAACTAAATGGATGGGACTATATCAAACTAAAAAGCTTCTGCACAGCAAAAGAAACCATCAACAAGGCAAAGAGACAGCCGACTGAATGGGAGAAAATATTTGCAAATAATGCATCAGATAAGGGTCTAATATCTGAAATGTATAAAGAACTAATAAGACTTAACAACAAAAAAACAAACAACCCAATTGAAAAGTGGGCAGAAGAACTAAACAGATACTTCTCCCACGAAGAAATACAAATGGCCAAAAGACATATGAAAACATGCTCATCCTCATTAGCTATCAGGGAAATGCAAATCAAAACCACAATGAGATACCACCTCACACCTGTGAGAATGGCTGTTATCAACAAGACAAGGAATAACAAGAGCTGGAGAGGATGTGGGGAAAAAGGAACTCTGGTACACTGCTGGTGGGAGTGCAAACTGGTACAACCACTGTGGAAGGCAGTGTGGGGGTTCCTCAGAAAATTGGGAATGGAGTTACCATTTGACCCAGCAATCCCCCTTCTGGGGATCTACCCAAAAGACTTGAAAACCTTTGTCTGCAAAGACTTATGTACCCCAATGTTCATGGCAGCACTGTTCACAGTGGCCAAAACATGGAAACAACCAAAGTGCCCTGGGACAGATGACTGGATAAAGGAGCTGTGGTACATATACACAATGGAATATTACTCAGCTGTAAGAAAAGATGAAATATTGCCATTTGCGACAAAATGGATGGACCTAGAGATCATCATGCTTAGTGAAATAAGCCAGACAGAAAAAACAAGGAACCGTATGACTTCACTCATATGCGGAATATAAAACTGAAAGCAAAGAAAAAAAGAAATGAACAAACAAGTAACCCATGAATACAATCAATAGTTTTAATGTTTATTTGGGGACGAGTAGGTTAGGGAGGGGAGAAAGGGGAGGGGGTGGGGGAGGAGGGGGGGAAGCTAAATACAAGGTGATGGAAAGAGAACTCACACTGGGTGGTGAACTTATTATACAACAAGTTGACAATGCACTGTAGAATTGTATGCCTGAAAGCTATGTAATCCTTGCTAACAGATGTCACCCCAATAAGTCTAACAATAAAAATGAATTAAAAAAAATAAAATAAAAACAGCTGTTTTAAAAACAAGGGATACAATTTATAGAAATAAGTGTAGAAGAGGTACAGAATGAAAAACGGTTGGGAACCACTACTTAGACTTATTCTCCAGAGATGAAAATATAAATTTTTAGAGGGGTTCAAGTCAAAGTAACTTGCGCTAAATGTGCAGGTCTAATATGTCCTTGTAAACACATTTATGTTATTTATATTTAACAAAGGTTGTATTCTAAGCCATGAAATAGAACACATACACCTCTTGAGCCACAGTCAAGCAGGTGTTGAGGGATAGGAATGGAGCATAGAATTGCACATGAAAAAAAACCGAGAGGTTCTCATGGATACAGGGTCAGTATAATGGTTTGAGTTTGGGGCCTATATGTTAAGAATTATAATTTTAAAAATTTTACATACACACTTGAACTATGACTAACCTCCTGTAGACCCAGTGACCTACATTATTTGAAGAACTTAGTCTGTAATCCGTTTTCATAATCATTTTGTTAACACTTGTGAAAATGTCACTGATGGCACTCCATGAATTTCCAAGTCCCCTTTTTAGTATCTTAGTAAGGGAGTGTGATAGAAACCATGCTCAAATTAATGCTAAAACATTTCCTAGGCTGGAAAAAATCTGTCTGGCAATAAGGCCTGGGGGAGGAATAAGCAGTTTGATGTGAACTTCTGGTTGCTGTTGAGTATTTTGTTTTTCCAAATGTGCCTGCAAAGGAGAGGTGAGAACCAGTGCAGAGCCAGGGTTTCTAAGGACATCTTTGCTTCCCACTGTCTCAGAGCTGGAGTATGGTAATTGCTAAAGGTGATTTCTAACATATGAAGAGGAATGGATGTGATGAGACAGACATAATTTATCTGTCTTTTTCACTTCTCTGCTATTTTCCCACTCCTTCCTATTTATAAATATTGTAAAATTCCATCTCTTCCTCTCTCTTTCCTTCTGTATTTGATAACATTGATATCTCCTAATCCTTATTAATTCTGATTTAATTTGCAAACTTAGTTTGCTTTTGAGGGAAGAGGGAAGGAAACAAATTGCACAAAAACTACGAAAGTGGTATAAAAGAAATGCAATGGAATAGAGGGAGTGAGACTGCACTCAAATTAGCTAAAGAGAGCAAGAGATAAATGGAAAAAAATAAAAGGAAAAACATGAAGAAAGGGAACCTTCTCATAACAAATCAACTCCTAGCATCCATTTGAGATGCTAGGAGTAAACATATTATAGTAGCTGTTTTAGGGTGTATGGAGACACACATGAAAGGCGTCCTTTGACGCCTTCTCTGAGACCTCTATTCCACCCTAGGAAGTTTGACTCAAAGAGCATCTCATCCATGGGGCAAGTGAGACATGCAAGGAGACAGGGAGGGGTGGACAGTTAATTTTTCCAGAACTTCAGAAAACCTCTGGTCTCTGGTGATGAAGAAAACCCAATTGTTTAGCCAATGTTGGATCTTCTTACCCTAATTTCAAAATATTTCTGTCAGACTCATTTGATACTTAAAAGGCATGTACCATATATTCTTTAGGAAAAGCTAGAATATGAAACATTATTTTATATAATAGGGACATGAGGCTAATTTTTTAAAAGATATTTTAGCCTTGCAGAAAAATTGCAAAGAATTTCTATACATGCTTTACTGAGAACAGTTTTCCAAATTTGCTTTATAATTTTCTGCACCCCCCACCGACATACACACATGCATACACACATACATTTTTTATAAATGTTTAAGTGTAATTTGCAAACATGGAACCTCTTTACTCATTAGACTATTACATTTGTTCAGTTTTTTTAGTTATTATTTAATGTACATGATAGACTGAGGTATAACATTTATAAACAATTATTTTATAAATAGGCTTTTCA
This sequence comes from Lyroderma lyra, assembly GCA_004026885.1. NCBI lineage: Eukaryota > Metazoa > Chordata > Mammalia > Chiroptera > Megadermatidae > Lyroderma > Lyroderma lyra. The sequence goes on along the minus strand of PVJL010002465.1, from coordinate 132,409 downwards.
GGAACATTTTTATTCTGAAGTCTTTACATTTCTGTTTTATTCTAAATAAGTAAGGATAGCTAACAATGTTTGCAGAGCAAATACCTGGAGACATTTAAAAGGTGCAATATTTTATGTAATGCCATTTGTCGAATACCTACTATGAGCTAGGTGCTGTACAATTTATGTGTGTATGTGTGCATGTGTGTGTGTGTGTATGTTTTTATGAACAATATGTCCTAAGGAAGTTATTATTACTCTCATTTTGTATTTAAAGCAACTTCACGTCAAAGAAATTAAGTAACTTGCATACAGTTACACAGCCGGTAAATGCTATCGATGGGCTTTCCGGAAAGCATCTTTGCTTAATACAGTAAATATTATATAAAATAAAACCTAGTTTACTTTTACTCTCATCTCCCCCAAAATAAAGCCAGCCAATAGCAACGTTCAACACAATTCTTTTTGAAGATAGCTTGAGATGAGCTTCTTTAACTGCCTTTAGTAAGCCATTACTGTATTATACCAGTCATTGTCAAGGAATTGACCTGAGGCAATCTCAAACCATCTTGCTTTCATATGAACAACTACCCCTTTGGGACTCTCTAAAAGCATAAAATAATTCCTTCCTCATTAAAAGCAAACAAACAAAAATTTTATTTGAAGTCACTAATAAAGTTACTCACAAACTTTCATTTTTCCAGTAACTCAACAACCATTGTTGTGTAACCTATATTCCAGGATCTATACTCCATTCCCTTCATTATTTTGGTTCCCTTATGTGAAACCCTTGTTTTTGCTGCTTTGTTTTTCTACAAACTTTCTTCACATGGGCTGACTATACTTGCCTAAAATAGTTTTTCTAATAAAAGAAAGCCTTTGTATAACATTTTCCATACATGACATAATAGAGGAGGAGATATAAGTATTTAATATAAAATTTACTCACTTTAAAAAAAAGTGTTTATTTACTCCAAACCAAATGTTGATTTATCAGTACTACGATTGAGGTCCTAGAAGGCACTAGCACATGTTATAAAACTAGCACCTTTATATAGATTTTAAACAAAAGGCTAAATATTACTGATGCCTGGTTTTCTCTCTGACCTCAAAAGATTAACCTCTCTATAGATATCTTATTAAACCCTTACAATAATCCTACAGGGTAGTGATTTATGTTCTATTTACAGATGAATAAACTGAGGTTTGGGGAAATTAAGTAAATGGCTCAAGGTCACACAATATCTGAGTAGGGGTTAATAGAATATTCTGGAGAAATGACTCCACATGCTTTTTAAGGCAATTTAAAAAATAGCATTCTCATTTTACGTAATAATTGTCTACACAAGAGTTTTAAATCACATCTAGAGTCAACTTTGAAAATTTGTAATTCTTTCTGCAAAAGTAACTGTCTTTGATATTTTAAATTTTACTTAGCATAATAATTTTGTATTTCATTAGAATAATTAGAAATTTTTATTATTTCACTGGGTTTGGTGAATATCCCTTTTTAAAACTTCTTTTAATTATAGACTTGAATCTTTTGCCTTTAAAAAATTTGTGTTGTTAGTTTCCTTTTTTAATTAGCTTCAGGTATACAAAACATAGTGATTAGACATTCATATACTTCACACAGTGATAACCCCAATAAGTTTACTACCCATCCAACACTATACATAGTTTTTACAATAATATTGACTATGCTCCCCATACTGTAATTTACATCTCTGTGACTCTTTTATAACTACCAATTCATAATTCTTAATTCCTTCATTTTTCTCACACAGTCCCCCAACCCATCTCCCATCTAGTAATATCTGTACCTATGCATCTGCTTCTGCTTTGTTTATTTTGTTCTTTAGATTCCATATATAAGTGAGATCCTATGGTATTTATCTTTTTCAGTCTTACTTCATTTATCGTGATACCTTCTAGGTCCATTCATGTCACATATGGTAAGATTTTATTCTTTTTTATGGTCAAGTAACATTCCATTGCATACATTTACCACCTCTTCTTTATCTAATCGTCTATTGATAGGCATTTCAGTTATTTCCATATCTTGGCTATTGTAAATAGTGCTGCAATGAACATAGGTGTTCATATATCTCTTCAAATTAATGTTTTAGATTTCTTTGGATAAATACCCAGGAGTGAAATTGCTGAGTCATAAGGTAGTTCTATTTTAAATTTTTGAGGAACCTCCAGACTATTTTCCATAGTGGCTACACCAATTTGCAACCCCACCAACAGTGCACAAGGGTTCTCTTTATGCCACATTCTCTCCAACATGTAGCATATCATTATATAAAATGAACTATAAACTTTAACCAATGTCATCTTGAGGAATAGGCTTGGTGTTTCCATTGTTTAATAGAACCATCAAAGGTGAAAAGAACAGCCTTATATATGCCATTAGACTTTGTTGTTAGTCTCATTTTTCATTTGTGAAGAATAAAGTCCCACAACACTACATAACATAAGGATTGTTGCTTACTTGGACCTTGACTTTCTTACCCACCTACCTTGTCTCCAGCTGGCTCTCAACATGTACCACTTCATGAAAATACTAAGCTGTTTATAACTTAAAACAAACCATGCTATGTCTTCATGACTTTAGGCCTTTGGCATACTCTTTCCTCTGACAGGAACACCCTTACCCTAGTGAACTCAGTCTACATATCAGCTCAAGGATATCTTTCCCTATTCTTCCTAAAGAGAGTTGACCATCCTCTGATTTTTACTGTGCATGTTCCTATTAAAATTTTCATCACTTCATGTTGTAAATTTTGGCTTGCATGTCAGTGTTTCAGACTAGAATATAAGATTCTTGCATTTAGGAACTGTACTTTAATTAGTTTCTTAATTTTAGGTTCTAGCACTATTTTAGCACATAGTTAATGCTCAATTTATGATTATTTAACTCAATTGATACTGAGACATTTTCAATGGTCTAATAGCTTAAATAGCAAAACATAATTTAAAGACTGAGGAATATAGAAACCCTCATGAAAGCAATAGAATTACCCGCTCCTCCAGAAAATTTATTCTTTTCTGCATTGTTTGATTGAATGTTTCAATATGCAACACAGTTTAATTCTATAGATTTTATTATAATCTAAAGTAAGAGGAGATATAATCCACGGGAGTTTTTGAAAATCTCTTGGTGCTTCTCATATTTATTTTGAAGGAAAAGAAAAAGACTTGGGTGCCTCCATAGTAATTATTAACTATAATAAGGAGCAAGCAAAATGTAGTAGATTCCATTTTGTCAGCTAAACAGAGAGGTGTGAGAGGCAGGGTTTGAATGATACAAATAATTAAACAGCAATGTTGTTTGCACCCACAATTTAAGTTTCATTTTCAAAATTTTGACATGTGGATATATTCTGTAATTATCTTAGAAGCCAACAGACATTCCTATTTGTGTTTTTATAACAAATTAAGACCTTAGTTTCTTTGTAAAACATATATAATTGTTCTATAATAATCTCCAAAATGGGAATCTCTGTACAACTAAAAACGTCTCTTACGCTAATGTCATAGTGCCTTTCAGAGTTACCAGTTATATGTTACATAATTTCTAATTAGTGAGGCACAAATATTTAAAATGCTATCTTACTTAAAATCTTGATTTGTAAAGTTTTTCAATCCTTAGAAAGTCCTTTGAAAAAAGTTTAACTGTATTTCAACAAGTTCTATTCATTTTAGTCAGGACACTTTTTGATTACAAGTTATAGGAGGTAAATTTCTGGCTTTCATAACTGAAAAATTGAGGGGTACAGCTGAGTTTGGTTTTGTCCGGATATGTCTATTCAGAACATGTCTTTAAATCTCACACTTGGTGTCATACACTATTGTAAGTCCTCTTCACAAGGGAACCAAATGGCCACTATTTTTTGCCAGAATATAGGGAAGATTTCATTTAGCTGACTGTCCTTTGGCAACTGTGGTACTCTGGTTAAATTGAGTCACCTCTGCCCCTGTTGTGGTAGAAGGATACAGCTTGCTTGAATGATAGGATGTGGGCTTTCAACAGAGAAAATATTCTATATTATTAGACAAAGTAGGGGAGGAGTTCTGGAGAGACAAAAGCAACAGATGCTCGCTACAATCATTTTATCACTATAAGAAGCTGAAGTATGAAATGAATAGCATTTCATATACCCAACCATCTGGCCGTACCTTTTAGTACCTAGGAATGTGGAGTTCTGGAGTATGCAACAGAGCCTAAACTTTAAGATTTGCTGTTATAGTTACCAAATTCACTCCTTTAATTGACTAATCCAGAAAGACTTGAAGACCTGACTCTGACACATATTCTCAAAGAATCTACATTAAATATGCTTTTGAAATACAGGGTACTCAGAAGAAACTATCTCTTAGTAAGCCATCTCTAAACATTTCTTTTGTTGCTGTTGTTGATTTTCTTATCTTTATTAAATTTTTTTGGGAGACATCAGTTAGTAAAATTATATAGATTTCAAATGTACATTTGCATAATATATCATCTACATACTGCATTGTTCATTCATCACCCAGAGTCAATTCTCCTTCCATCACCATATATTGGACCCACTTTTACCTTCTACAACCTCTCTTCCCCCTTCCCCTCTGATAATCACTAAACTGCTGTGTCTATGATTTTTGTTTGTTTGTTCGCCTTGTTCAATTATTGCTTTCAGTTTTATATGCCAAAAATGAGTGAAGTCACATGGTTCTTGACTTTTTCTGTCTGACTTATTTCACTTAGCTTGATAATCTCAAGATCCATCCATGACAAAAGAAAAAACTATGAAACATAAAGATTTTCTATAAATTTTGTTAGAATTTTTAATAAAATTGTAAATTTTACTAGAAAATATATGCTCTGATCAGCCAGTCTCCTGGGAATATAAATATGATAATAAATAGGAACATAAATTTGTTGGGCTTAAGCTCCATAAAATAACTTTTTTAATATCAACCTACAATTATGTGAATAATTTAAAATAATTTGTTTTCTGTTGATACCTTTATCCTATACTACTTCATTCATATTCTCCCTATTATTATTTCCCTGAACCTAAACAACTGGTGAAATAAATATAATCAGTATTTATTACTATTTATCTGGCTTAAAAAAAAAAACAAACTATTCCCTAGGATTTGGGGGAATAATTAAAATGACAATGGAATATGGTGACAATCATTAGGGATTAAAAATGATACTATGAAAAATTAGTAATTTTCTTTGAGCTCTAAACCTTAGTTATTGTATTTCCAGTACATAAACTAGGCATCCTATTTTCTGAATAAAATTTCACAACACTATGTTTGCAACAAGTATATCTCATATCATCAATACATTATCATTATCATCAGTATCAACCAAATTTATCTAGCATACTGAATATAAAAACACTGAAGACATTATATTAATTTTCATGCCATATAAGATGCTGCATACAGTTGTGAATAAAGCAAAAATTTGGAGTTAGAGCTGCAATTGAGTCTTAGCCCTTTTATTTGTTTTCTGCTTCACAAGATTTTTATAAATATTAAGTGGAATAACCCATTTGAAAGCTGGCAGGAGAGTTTGTAGATGCTCAAAATAATGTTCTGTTCTTTTTCAATTTCTATTTCCTATTTTCTTTTTCTTCTCTCTTTTATATACTTTCCCACCCTCTTCTTTTTGCTCTTCCTTCCCCCCCACTTTCTTTATCATGATCCTTCTTGCTTCTCTCAGATTAACCTTCTCTGTCTTTTGTTTTAAGCTCCATCAGTTGAGGGCTTCAAGCTAATATTTTCACACAGACAAGAATGTATCTCTGTGGAGGTTCCTTCCACAAGTTTAAGGATATACTCTACTTGGACTTCGTAGGGGTCTATTCCTAAATCCTTCAGTGTTTCCAAGAGATTTTGTGTACTGACTGATAGGAACTGGGTCTCCTAGAGCAGGGGTGAAAATATATAAAAATAACATGGAATAGGGTGTTTCCCTAAAGAAAAACGTGGGTACTTCTCCCAGAAGAAAAATGACTAGAAGTTGGGTAATCAAAACCCAGCAAACAGCCACTCCATTTACTTCCTTTAATTGAGACAAAATACATATACATAGATAAATAGCAAATTTAAAAATCTCAAGCAGAATTGGTAACTGATAAGTCATTTGTTTTAGTGATGATTTCCATAGGGAGGTAGTATCTGCAGTGGTTAAGAATACAACCTGAAATCCAGAGACACTGGGTTTGAATCCAGATTCACTATTTGACAAGCTTAACTTCTTAAATTCTCTCTACCACAGTTTTCCCATTCATTCTAGTAATACTATCTATCTTCCATGGCTTTTAAAGAATTTATGTAAGTTAATGCATATAAAACACATAGAGCCTTGATGACATGTAATAAATAAATGTGTTAGCTATTATTACTGAAGAAATTTGATAGGATATCTGTTTCAACTTGAGTAAGACTGAGACTCACATAAGCTAAGAGAAGAAGGAAGACCGATCATTCCAAGTAGAAACAACTAGATGGCTGAAGTATGAGGAAAGGAACAGTCATGCTAAAAGAGCACCATCCACAGAGATTGCAACATAAAAACATAACAATTCACCTTCCAGAACCTTTGTAACATCACTTAGTAGGCTTTCTCACACTGTTCCCTTTCCTTGGTATCCTTTCACTTTGTACCCCACTTCCTTTATATCACTGGCTTCCTGGTCTTTTAAGACCCAGCCTACATGTTACCAGTTCTTAGGGAAGCACGTTTTATTGAAGACAAGTCGCTATCTAAACTTGGTGCCAACCTGGTTACCCAAAGTTTGAGTTGAAGATGCAAGTCAACACAGGCCAAATAAGAACCCTTCTACCACTTCATTGGTTCTTTCTTCCCAAGGGCCCTGACGACTTGGTTGTTCGATCCGATCGATGTTCCTGAGTACCCAACTTGTTTGACTTCTTTAAGTTATTCTGCTAATCATTCTTTTTTTTTTTTTTTTTTTCCTTCTGAAAATGTTCATTGTCACAGTGATAGGACTTATTGAGGCTTTTCTCTACTTTTTTTTTTTTTTTTGGTAGCTCCCTGGCTGGGAATGGAACCCAGGCCCTGGTGTTGACAGCACCAAAGCCTAGCCACTACCAGGGAACCCCCTGAACCCCCTGAGGCTTTCCTCTATTGATGATCATTTCTCTACCACCTACTTTTTAGGCACCTGGTCTTTTGCTATTAATGTTAGTGCTCTTCAAATGCTTTGCCAGGTCACTTATTTCCCCCCTGCGATCCCCAACATCATACACAGGCTAATGGCTTCGGGATTTGTATTTCCGATACACTTCTCTCTTGTGAGACAAAAATCTGCATGCACATTTGCCAATATCACTCTAAACAGATGTCTAAAGGGAATTAAAAATGTCAACATACCTAAAATGGAAATATTTATCTTTCCAACAAACCCATCTCTGCTCGTATGTCCACTACTATCTACCCACATACCTGATCCCAAATTGGGTTTTCAACCTTACCTCCTTCCTCTATTCCCTAATCTTCTAAACCTCTCCACTTACCTACCCCAGTGCTGAAACCTTGTCCTCGCTTTGGGCTTCTGCAATTGCCTCCTAACAGTCATTCTGATGCCAGGCTTGTTCCTTGCTAATCTTTTATCCACAGTGTTGCTTTTATTTTAAAAATTTTTAATTGTCTTCTTAATGACCAAATTTGATTAGACCACACCCTTGCCTGAGTTTATTCAATAGGCCCATTGCCCTTGAATGGAGGACCACACATGACAGGCTCCTCCTTCTGTGATTTGGCTGCTATCTTCAGTCCCATCTTACATAACTTCCTCCATCTTGCCTTGGCAAAGCCACCAAATCCCTCTTAGCACTCCGGACGTCTATGCATGTTGTTCCTCCTCCCTGGATAATTTTTCCTTCTTCTTTCTGCTGTGTTTGACATCATTAATCTGTCTCTCTTTGACTGACCCTCCCTAATCCTTTGTTTCCAATTCACTAAACTCACCAGATTTTCCATGTGCTCTGGTACCAGTTCCTTTCTGCCTTCTTCGAGTCTTTGTCTTCTAAGACCCAGCACACTTTTGACCTGCCTTGAAATAATCAATGGGGACCTGAGGATGCCCCCACTAGTGGTCTTCATCGTCTTCCCCATTCACTCTTCACCCACTTCGGTACTCTTAGATTTCAATTGATGACTTTTAATCCACACAGCTGTTCATGTTAAATTCTGGAATTATCTTGGATTTTCCTTCCTCTGTTACATACATATCCAATGAACATCCAGATTTTTCTAATTTTACTACTTAAATATTTTTCAAATGTCATCATAATTCCCTTCATTGTTGCTACCACTGCCTTAGCTTAGGTCTCCATCATCTCTAATAACAACTGCAAAAATAGCTGACATTCATTGTTAGGAAACGGTGCTCTTTTAAGTGTTTTCCATGCATCATCTTAGTTAATTCTCACAGAAAATTTCTTTGAAATAGGGCCTACCTACTATTCTTGTTTTCCTATAGATGAAAAAGTGTGACAAGTCTAAACTCACACAGCTACTGTTATCTATATATAGATATAATTTTTTAGGGGATCTAAAATCCAATGGTTTTATAGTCCTTCATCTCGTAATGGTTACTTTTAAAAACAAATACTTGTTTTTTAACTCTTTCTTGAACTTTTGTCAAAATATGTCACCTGGCTTACCTATATTGAGATCATTAAAAAGATTTTTGTGATGCTTTCCTGCTGACATTGATACTGCCTTTCGCAGTGAATTGGGGTCAGAAGACTTGTAATCAGAAACAGCTAGGGAAGGCAGGAGTCTCTCTTCTCTCTCTCTCTTCGCTTTCTACAGCGGCATAAGCTTCCTTAGAGCTTTTAATCCCCAAACTCTGGAAGGGCTTCAGCAGGCTTAATATTTTGTTTTTCAGCTTATTTAAAGGAAAACTCAAACAGTGCTTCCACTACAGAACCATGCTCTCATTTTGCGCCTTATCCTTGCTAGCTCATTAGATGTCCACCACTCTCCTCCCAAGCAGTGCTCCTAATTATGTCGGTGGTGCACAGCTTGCCTTCTTAAAGACGGTGCTTTTCGCTCTGTTCATGCCATTTCGCTGGAGAGGAAATCTGCATCCGTGCTCCAATGGAAGCCATAAGGTCACCACGTGAAAACTTGGAGGGCAAAGAATGTTGTCAGTAATGAGATCTCAGGCATTTGGAAAGTTCACAGGGTCCTTTGCACAACACTGAAGAATCCCTCTGTTTCCTCTGGTGCTGTTTCATGCTAATTTTCAGAAGATCAGCCAGTGTAAGTCATCTCAACTGAAACTGCAGTTCGCAGTGGAGGTTCTTTTATCCTCTTTTGCAGCTAGGCAGTTGGATTTATCTTGTTGACCTGTGGAGAAAAAAAGAAAAAAGAAACACAGTCACATGAATATAACAGATGGAACAAATTGAGGGGTTTGCTCCTACTACTTTCCTCCTTATTAAAATAAAAAGAGAATATTGTTTTTTCAATGGGGCACAAATTATGATTATTTAACATTTGAAAGTTATGTGACATCCTAAAACAAGCTCGTCCAACACGCAGTCTAAAGGCCACGCCACATGTGGCACAAGATGGTTTTGAATGCGGCCCAACACAAATTTGTAAATTTCCTTAAAATATTACAAGATTTTTTGCGACGCTCATTTTTAATTTTTTTAGCTCATCAGCTGTAGTCAGTTTTAGTGTATTTTATGTGTGGTCCAAGATTATTCTTCTCCCAGTATGGCCTAGGGAAGTCAAAAGGTTAGACATTCCTGTTCTAAAACTAAGCATTGTTGATATAGGCCAAATAACAACAATGGATTGTCACAATTACAAAAGTTCTGCCATTGCTTTTGCCTTGTGACTTCTGTGATTGTGTCCAGTGAGAGAGCAGAAAGGCAAATTCGTCTCTTCACCTATTTGTGACCTGTTTGATGCCACCACATAGAGAAAGATAGGGGGATGGAGTAAAGGAAATAATTAGCCCCCTGAGCTTGTTCTATGTCCTCTGTTGCCACTGCAGTATATTAAAACTGTGAAATTTGATTTGAATACAGATATGCCTGGGACATTGTGGAAGTGCATTCCCATACTCACCTCATTATATTCTCCATTGTCCTGGTTCCAACACCATATAGGAGATTACGTCTAGGAACACGCCTTCACAGAACAAGAAAGAACACGTGGAAACGTAATTTCACAACGTGTTCTAACTAGCCAGCCCTAAGTGTTTGACCTGTAGAGTCAAAGGAACTCTAGCAACATTATCTAGTCTGTTCTCCCATCTTTAGGCTGGAGAGTAAGATTCTTGCTTGGGCTCTTCCTTTATTAGTCTCTTTTTTTTTTTTTCATGTTTTTCTAGTGAGAAATGAGTCATAGCCTTAACTTTTTCAGTCTTATAAATCAGAAATGAACACTAATATCATGTGTTTTCCAGCTTGTAGGTAAGGCAGTTGGTGAAAAGTCCCTTGAGCTTTGAGAAATTGTTTCATACAGGACAAACCATTGAGCCCACTGTGCTGTTATGTTTAGCAGAATATTGGTTTAGAACACCAGATTATTTATTTTTCAACCTTTTTGGTGTCATCCTATGGAAAAAGCCTTCATATAAAATCATCTGTGGAATTTTAGCATATAAAGGATATTTTAACTTAAATAAATGGTTATTTTTACTTAAGGATCATAATTTTGTCCAATTTTTCACTTAATTATGTCATTCACTACTATTGGAAAAGGTTAAAAGGTTTATATCTTCTCACTTTCTCCTTTACCTATTTCCATAACTTCTCATATTTCAAGTGCAGCATTACATATTATTTCTTTGGAGAAGCTTTGTCTGTCTCCTGATCCCCACCTTGTCCTGCCTACACTGTTTACACTCAATGCATATTATAATTTCTTTTGTAGCCCTTACTTAAAGTGTAATTATATAGAGTACAAACTTGCAACTTACTAGTTCATATCTTTCACTCCTAGAAACTGTGAGCCTAACCAGGGTGGAACTATGTTTATCTTGTTCGACGTTGCATCTCTTAGTGTTAGGCAAATAATATGTACATATAAACAGTTGTTGAAACTATAAATGTTTTACCAAAAAATGTACTTAACAGTTGACCCAATGCTCTAAGCAAAATTTGTAATAAGAAACTCTTTGACTCAGTTCTAAAAATTTGGAGGGAAAATCACAAAGTTTGTCTCCTTTAGGGAGGAAAGAGGTCATCTACAAAGGAAGAAGAAAAAGTAAGATTAGCAACAGATGTATTAATGAACACTCAAGATACTAAAAGTAAATGGTACAATATTTTGAAAGTTCTGCAGGAAAGATATTTTAAACCTAGAATCCTATACACAGACAAAATTACATTCAGTTTTGCGGGTAAAAAAGACATTTTTGAGGTACTGATGAATTCAGAAAGCTTATCATTTGCACACATTTCCAACAAAGATTACTGGAGGATGTACTTTACTAATCTAAAGTAACTGTGTACACATATACACCATACACACACACACACACACACACACACACACACACACACACAATGCTTTCTCCCATGCTAACACACTCATCCAAAAATCGGAAGTAGAACTGGAGAATAAAATTCAAGATCTGGCAAACAATATCCCAGATCTGAAAAGTATTTGAGACAGACATGGGCATAGATCAGTATACTTGGGGATGAGGGAAGAGGAAGGTTACAGATGTTACCTAGATGTTGGCAGGGTTTGTGGGGCATGGGGCGGGAATAGGAAAGTATAGGATAAAAGGTGGCACGATAAGTTCAAGTACGGTGGTTAATTAAAATATTTAAAAGAGAAGGCACAGAGTGTGTTAAAAAAATATCCAGCTATGCAGTGTTAACAATAGATATACCAAACTGAAAATAAACTAAAGAAATAAAGGAATTATAAGGGAATGTATCAGGCAGTGGTAAGAAGAGAAAACACATGTATCACCTTTAATATTGAATATAGAAACAAATACAAAAACCTATATCTTATCAGGTGAAGGGTGTGTCATAAATGATACAAGCAACCATGATGTGAATCTTGATTCTTTATATTAATGATGCAATCTTTATATGAACATAATCTATATATTAGCCACTTAATTAAGAATCAATAGTAATAATGTAATGTTTATATTGATAACTTAAGTGTGCTTTACTTACTTACTTATAATTTTTTTATATCAAAAAGTAAAGAACTTGGTAAAAGTGTGCATGGATACCAGAAAGGTGGTTGGAGGGTTCTAGAGTGGCCTTCATGGGGAGAGGACTAACTTGAGCCCCAACCCGCCAGAGTACCTTCCTCCCTACTCAACAGGCTAGAAGAAAGGGTGGCTGCATTGGTCTCCAGCATTGATGTCATTCTCTAACAATGAAGGAATAAGTTATGAATTGACTTGAGCACACTTGAGTCTCTTCACCTCCTGCTCTCCTTTGCCTCACAACTAGCCTATTATTCTGATTGAAGAAATATTGAAGCCATCAAAACAGGCTTTGAAAAACACATCACCCTCCCTGATTATGATTTAACCTGTTCTTTAGAAAGGCCTGGGGAGCTTTTATGGTGTTTTTTCTTTTCTCCTGGAGATTTACTTATAATAATGATAACAGTGAATCACTGACTCACCATATTGATCGTTTAATGTGAAGAAGTCTCTATTGCACAGTACTAAACCCAGTTACGGATGAGGGTGGCTATGACTTAGATGTGGATCACCACCCGTATGTCAGTAGGCTGTAGGCTAAAAAAAAAAAAGTGAGCCACAGCTGTCCAAAACTCTGACTATACAAATAAATGAATGATTTCAGAAGGGGGAAGGATTATGATTAGAGTGATGAAAGAAAAAAGTGATCCTGAGAGCAGTATTTTGGAAGAGTTTGAAGTTAAAAAATATATAAGACAAAAATGGCTAGGAAACATGACTTGAAGATTATTTAATATGTTCTTAAAGGAAGTGTTAATAAAAATAATTTTTTTGAGCCTGAGTCCAGATAATTTTAGAGTTTAGTTTTAATAAATACATATTAGAGTTTAGTTTTAATAAATACATATTTCTTTCTCCTGCATTTCTTCCATGCCCTTCCATATTGAAAACACTTGAGTTTTTAAAAATTATGAGATATCTCTATAACTTCTGAAAACATAAATAATGAAATGCTTCCCTCCAATTCCTTTTGACTTTGCATTACTGTGTGAAATGTTCAGATTTGGCCAAATTAGCTGAAATAGGAAGGCTGATTTATTTGAGGGGATGTGTATCAACATTGTTTTGTAAAAGGTGCTAATACGTGATGTTAAGACAGTAAGAAATTCTGGAGAGCTCTATATATGTAAATTGAGTGAAGTACAGAACGTAGTCACCTTTGAGATGATGTGACTACTATTTAGTGTTCGCACTCCCTGCTCCCTGCACGTTTTATGGCATATTGGCTACCTTTCTATAAAAAGAGAGAAGGGGAGGTTCAGTGTTGCTTTTGGTATATTTGAGTTGGTTCCCTCTCTTAAATAAACTCGGCAGGTAAAAGTGATACAAGTGGAGAACCAAGTTATAATTACCATTGAGAGTATTTCTCTGCTTTGCCAAACGCTGCTTGTTTCTGGCAGACCACTCGAAGATTCTTCTCCTGGAGGCCTGCTTCTGCCTAAATCAGTGTGCATTCGCTTTGATATTCCCACAGTGTGCTCAGTATACCCTCGAACACACACCGCTCAGGGTAATGTGTCTCTAATGCGATGAAATCAATGGGAACACCGCCTTTTTTGCCTGACAGTATTGTCAGGTTGTATTATCCGGTTTCGGCTGTGGCTTCAGTTCATAGCAGTCGTCAGTTAAATTTCCCTTTCTGAAGCTGAGCAAAGTGTGGTAATGTCACAGCCACAGGCGACTGCCGTTCATAGGATGGTTACCAGAGAAGCATAGCCTCCTGGCTTGTCACACTGTATATATCTCAGGGTCCTCTCTTCCTTCCTAGTCAGGGGTTTCCAAGAATGTTGCCTGGAGCAGTCATGGGATGCAAAAGAGAGAGATTTTTGTTCTGCACTTAGCAACATTACCACACTTCACACTCAGTTTCTGATAAGGGAAAATTTAACTGACTTGCTCTGAACTCAATCTATCAGATAATACATTCTGACAGAGCTGTGGATAAAGGCTGGAAAGCCTACTAATTTATATTTTATTATTTCTGCACTTGGCTTAATCCGTTATCTTTGGCTAAGTGTTGCAAAGATAGCAAGGAGAACTACACTGAAAGGGGACCGAGGAGCCCTGACCCCACCAGGATGCAGGAAGGCACACTGGATAACTTAGCCTCTTATCTTGAAAGGCTAAATGCCAGGTGATAACTTCAGAGCCTGCGTCTGAGATTAGAAGAGGCAGCACCATCTGACATAGGTGAAAAGTGGACGGGCCATTTCTAGCACCTGCTACTTCTGATTGTGTATCAGCAAAATAAATAAGGATAATGGAGCTGTGAAATAGCACATGGTGAGGTCCAGGCACTTCCTTACTCATATCTCAAGAGCCACGATAAAAATGATCTTCCCAATTCTTAGCCGTTATTGAGAGAGACACTCCTAAGTACTGATATGCGAGGGCTGCCCGGAAAAAAAGCCAGCATCTATTTTTTTATATTACATGGCTGGATACTTTCTGGACAGCACTTGTATGTTCATGGGAACTCATGAACTAATAGGGGTACGAACTGCCTTCCTCCAGGGTACAGATTGGCCAATTGCCATAAACACACCTGGATGTGGAGGGGTGGGGCTTAGTGTCCAATTCCTAAACATAAATGTAGTAATACAATTGGACAGTTTTTTATAATATGGATAAATCCACATTGAAATTCTCCAAGCTTTCAAAAGGAATTATAAAATGCAGATAATGAGTTCAAGGTAATCTCTAGAGGTACAAGGAAGAATATTCTTTGTATTTACTAATATTTATTTTTCAAGCACTAGGTCAGACATTGGGAATCCAAACATTTATAAAACTTTCTCTCTTGGAGTCTTTCCTTTTCTCTTAAAAAAAAAAAAAGCCAAGCAGACACCTCTCAGAGAAGGTTACCTGATTCTCTTTTTGGTCTATGTTGACAAGAAGTGGACAGAGAGTAGGGTAAGGACATGAAAACAGACTTCAGTTTAAGGTTAACTCTCTCTGTAAATTCTAAGTTCTCTTGGGGGTATACAGAAAGCCGAGAGTTATGAACTATATCTGTGTTCTCAGAATGACCAGCACATCTCATATTAATACATAGCACATGATTCCTGCTTCCACATCTGTAAAGTGGAGTGCTGGAGAGGAGTAAGAATATCTGCTCTCACCATATTTTAGGGATGAAAAGTGCCAAAAAAAGAAGTCATTATAATCTCAGAATTTTAGAGCTAAAAGGAACCACAGAGATTATTTAGAGAAAAACCATCAAACTAGGAGTGAGATTATCTGGAATCTAATCCTAGCTCTGCCATTGACTCACTGTGTGTCTTCAAGACAAGTCTTTCCCCTGTTAATCTTAGGGACATCTTCTGTAAAGTTAGAAGATGTGAATAGTTTATCTCTAAGAGTTTACAAAGTAACTTGAAATTTCAGCATTGGGTTAACAGTCATAATAAATGAATCCTAGTTGTTATCAAAGAGATGCTTCTGATGGTTTCTTTATTAATTCTTAAAACTGTGAAGTAGCTACTGAAATAAATAGCCTCTATAAATATGAAAGTATGATATAAACGTGCTCATTTAAAATCCAAGGATAACTGTATGTTATCTTTACAATATGTATTCCCCTAATTATGCACTCCAAATATCTGTTTAAAGATAACGTCTGCTCCCAGGATTTTCTGTTCACACAGAATGCTGTGTCCTGATTTCAGGCCTTGCTGGGAACCTGCTGGATCAGCTCTCATAACTCTGCCAAACTACTTTTGACATAAGCTGGCTGAGACTTACTCAGTTGTTCCCGCTGTTTCTCCAGGGAACAACTACAGTCACCCCAAGGGAGGTGGTAAGGAAGGCTTCATCATTTTGATTTTTCTCCACCTCCCACACACAACCAATTTTGGTTCTCTCTCTCTCTCTCTCTCTCTCTCTCTCTCTCTCTCTCTCTCTCTCTGTGTGTGTGTGTGTGTGTGTGACCTTAAATGCAAATTGGGAAATGGCCTTATTGTTCTTCCTGTTAAGTATTGCTACTTAGCTGTGCTCAACTTTCTCTTCTAGGGAACTCGCCTACAGACATTAGTAAATAAAGTAGGTCCCGCAATTCATGACTTAACTTACAAGCTAACACTCAATTTTGAGGTACTAATAAAAGCCACATAATATTTGGCAACACGTCTCCATTCCCAATGTAACATGTCTCCATTTCCAATGTGAAGGGAAAGGAGACGTCTTTTCTGTGAAGCGAGCCTTAACAGTGTATTTCCAACTCTATTGATTCCATCCTTGGGGAGATATAGAGAGTTACTTGACTAGAAACATAGGGAGTAATAACTGGGTATGTGTGGCTTTGCCCCACCTTTTTTTCTCATTCGTCTACTGTTCCTCTAGTATCTCTGTCCCCTCAAGGATATATCAAATTATGTGAAGTCAGTTTGGATCCAGTCTTGCCTGTGCCTTGGGGTTAATAATCCTGCTTATTTCTGGGATTCAGTTATGAAGCCCATTATGTTCCCACACTGAAATTTGTCCCCCAACCCAGTCCTTCTCTACAATAATTGTGTCATTATCTTTCATATTGTTGAGACCTTGGATGGGAAAGAGGGGAGTTAGTCATTGAAACCCCCTCAGAGAAACTACCTCCAACACAAAGAAGGGTTGAAATGATAAATCATCTTAATTAGGGGAACAAGCCCTTAATGATTATCTCCTAAGCACTAGGCATGTTGTTAGGTGTTGAGAAAATAAACAAGAATTAGATGCAGTTTCTTTCTTATAAGAGTTCAGAGTTCAATGGAGTAGATTTGTAGGGAATATTAGAAACATTGGAAGGAAGAGGATGTATTAAGACACACATATATTTATCCCTAGCAATCAATTCTATATTATTTAGGAGTGTGGGAAGGGAGCAGAAAAAAGAAGGCAAGAGATAAAATACATGTTCCTAAGTAGATTCAACAGTAATTCATTTAACCAACTATTTCACTTTTTCCTGTAGTCATCTTTTTAAAAACTTATTTCAAAAAATGCAACTCTTCATAAAAATACTACTTTTACTGTGGACCAGAAAACTTGGGTCTGAATGCATAGCAAATAGATAGCTGAAAATTGAAAAATTGAAAATGTGATTTTTAATTGCATGTGAGAAAATGAATGTTTTGAAGGTGAATAAGTGTTACTTTATGGGCAGATAAATTAGCCTCATTTTCCTAATTTATAAATAGGTGTCACAGCAGCCACCTTGAGTTTTTGTAAAGATTAGAGTTAATAAATCAAGGCTGTGGCACGAAGTGAATGAGTAATTAAGAAATGGTAAAGATTATTATATATATTGTGGCAAACATCTAGTTTGGATTTAAGTAATTTCTTGAATTTGAAGATTATAAATATCTGTACTTCCGTGGCATAGGGAAATAATACACACCTCTTAACTTTCATTAGATGTTTTTGATATTCTGTAATTACAGCTGAACATGATTAAAATTTAGATAGGATTAGATTATGTGAGGGCTGGGTTAGGAGTTTGAGTAAAAGCTATTGAGGAAAAGACAGAAAAATGGAGAATGTTAATTTATAGACAATGGACATTCAATTATCTTGTGACCTTTAAGAGTAGGCTCTTTAATAGAACTTTATCATTTAATGGTTATGTTGTTCTATTGACTTGAAACAAATCACATTCACTTCTGAAATTTTTAGCAAAATTTATTGGCATTTATTTCTATTTGATAAATCACATAAAATACTAGGAGTTGTAGAAACAAGTATTAGCATATTACTATTATTATTAAACAAAATTTTCTCTATTCTATGGAATCTGAATGAAGTTTTGTTTCCTCATTGACATAGTTCAGTGTCAGACAAAATAAATATAAATTACTAAATCCTACTTAGAAGATTTAATTTACTGGCCATAATTCATTGTAAAGGTATATACTATGTAGAAAGAACACTATGTTTTTATGTTTCTAGTTTTTAGTGTTGGACTTGACTGGGGGTGGAGGCGAGGGAGAGAGAGAGAGAAAGAGGGTGAGTGAGCCAGAGAGAGAGAGAGAGACTATAAATAATGTTTTTACTCTGAAGGAGCTGTAACAATACATTTTGTTGCATGAAACTAGGCTCGGCAGAGAGAAACAATCACTCAAGCGCTAAAGATAGAAGAGGAAGTGATTCTTTATTCAGCCAATGGAGCCACGACAGACAAAAGTGTAAAGTGGCCAAGCTCCCTAACTCCCTCTGGTCCTGTCCTATTATAGCACTTACAGGCTTAAAGAAACAACCGTGTTGCCTTTTGATTGGTGGTCCTAATGCATTGGCAGTTTATACAGATGAAATGAATCAGCAGAATCATCGCTAGTTCCGGGCAGTGGGGGTAGGGTTATTACAGGAAAATGAGTCAGCAGAATCATCAGCTGAATCAGATAACTCTTTATAGTGAGGCCTCCTCCTTCAATTTCACTCTGTGCTTTTTTTCCTCATCTGCTCTATTTTGGAGATTCATGTGTGCTGCAATCTTTAATTCTTAGCAAGTGTCTTATCTCAAGGAATACCTATGTGCTTTATTCAGGGTCAGCAAAACGCGTAAGGTGTGTTGCATTTTTAGTCACTGTCTCCTTGCTTCCCATCTCTGAATTCCTAGAGATTTAGAAGCATGGGTAACCTTTATTATGGGAAGTCAAAAGTATCCTCCTTAAGGAGATGACCATTCATTGAGCACTTAATATGTATGGGGTACATTACTGAGGTCATGTGCCTTACCTTGTTACATCTTCAAAATCACTTTGTAAGATAGCTTATATCATTTCATACACTTTCTAGGGAAAAACTAAACTGGCTTGATAAGTGTTGCGTCCAGCATGACACGAGCAGTGGGAACATGAGAAGGGCAGTACAAAGTGATGAAATACAGTAGCCAAAAATATATTATAAGAGGGACCAAGGGGCTCCAGCCTCATGGACTGAAAGAGCCCAGAGTCAGGCCAATGCATAGCTTTTATTGTTGGATAGAATGAGGAAGTGAAACTTATATGGGGAAGTAAAACCTTCCTCTTTCCAAGGTCTGTGATTATCATGGTTTATGACTATTCCCAAAAGTCCACATTGTGTTCCAGCACATATTATGCCTTTACACATATAAATAGCCCCAAGGACTCACTGTGTTGAAACCACCGCAAGGGGCTGACTCAGTACTTAAGTCATTCCTATTGGAGCATGACTGATATTGTTCTATCAGGTCACCATTGGAGCAGTGTAGGACACATGGCAGCTAGCGGGTAGAAGATTAACCTCAGAGTGAGTGAAGATCTGTGCCTCACCTTTGTTGAGCCCAAGCTCTCTCCTGATGGCCCCTATGTGACTGTGCCTGTCTTAGGTTGTTCCTCCCTTGAGGAATCTTAACTGTCATTGACTAACCAGCCATCTTCCGGGGCCATACAGGGTGATGTGAGGTGCATGAGTGAGGGAGGAACAGTACCCCTGAGAGAGGGTCAGTTCTGTCTCCTAGACATTCTATGCTCCTGTGGCCTCCATGCTCAGCTCCTGCCTTAAGGTGTCATGGGGAATGCATGGGGGGACAGAGAGGCCAGCAGCTAGAAGGCAACAGGTAAGGTCAAGCATCTTGCCCGGTTTTGTAAAACTAGTCAATAATCAAGCGAGAAACGACTCATGGAATTTCTCAGATTTTAGAGCTTGAACTGTTAATCACTACTACACTATTTTAGTTGTGAGGTGGTAGCCAAGACAAAATCTAGGAAGAGCTTTTGACTTAGGATTCACATTGCATATTGAGAATATTAAACTGTACGTCTCTATGAGCTCTCTCTTCAGACATAACCTAATATGAAGTAGATGTTTTTCCAGTGATCAGGAGACAAGAAAGTCGGAGAAATTGCCTTTGTGAAAAGAATTCTGGTAGACATCAATAAATATTACAGACAAGGTCACACTGCTTTGCAGTACACTGAAATTATTAAAATAAAAACACCATTTTTCGCACTTGAATTTTTTTTTTTATTTTGCATTGATAGCTTCTGCAATATGTGGCATGGTATTTTACTCTACAATTTCACGTTGAAATGCATTATTCAGTCTAACAAAAGGAGAAAATAGAAAGCCAAGCTAGAAAGAACCCAGTGGCTGAAGCTGTGCCTAGCCTGGGCCTGTGTTTGTGGGATAGATGACTGTTCTCTGCCACGTATCTCACCCTTCTTAATCATGATCTACTCTCCAGTACATTCACAAACAATGAGGAAATCTCAAGGTAAATCTTAAGTGTTATAAGATATTTGGCCTCTCATTTTTCCTTTATATTACATGATATTGCATCCTTCATTAAAAAAGAAACCTGAGGTCCTACATTTGAGACTTTTATTCGCTCTGTAAGTCTTTCTGTTCATATCTTGAAAAATATTCATTTAAAAAAATATGGTATGTGAACATTCCCACGCCCCATGGTGCATCCATGCTTCTTTAGCAATGTTGATCCTTTACTAAGGGTCTCCCCCAAACAAGTCATTTCTTCCATTAAACTATGTAGTAGTCCGGTAAATGGAGCAATTAAATATTTTTAAAGGTTTTGTTTTCTTAGGATGATTACATTGCCTTCAATAAACATTAAATCAAATGTAAAATCAGAACAAAAACAATATTTAAGGTGAAAGAAAAAGGGCTATGTTATTGTTTTTAATGATAAATAACTTAATAAAGCATTGTCAGCAGGCATTTACTTCACGTCTTTCCATGGAAGCTATTTGAAAACTTTTATTCAAAACAGAGTGACTTGGAAGAATAGAGTCACACTTTGGGATTATAACAGCAAAGAAAATTTTAGATAGTTTCTACATAACTGGAAGATAATTTTAGGTTTGTAAATTGATCTCACTCTAATAGATTTTTAGTGTGGGAAATATAATTTTCTTTGGAGTTTTGATAGACTTTTATCTTTTGATTTTTGCTATTAATATAATCTCTTTGTGCTTATAATATAATATTCTTTTCTGGGCCCAACAAGTTCTTAGTCTTTGATATAGTAGTCTACAGGTGATTGTATTCAACAAATCTTCAGTCAGTTCAACCTGTCTTGGTGTACATATGGCTGGAAAACAAACAAACTTTGGTACTGAAATAAAGTTAGAAAAAAATCAGTAAGAATGTACTTATTGAGTATCTACGTGGAGACTCACATAAACCTATGCATTATAAATGCTTCAGTTGCATCCCAAAGAGACCGTGGTCCAATAAAATGAAAAACTATTTTAAAATTTTCTTTTGAGAAGTTCTGTTTAGATGAGAAGTTCCTCTAGTAAGTCAAGATCTATAGCAAGTTGTTGGTTTCAGATAATCCAGAAATCACTTATATTTCATAATTGGTTTAAGGATACTTATTATTTTAACAGGAGCTATGCTTTCTGAATTGTTTTCCTCAGGCACATATTAAGATTAATCTTCATCCCTGGTCATCAGCTAACTGCAAGAGAAGTGAGCTACAGAGCGCATAGCTGCTAAAGGATAGTTACAGATAATCTAGAAGGTGGTTAGTCCACAAGCATGGTTCCAAAGAGGTGGATTCCAGATAGGGTTTTCTGAGATCTTCCTAGACTGAGATTGTTCTGACAGAATAATAATAGGGTTTCACAAATATAGAGTCTGGCACAAATAACACCTCCTTTTTTATGAGCTGGTAATCTATACCAAATCATTTATTACAAAATCATAAGCCTAAAATTCTATAACATAACAATATCACACTTAAGCACAAAGTGACATTTTAGGTAAAATGTTAAAATTGCTGTGCATGCAAGACATTCGCATACAGGGTGCAGCATTACTTTGTTGGACCGTGGATCATTCAGTGCATGTTTATCTGCCTATTTCCCGATGAAGGACCCAAACTGAAACATATCCTGATTTCAGGCCCCAAGTCTTGGCACCACAGTTTTGGTATTAATCCATCTTCCAATTGTCTCACAAACTTGCAGTGACAACCTTTAGTTGATAGCACATTTTAATTGTTTATGTTCCAACAAATGCTGACTCTTGTATTTGTTTCAGTCCAGTGTTCCTTTTTGTTTTAAAAGTTTGACAGAAGAATGTTCAAGTTTGGTAGTCAGTTTTCAGAGAGAATGCCACCTTCCACTATGGACTTTATTGTAAAGATAATTCCATGAAGGATAAAAGATGTCCAGAAGCCAAATATAGTACATTATTTTATACTACTACTAATGTTAGAACTACAATTTAAGTTGGTCTAAGTTTCTCTCAGGTTCCAGAAAAGCACGAATAAATTTGATTGAAAATTTAATTATACTTATTTATAATTGAATTAAGTTCTTAACATAAACCTGTATTTTTTTTCTTAATAAGAAATCTCATAGGATTAACTAACTGTTCTCATATCTGGCATAATAAGGGCAGTTCTCAGGAAAGTAATTACAGTGGCCTGGGTGCCATATAAATATTTAGTACACATTTTAAGTTTTGCTAAATCTAATTCACATTGTTTGACTTTATTCCTTTTATCCTCACAACTGCAGCTGTTTTTCTCCATCTGAATAGCGATATAAGAACCTAACAGATAAATTCAAAGCATCACATGATTTATGTTATTACAGCCCACAGGACTGCGTACTCCGGTGCCTGCCTAATGTTTTAACATCTTCTTAGATTACCTTTTTCGGATTTCTATTCTCTGCTATACTAGCCTACTTTCTATTCCTAGGACTAATGAACTCTTCACTGCTTTAGGTATTTTTCACTAGCTGTTTTCTCTAAAGGGAATAATATTTTTATTAGTTTTTCTCATGTCAGGTTAATTATTATCCTTGGTAGTTTAAACATCACCTTTTCTGAGAGAACATTGTGCTGACTCTATCTAAATTCCCTACCTTTACTCTTCCTATTAACCTATTTGTGTTCTTCTTTTAACATTTTTAGTAGTCATTGATTATATTCTTATTTATCTGCTTGTTTTCTATTCATCTTCTAGATTAGAAAATATCAACAGCCAAGAGCTATATAGTACAAGTGACTCAGAAGGAATGGGAAGTTTGGAAGGACAGTTGTAACAGTCATGTGTAATGGATTCAATTTAACAATATAGAGCAAAAAATTAATCAGATAGCAAAGGTAGCATGGCTACCCAGTGTCCATTTTACACCTCCTACAGCCAGTTTCCCCAAGTCAGAGGAGGACTTGAGTCTTCTCATTTTAGACTTTAACCTTTAACAGCCCAGCTGGCCTCATCACCGACTTAATCTAAAACTTGAATACAAATTCTCACATCAGGTGGATGGACCCAAATGACAAGATTCCAAAGATTCAATGTCTATTCACATGATCTAAGATATTCTAACCTAAAGCTTATATAGACATGATTTTTAATGGTAGGTCACCCACAAGTATAAGGTCCTCGAGAACAAGAACTTTGTCTCTCTTTACCACTTAATGACCAAAGATCAATGCATGCCTAGAGTTTAATAGGTGGACAGTAAAATTAATTGTATGCATGTATAAATGAATGAATAGATGGAATCAATAGAAAAGTGAAACAACCATGTAGCATTCATCTTTGGGTATTATGTAGAGATAGGTGTTAACTTTTAGCATTGAAAAGCCTAGATTTTTTTCATTCAACGTTAACGAATTCTTTGTTTCCCAACTGTGGATCCTTTTTCACCCCTTCTCACATTTTCTTCAAGAATCAGGCATATGCTTAGTCAAGAATAAGAACACCTGAACAGATACTTTTCCCAAGAAGACATACAAACAGCCAACAGATATATATAAAACATACTCAACTTCATTAGCTATTAGAAAAATGCAAATCAAAACTGTAATGAGAGGCTACCTCACACCTGTTAGAATGGCTGTTATCAACAAGACAAGTGGTAACAAGTGTTGGAGAGGCTGTAGAGAAAAAACAACCCTCAAACGCTGATTGTGGAAATGTAAATTGGTACAGCCCCTTTGGAAAACAGTATGTAAATTCATCAAAAAATTAAGAATAGAATTACCATGCGATCCAGCAACCCCTCTTTTGGGTATTTACTCTCCCCAAACAAATTATTTATGTATGAAGATATATATGTACCCTCATGTTCACTGCAGCATTATTCCCAGTGGCCAAAACATGGAAACAACCGAAGTGTCCTTCAATAGATAACTAGATAAAGAAGATGTGGTACATATATATAATGAAATATTATTTGGTCATTAGAAACTGTGAAATATTGCCATTTGTGACAATATGAATGGATCCTGAGATTATCATGAAAAGCAAAATAAGTCAGACATAAAAAGTCTAAAACCATATGATTTCACTCATAAGTGGGATATAAAACTGAAAGCAACAAATGAATAAAACAAACAAGCAAAAACTTGTAAATACAGGCAACAGTTTTATGGTTACTAGAGGCTAAGAGGGGTGGATGGTAGAAGAGGATAGAAAGAATCAAATACTCGTATATGATGAAAGAAGGAGAATTGACTTTGGTGGTGAATACACAATGTAATATACGCATATAGATAATGTATTATAGAATCGTATACTTGAAACTTTTTTTAACTTTACCAACCAATGCCATTCTAGTAAATTTAATAAAAATTGAAACAATTTTAAAGAACAAAGAAATGAACATTTTGCCTCAGTGGGTGGGCTGTGCACTTCCAAAGTTAAAGCTGATGATTTGTAAGTATTGCAAAAGAGCAAATTATCAACATAACAGAAACAGACTCAAATAATACCTTGTGACAGATTCTCTCCATATCTGGCCCCTGGCAGGAGTATGTGCCTGGGGGTGTGGAAGTGGAGATGTCTTGCATGCAATGGATCTAAACAGCCTTTCAGACAAGCACAGTAAGGAAAGGCATTCTTATACTTTTTCTATTCTCTTCTCAATATCCTTCACATAAAACCAAAAAGAATCTCTCTCCATGGGTTTAATTAAGTAAAAACATAATTAAAAACTCTCTGACCTGTCATTTGGGGACTGGGTTCATCCTAGGGCATTGACCTCCTCTTCTGAACTATCCCAGATAAAGCTGCCAAGTTTAATTCTGCTCTAATTAGCACTTGTGAAAGGTTTTTGTTTTTTACATCTATTATTTCTCTCTTGAATATAATTTTAATTTTATTTATTTAGTCAGGTTCATGAATTGCCTTTGGAAGCACTGGTGTTTCTTGAGACAGTCCCTATTGTTCTTAGAGTAAGCTTACTTCTTGTTATTGAAATATTACAGAAAACACTACTTTTCTATCAACAATTTAGAATTATAATTCCATATATATATTTACTTTTTCCCCAATAAATAATTAAGAAAATTATTTATCTTCACAGAAGTTTGGGGGTAATGCTTTGCTTTAGTGTATTCTTCTGCTTACATTACTGTTTCCTTCTGTTTAGATCACTGTTACCACCATTGGAGTTATCTTAGGTTAAGAATAAAATCTGCCAATACTAAATCACACTCAGCATATCCCTTCAACTCCTATTCCAGCTTGTTTTGAAATAAAACTAGAGAGGATATGTTTTCCCATGTAACATGGTCTTAAACTGAGAAATGCATCCTAAAACTGTGATAATATTAAAGAGCATAATACACTCATATAAAGAAGAAACTTTCTGTGTTGGTTAGAGTTCACATTTTTGCCGCCTTTCATTTAACATTTTAAGAGAAAGGAAAATGAGTCATTGACCTTCAAAATTACAGTTTCAAATCAGTCACATTGATTGGTTGTGAATAGTTGGGTCAAAGTTTACTGAGTTGCTTCTTCACATACAAGACTTTTGAGAATAGGAGGATTCTGAAGATACTGTATGATGCAGTCACAGTGACGCATAAGATAAAATTTATTAAAAGTGTGAAAAGTGACCTGAACTACTAACTTCCTGGCAGTGTCTGTTATAGTCTACAGGCATAACTACCACCTTATGTCTGCTCTTACTCTGAGGATCAGTCCTAAGTTGGATATTCCGAGAATGTTAACTTAACCAACAGTATTTTATGTTGTTCAGATTGGACCCCATAATTTCTTAATCAGCAGCGTGTGCATATTAAATCTTTGATAATTTTATAGTTGTTATTTGGTAATACTTAAAACTTCACCTACTGCAGAGTGAATTTTTCCTACTTATTTCCTATGAGAAACTTTGGATGTCTCTCTCTTCAGCTTTCAGATAAGGAATTGAGTGTTCTGGAAGATTTTCAGCCTTTTATGCACTTAGTGCACATTTCAGGCTTTCATTATTTTCCTGTATTTTCAGATTATTTCATGAACCAAGTTCTAGCCTAATTAACATTTTGTCAGCTAAAAGACTAAAGAAGATGTAGTCAGTTCTAAAATGAGAACTCTTAATATTATAGCACATCAAGTCTTTCATTCATTCTTATTTTTCCCAACAGTTATGCAATGTGTATAATGATTGCACCAAATAGAGATAAATATCATAATTATAGAATTTTAGAACTGTATGGTAAATGAGTATTCTAATAAACATCTTGAGGCCTAGAATTATAACATAAAAACAAAGAAACAAACTTGTTCAGCCTTAGAAGTAGAGAAAGAAAAAAATATTGTTGAGAAATTAGTTAACATAAGAACAAAACTATCTTGGAATGTCTCTTCATACAATGCATCAAAAATAAACTTCAGAATTAAACATTACACATAATATTTATCCACATTATAAAAAATATACTAAAATAAGTAAGAAAAACTAAAACACCTGATAGTAAAGTATGGTAAAGTTTATTGGGTAAAAATGATAAATACAGTTCTAAGAAATTTAAATGGCTAATAATTTTTAAAAAAAGCAATTGATTCCTCTAAGAGTCTGGTAACTAAAAATTACCACAGTAATGCGATATATATATATTTTCTGTCTACCACAACTGATAAAATTTTAAGAGCGACCACATCTATTGATGCTCATGTAAAGAAAAAGGCTATTAATCAACATGCTTAGCTGCAAGCACCAAAGACTTGTTCTGGATGATTTAAATAAACAAAGGAATTTATTGAAAGATTATAAAGCAGCATCTAAGTGATCCAAGAATGCCTAAAGACCAAACTCAATAATGGGCAAAAACAAGAGAAACTAAGTAGCAGACCCACTCATAGATAAAATCACAGGAAAGGACCTATCTGTTGAAGCTAATACCCTTCCCGTAGGCTTAGCAACCACCCTTATACCTTAGGTATAGTTGCTATGGCCTCAAGTGTGATTCTCCAGGGCCTCCCTTTCTGTGTCACTAGGCTCCAGATTCAAAATCCAAGGTGGGTTTAGTCTGATTTATTAAATCTAGTCATGCATTGCCATGCTAGGAGGTAGGAAAGTTCACCCTAATATATATGCTACTGGATCTATGTAGAAAATATCCATAAAGGTAAGTTGAAGTTAGTTTCAGTTTGTTGGCCTATTGTGGAGATGAGCTCTGCCTCTCACCAGGCTTCACCTGGAGAAGAAATCTCCAAACAAAGACAAGGGTTCAGATGCTTCAAATTAAAAAAAAAAATTACTGCATTAGCCTCTCATACATTGCATATGGGAACTGTGAATTGCTATAACTCCCTTTTTATTCCATTGCAAACCTAAAGCTGGAAGATAATGTATAAGGAGCTAATGTTCTATGTTCTAAGTTCAAAAGAAATGAGGTATTTCTAAAGCTATTCTGTTTTATCTTTATCAAAATTAGAAATATGAACTAAATATTTATTAAGGGCCTCAGTGTGATAGTACCTAGATATGGCCCTGACCCTGAAGGAGCCTGAAATCTTTTTGTAATTCATCTTTCTGAAAGGCCATCTGTGTCTAAGTTGTTGGCTTAGAGGAGGCACATTTTTCCTTTTATCTGGTTTTATAAAAAGGGACATAGAGTTTGAGCAACAGTCACTTGCACATATAAAGTGATGAGAAAGCATAAGATGTGTTTAGAGATTAGTAAATAAACTTTTCATAGCATGGGCTGGTAAAAAACAGATCATAGACCAAATCCAGCCCCCACCTCCTGTTTTGTAAATCTTTGTTCTAACATGGTAATAATGCACAATTGTTCACATGTTGTCTATGGCTACTTTATCCCTACAACAGAGACTTAATGACACACAAAGCCTAAAATGTTTACTTGACCCTTAATAGAAAATATTTGCCAACCTCTGCTTTATAGTAGAATATAGAGAAAAATGACCTGAAGGACAGGTTACACCAAATTGTCACTGTAACCCACTGAATCCTAATCTGAAGCTTCTTGGAAACACTGAGATTTATAAATGGGAGTTTCAATATTGATATTCTTGTTTCCTCCTGAGGGTCAGGAAGAAAAGTTCTTTCATGATGCTATGAAAAAAACAGGACAGTGCAAGCAAGGTAACACAAACAATTACATATTATTGATTGGGTATCTTCACATAAGAATAAAAGCATTACCATCTTTATCTTCCCTCACTCTAATTCGTACAATTACCTGATTTGGGTTCTGTAGAAGACAATGGTTTGGCTGTTTAATTTGAGGTTCTGACCCACATCAAAAGGAAGTAGAAAACTACACAAAGGTGGTTTCCACAAATGACTTTAAGATGAGAAAACTAATAAGTGAAGATTGGGTGTTAGCAACTGGATGATGGACATTCCAAAGAGCAGTTCTTTTCTGCTCTCGTATTTATTTAATGCTTTTTACCTAGCAATGAAGTTCTTCAAAGAAAATAGAGGAGTAGTAAATTGAGCTGGGGATTTTTTCAGTAAGGCTCTCTTTGGTATGGAATGTCTGGATCATAGTGATAAAAACTGCTTGGGTGTAAAACTGAAGAAGCAAGAAGTAGTGGCAGAACAAGAAAAAGAATCCAAGTCAGGAACAAGCAAATACAATGCAATAATGATTCCCTGGGGACAGGTCAGAACATGTGAGCCTAGCTTAAGGCTATGGAAAGGTGGGGACCTGTTTTATCTGACCCTTAGGTATACAGAAACTCTGAAAAAGGCCTCCCCTAAACTCTCATGGGTGAAACATAAATTCTACTCACACACACCTTCCTCTAATCATTGTCCAGGAGACACCTACACTATCACCTTGAAGACAATCATTACCACTTTCCCTCAACTTCTCTCTTCACACTCACATTCCTAAGGTCGTCTGAGCACTACCTCAGCATGCACTTTGACTTGGTGGCTCTATTTTTATTGCTGTCCAGTAAATTCTAGTTAATAACCCTAATGCAATTTGGAATTTCTCTTATAAACTAAGAGAATCCCTCTCTCCTCTAACCATTGCTTTATGTCTTGACATGATTGCAAAATCTGTTTTAAAAATTGTTTACCCCCTTTACACATCTAAACTTCTGGAAACAGATTTGGGTTTTACACACTGATACTGGAGCTTTCAATTGGGTTTGTCCCCAGCATGGCTTGTGGATGGTGTCCATGAGAGAGGTTTTCTGTCCGTGCCTAGATTGCTTCCCTCTATTCTGTTAGTAACTCCATTCTGACGTATGGGGAAAGTGATTCTAGTCTGAGACAATAATGCTGAATTATAAATGTGCTGCAATTTTGTTTTTCCTAAAAAATCTCTATGAGAGAGTGTAGCAACAAAACACACCTACATTATCAGTGCCCTTATGGGCCCAGATCAATTTAAGGTTATGACTTCTTGCTCCATAGTTCCAGTAGCATTGTGTGTGCGTTTATAAAAAGCTAAAGTAAAAAAGTCACCTGTTTAGGCTTGCAGAAGAGCTGTTCATTCAAACTTAGAAACACTGAGTGGTTATGAAAGGGAGAGTTTTTAATTACACTTTCCTGATACACTTGGAATTCATCACCAAAATAGGAAAAAAGCCATAATAGATCCAAATATGTTTGGAAAAGAAACTCAACTATTGTGGTGAAAATGTTGAAACTCATTATAGAAATCTTTGAAACCAAATAAAAATTAAAGTGCCAGAAAATAAAACAATCAGCAATTCAATCTTCATGCAATTCAAATTAGTATTTTTCACACATTTTTTCTATGTCAGACTCCAAAGCATTATATAAAAAGAATAAGAGATGGACCTTGCTGTGTACTAACTACCCCATTTATTTATTCATTCATTCATCCATTCATTCAATCAATCAAAATTGATTCAGCATTTTATGCCAACCTCTCTACTACAAGAAGTAAGATGAATAACTAATTCATGTCTGATTATAATACAGGAAATAAGAATAGAAAATAAGGAAACAGAAAATAAGAAGACCTGGAATAGCATATCTGTGATGCCAATCAAGAAATATGGAGTTATTGCCCAGAGATGAACTAGAGCTAAAGTCACTCAAATAGAGCATAGAGGGTTTAAATCTATTTCTCAATCACTTTTTCCTTCATATATCAGGTTTAGGTATAAAAGTCCAGCACCAAGCCTTTCAATACAATGGCAATTGCATTGAAATGACCCCTGAGTCTTGTGGGCTGGTAGACTCTGGGTGGTATGGAATTTTATTATCATGACTTGGGGACAGGGGAGCTTTTTACTTCTTCCTGATCCACGACACATTGTGTTCTCTGATCATTCCTACTCTGCTTTTCCTCATGTCTCCATACAACTGGCCCTAATGATGATTGCCTAGTTTTACAACTTGGGAGATAAAAGAAATGCCAGTAAATGCAATCCTAAGCTATACAACTTAGACTTGACTGTAGATTTTTGAATAATTATTTTCTTCTCAGTTTGCCGTAACTGTCTGTAGGAAATAAAAGCTCCTCTGTGATGTTATTAGTATAAAATTAATAATACTAACAACATCAGCTAACCGTGTACTGCATACTTATATGTCCTAATCACTGTCTTTTGCAAATTGCACACATTGTTTTATTTAATGCTGCTATAGGCAGTGAGGTAAAATAATGAAAATAATTATCATTATTTTCTAGATAAGAAACTGAGGACTTTGAGGTAAATTAGGCAATTTCCCTAAAGTAGCATCAGTAATAATTAGTGGAAATTGGATATAATATTCAAATCCAAGTTTTATGCTTCCCATGCCTTTAATGGTACCTCATTTGTGACACAGCCTTCCTTTGTTTTACTGGTTCAGAGTTCTCAATAACTTAGTGCCACCAGCCGAAGGAAGTGAGAACTTCACACCAAAGTCTCGGTGAGTCCATTTGTGATCTGCCCACTTCTTTACCTTCTAGGTCCCATTCCCTGGTTCAGATGGCCCTTGTCTCTGTCTTGCTTTGCATCTCTCTTCCATCTTTTTGCCTTTGAATTGGTGCCTAGATGGACTCTGGTTGGACATGTTATGACTCTTCTACAAAGTTCTTTATTTTGCATGGTGCTTGGCTCTACCCTGGCTTCAGCCCCATAGTGGTCCTGACTCTCTCTGTCCCCATCCTGAGTACTTGTGGCCTCCCCACACATAGAGGAAAATAAGGTAAAGAAGATTTCTTTATTTCATATTCTTTACCTTATTTCTCTCTAACTGTCTTCTTCTCAACCCAGGGCCAAGAACAACCTCAGTTCTGCAGGGAATGTGTTTTAGGCAAAGCTTCAAGTGGACATGTTATCTAAGTAAGGACCTAAAAAATAGGTCAGAAGGAATGCATGATAATTTACAATTTTGACTTTAAAATTGGTTCCGAAATTTTGCATAAATTATATAAAGTTATGTTTAGATTTGAGATTTGTAATATTTATTTACTCTTTGGAAAAGGACTCTGACAGCTGCATTGCTAATTGTCTTTCTTGGCTGGAAGCAATGGTCTTTTATTAGGAGATATGGTGCCTGTCACAAAGCTGGGTTCAACGTAGAGAATCCCAAAGCTTTTGTTCAATTAAAGGGCGAATGAACCCTTATGTGCTCTGTAATTTATTCAATGGGCTTCCTTGAATTATAGATGTAGGTTATGGCATTAGAATTTGGAAAGCAATATTAATTTTAAAAGAATTAAAAACACAAATATATAATTTCTTATCTAATAAGCTCTGTATGCAATAGACATTCTTCACTTTTCACTACTGAAATAAAGGAAAAGTTGTGCTATATAAAATAGACCTTATTTTACTTAGATACAACCAACAATTAAAATATCTGTTTTTCTATATATCCTTTTATTAATTGCAGTGTCCTCTGTTTTTAAAGTGAAAGCACTAAGAAGTCAGCAATTCTATTCAATTTGCTGATTTAACTCATACTGGGCTTTGTGTATACAAGACCTTGATGTATTATTGTGCACACTGGTGAGTCCCCTTTGTAAACAGATTTTTTTTTTTTACCTGAGTGATGAACTTTGGAAGATTGGCTATAAAAAATACCTGCACGGATGCTAAGTGGTACAGCTGTGCACAGCCTAATTAATATACTTCGATTGCTTCCCCTTCTCTCTGTTGAGAAGAGCGCCCCCTCTGTCAGCCTCCCACTCCTTCATAACTGTGTCTTTATTACAATCTACTAACTGCTGCGAAACTGCTTTCTCTAAACTGCCTTTCCCTGTGGCTTAAAGTAAAGATTTTTTTAAATAAATAAATACAGTTTATGTTGGGCATCCACCACTTGAAGGGCTAATGATTATTGACTAGCCTCCAGCAGGCATCAGGGAGTCTTGCCTCAGGCCCTTCCAACTAGCCCCCAAACATGCCGAATGTTAACACATGTTTCTGGATTCTGGCTGGGATTGGACACAAACAAGGCAGTCAGAATGGACCATTTAGTGTACAAGTCAAGATGACAGGTCTCTGCTTAATACAAGGAAGGGAAAATTTCGTATCTTATTGAAAACGGCAGAAGAGCCCGGGGTGCTTTCACTTTGTGATTCTGCAGCAAAAAAGTGGGTTGTGTCAATACAAGTCTATGTCACCAGCTCACAGCTGCCACACTGAATTGACCCTGTTCACGGCAGACATAAAGGCCTTCCATTTCCAAATTCTCTCTAATGCTCATCTGTGAATGGGAGCAGAATGTGGAAAAACGTCAACAAGTCATCTTAACTGTAGTAGGAGAAGACAGACAGAATTGCCTTATTGGAATATAACAGTAGTCTGCGGTGTGATTTCCACCATCGAGCAGCCTAACCAAAAATATTGAATCATTTGGTGTCTTTGAAAGAGAGTGCTTTGACAACACAAGCTTATGCTTTGCAAAACATGAGCCAGAAATTTGTCATATCCTTCTTAAATCTTCTAACCCACATAAGGCTAAATTGCCCAGCCATGTGTTTCAGAAATAGATAATTATGATAGCCTTTTTTGTACCAGGTGCTACAGAACATATGTGAAAGGCTAAGAAGATTTCCTTGCAAAAGTGTTCCATGACCAAAATAATATCTTTACAAGGCTTAGATAGAAGAAGTGATTTCTTCATTTTTGGACATTTTAGTGATGTTTTGGGGTCAAAGACTATAGATAACTAGGGGAGATACATAGATTGTATAGTTTATTTGAATGCAAAGACTTTTTTGAAGAATGGGTATAAAGCATTCTACAGAGCACTCTCTAGGAATGCTGGACTATGAGAAGAAACAGCATCAAAATTCTATCCCCTATCATTTTAGTGCTGCCTAATTAAACTATAGCTCTCATTCCAATATTTTAAAGTTAATATGTTCATTTTGGCAAATATGACTTAGATACCAAGTACATGGAAGTAATTATGTCAAAAATTGTGGCATAAATTCAAAGAAAGTAGCATGCCATTCATTCTGCCAGGTAGAGCTAATGATCTGATGATATTATAAAACATTGAGTGCTTTGGGGCTAAAGCACATAGTCTTTGATTATGTATAAGTTTTTCTACTTCCTATTATAATTTTAGAATTCCATAACCATACAAATTTAAAGAAAAAGATCTTATCTCTATACATTGGATGGGGCACTTACTCCATCACCCTCCTTACAGACGAGGCTGTCTATAAATCATCCTAAATATCTGCTGTTTCTAAAACTCACTGGATTTGCTCGTTTCCCCAGGTAATCTAGAACTCATCTCTACAGGTAGAGCTTTAATAATCTGTCGTATATTTTGTCTAGTAAAGAGAAAGGAAGAAAGGCACTTGTTCAGAATTGGCTATCACGAACCACGTAAATGCTTCTATTTGTCATGCTTTCCCTGGTTGTACATAAATCTATAGGCAGAAAGGTGTTTATCTTAATTTCATTGGAATCGTATACACACAGTTCCCTCTTACTGATCCCATGCATTCATAGAGCCTGATTAACTGTGGTGTCCAATCTGTATTGTGATTTAAATAAAAATAGTTTATTACTAACTTAGTTCAGAGGTTGACAGATAACATTGAGAGGACAGGCAAAGGAGTACATCTTTATACAGTGTTGTTGAAATAGCAAATCAGCGAAATACAAAATAGCCAATAAGAGAGACAGTCTATGTCTAAATGTGTTTCTAATAGAATTAATGTAGTTATGACTAAAGAAATATTGTGCTTGACAGGCTAGTTAAAAACGATTTTGGAATTGGCATAAAATCAATCCTTTCATTGTATAATTTCTCATTATTGTAGTAAAAATTTGCTTTAATCAGCTTGATTGCTAATATTATACAACAAATTTGGCTTACAATTTTTGGCTATTTTTTAAAAAGGGAAAGCCTCCATTAAAAAATGAACATTTGTTATTATTAGACACATTTGTTAGAGCCAAAATCAAGAAAGATAAGCCAAAAAGGTTCCTTTGTTCATTTAGTCATTCAACAGTTATTTATAGACCTACTTACTGTATGCAAGGCATTGCATTATCTATTATAGGTACTCACTGAAATTTAAAAAAATTTTTGATTTCAGATTGTTCACAAGTATTAGAATAGCAATAACATTGGTATAGTAAAGTAGAACTTTCCAACCTGGCTACTGCAAAAGGGTTAAATTTAATCAGATTTATAAGTCCTCAGTGGTAGTGTAATGATCATTTTCGTTATCTGATATTGTCTTGAGTAAATTCACATTTATTAATATATGCATATGAATATTAAATGTTCTTGGTTATGTGTCACAATATAAATAAAATAGTCTCTACCTTCAAGGAAGTAATAATTCCACAGAACTGAAATGTGTATTGACGTTCTTATAACACATTATTTAACTATGTTATACAAAATGATACAACCAAGTGTTTGGAGGTTCAGAGAGAAAAATCATTTCCGGTTCATAGAATGGGAACAGCTCCATCAATTTGACAATGTTTGCAAATGATAGAATCTCATTAGGCAAGAAACAAGGAGTAAATATTTTAGATGTAGAGGATAGTGTTTGATATATGATGTATTATTGTTAGAGAGAAGGCTATTTTGGACCAGAGCTTGAAGACTAGACCTTATACCTTCCTTCTTCCTCCCTTTTCCTCTCCCGCTCTCCCCTTCCCCAAAATGAGGGAGTGCAGAAAATGTTATAATCCAACTGTCCCTTAGGAAGACTTTAGGAAGAGTATTCTGGCAATTTTGTGTGAAATGGGAATGGAGAACAAAAGCAGGAGATAATTCAGTATATTATTAACAGGTTTGAGAGATGATGATGAAGAATTACGTGCGACAGATGGAGAGGTAGACTCAAAGAGACTTGTCAAGTGATAGTATGGAAGCTGAAAAGAGGAATGAATCCACAATAACAAATGCTTCAACCCTTGAGCAACAGGACTGAAGAGAACACAAGCAAAGAGCATGTAGAGAAAAGTCAAAGGGTCCAAGGAAAGATAAGGAAAAAAAAATTGGGCTCAATGCTGGTAGAGACCTTAAAACACCCTAAATTCAAACTGATACAACCTCACAGCAAACCACTAATGAGATTTCAAAAGGAAAATAATGTTTTTAAAAGACATGGATTCTGTTAGATCATTTCCTATTAGCTGTAATTTTAGAAATGTAGTTATTTGGAACACCAGAGGGGAGAAAATAATGTTTTTGAGATAATAGCCATAGTATCTCAGCAAACACAGCTTTAATTTGAATCCATAGATTTTTGACATAACATGTCCTTAAAAGCCAGTAGTCAGCAAGATGGTAATTAGATTACAGTGGCTTACTGAATGAGAGGATTAATATTATATGGGAAATTTACTGAGTCAAATAACAAAATACAGTTAAGAGTCCACATTAGCTGTTCCTTTTAATAACCGACATAGATGTTTTAAATAACTTACCCAAAGTTATAGGATAAGAGAGCCAGTGTTGGGAATCAAACTCAACTATGAAAGCATCATATTATAGAGCTTTTCTAAATGTAGTATAATTTAATACTTCTTCCCCAATGGAACCAACATCCTCATGTTTTCTGATAATTGCTTTAATTTACTGATAATTTACTGTGTATTGAGCACTATTTAAGCCATTGTCACACATGTTACCTTGTTGGTATTCCCAATGACCTTAAGGAGTAGGCATTATTACAATCTCAATTTTAGCAACAAGCAAACTGAAGCTCAGAGAGTTTAAGGAACTCATCAATGTAATATACTTGAAATATTAGCACTATTTTCCCTTTGATTTGACATTGAATTATTCTTCTATATGTAACTCAATACGTAGTACTCTTAGAGTAAACTAGAGGCAGCAATGCTGAGGTGGGAAGAATGAATTATGAGAACTGAACTCTTCATCTCTGCAATTGGTTAACTTGGGCAGAGATTCTCTTCAGGGGATCTGGTGCCTCCCTTATGTGGGTGTTAGGCTCAAATAAGCAAATTATGTAAAATGGCTCTGAACACAATAAAGTGATATAAAAATTAGGCATTATTAATATAAACTAGGTCAGAATCAGTGTATCCGTTAAGTTTTATTACACCTTCCTTGCTCATTAAGGTAACAGTGTGGTTGCAAATCAATAATTTACAATGTAGTGAAGAGGTGTGGGCTGGTGTGGGAAACAGAATGTCAGGGTCTGAAAACTCAGATCTATAAGCTGCTAACAGTGTGCAGTATAACCTCAGACAGGTCCCTTTTCATCTACATTTGCAAAATTATGAATGCATTACTGACCTATTTTATAAAACTCTCATTAAGAGACATTGATAAAAAGTGATGAGGAAGTACCTTGCCAATGGTAGGGTATGTAAAACCATACTAGCATAGTTCTTCAGGAATTTCACTTAAACATTCAAAAGCTAAAAATCTTCCAGTTCTAAAGTTTAAAGTGAAAAAGTTTGAAAATTGATTTGGCAATTAACAGGGGCTATGGGCTGATTTTTTAGACCTACATTTTCACCCTTTCCATTTTCTGGGTTGATGGCTCTAAAATTAATTCATTAATAAAGATCTTGCATGGCTTATATGATCAGATATTTTGTAGCATTTAAACTAAAGTAACGGAACTATACTTCATCAGGACTCATATTTACATAGTAGAGTAAAACAAATTATCATGACTTATAGAAGATGATTCTGGAAGTAAATATATATACTTAATGAAAATTTTAGTGTGAGTAAAAAGTAAATTACACTTTAAAATAAGGTTTTCTGCTAGATCTCTACAATTCAGATGATCCATACTGCTAATTGTTCTGTATAAACAGTTATGATAATAATGGTAGCTATAATGAGAATTCTGTGTGCAGAGACCTGGCATCTTACTTATATTTGATCCTCAGAGGAAGCTTAGGAGAAAGATGTTATCCCCATTTTAACGATGATCGATGCAAGGCAAATGGAAAAATACTCAGATGATATATGAATATGGCTTTCCTACATGAGAGTGTAGACTTTGATTTCTACGATGAAGTTACCATCCTTTGTTAATCTGTGTTTCACCTATTAACAGACCCCCTTTGGTGGTAAGATGCATTCCATTGAATTTTGCAATAATGGTTCTCAAAGAATGGTTCCCGAGACCAGCAGCATCAACCTCAATTGGAAACTTGTTAGAAATGAACAATTTTAGGCCATACCCTGCACCTACTGAATTAGAAACTATAATTTAATATAACCTCCAAGTGATTCTGATGCAAGTTAAAGACTGGGGACCACTGTCATGGAACAACTGAGATTCCTGCTTTTCGTTCATTCAGCAAGTAATTAAAGCACTTATTAGATTCCGAGAATGTAGTAGTTTAGGGAGAGTGATTTTGGTGTTCATCTGATCAATTCGTTGCTGCTAGACATAAAGGAAGATTTAAGCCTGAAACTTGGTATGAATTTAAACTGAATGTTTTAAGAACCATTGTTCATGAGGAGACATCAAGAAATAGTCCTTGGTGAATGTGAAGGGCAAAATTCTCACTGGCAACCATACAACTTCCTGATAGGTCTAGTGGCTACTTGGATGAGAGGGGAAAACAGCTTTCTCATGTATTATATATGTCATGTTTTATAAAGTACACTTCTACACTAAGAAGGAGATATCTAGATATGCTCACCCTATACCTCAGAGATAAGATGTATTATAATATCAATAAAATCTCTCCAGATATAAACCATACAAGTCTTTTTTTATTGTTAAAGTTATTGGGGTGACATTGGTTAGCAAAAATTACATAGGTTCCAGGTGTACAATCCTACAATACATTGTCTATGTGTTGCATTATGTGTTCACCGCCCAGAGTCAGTTCTCTTTCCATCACCACATACTCGTTTCCCTCACCCTTCTTCCCCACCCTCTTCCCCTTGCCCTCAGGTAACCACTAAACTACTGATTGTGTCCATGAGTTTTTGTTTCTTTGACAAGTCTTGAGTTCTTAAATCATTCCAGTACAATGAAAAGCCAAGATGATTGAACCATTTGTCTTGGTTTTGGTAGCAATACATCTTTTTCGTAGGGTTGTCAAGGCCAGATAGCAAATGACGTGGCTTATAACTGTGTGGCAGACCCTGCTGACTACTTACTGATATTAATTTTCCCTTCACTTTTAAATAATAGATTCCTGAGATTAAAAGGAAGCAGGGTCACTTCATTTAAGATTATATCATGTGGTCTCCCTTGTGGTAGGTGTAACTACGTATGTTAGTTCTGGACATAGAGTTGTGTCACTTGTGGCCATACCATGAAAGAAAAGAAGTGAACTTACATTTCTCTTGCCCTTTTTCATCCACCTGGCTAAAAGTTTACAAAAACAGCTACAGATATGTTAGACTCAGAGAAGGCGTTGCAAAACCTCCTCACCTGTCCTGGACTGCTTCCTTTATTGGACAGTTCAGTGAGACAAGCATGAATTCCTGTGTTGTTTAAGCTGCTGTGTTTTTAACCTTGTTGCAACAATTTAGGCTATCCCTTATTTGGCATCATCTGGAAATGTTGCTAATATGTAGGTTGCAGTTTAACATGTCTGAGATGAGGCCCACGGTTATGCATTTCTGATAAATCTGTAAGTGAGCTGATGTTATTGGTCCATGGACTGCACTTTGAGTAACATGACCCTCAATAATGCAGTTGGCATGTAATAAGGATTATTCAACTTTTCTCTCTGTCTTAGTTCAAGCTGCTGTAAAAAAAATACCATGGGCGGGGGTGCTTATATATAACAGAAATTTATTTTTCACAGTTGTGGAGGCTGGAAGTCCCTGGTCAAGCTTCCAGTAAGGTTGGGTCCTGGTGAGAATCTTCTTGGTCACTAATCTTGTTCATGAGGGTTCCACACTTATGGCTGAATTACCTTCCAAAGGTCTCACCTCCAAATACCATTATACTGGGGGTTAGATTTCAGCATAAGAATTTTGAGGGAGACATTCAGTCCATAAAACTCTTCTTTGTAAGCCCTTATCAAGTAAGTGACTCTTACATTTCAACTAAATGTCAACAGGCGGTGTGTTACCCTACACCAAGAAAAGTGTGTTGCTCTGTCCTAAATTCCTATAATGAGTTTATGTTCTATGCTATTAAAGACAAATTGGCATGTGTGCGCGTGCACACACACACACACACACACACACACACACATCTATCTATATATGTTCCCCAAAACCTTGAAAAATTTGGCTTTTTAAAATAGTGGCATAATAGCAATCAGGCAAGAGAAAGGAATAAAAGGTATCCAAATTGGGAAATAGATCAAATTGTCACTATCTGCAGATGACACGATCCTCCTGTATATAGAAAATTCCAAAGATTTCATCAGGAAACTATTAGAAACAATAAATGAATACAGTAAATTTGCAGGATACAAAATCAATGTACAAAAATCAACAGTATTCCTATATACAAACAATGAATCCTCAGAAAAAGGAAGGAGGGAGTCAATTCCTTTTGCTATCATAACAAAAAGAATGAAATACCTGGGAATTAATTTAACAAAGAACGTGACAGACTTATACATGGAAAACTATTAGACACTTTTGAAAGAAATTGAAGCAGACACTACGAAATGGACAAATATCACCTGGATAGGAAGACTTAACATTGTTAAAATGGCCATTTTGCCCAATCTATAGATTGAATACAATCCTATCAAAATCCCACAATCTTTCATGAAATAGGTAAAAGAATTATCTTTTATATGATTTATATGAACCATAAAAGACCTCAAATTGCCAAAGAAATACTACATAAAAAGAATAAAACTGGTGGCATTACATTCCCTGACTTCAATTTATATTACAAAGCATCAATAGTCAAAACAGCTTGATGTTGGTAGAAGAACAGAAACATAGACCAATGAAACAGAACTGAAAATTCAGAAATAAATCCACAAATTTATGGACAAATAATTTTTTATAAAGGAGCAAAAAACATACAATGGGGAAAAGACAGCCTCTTTAGTAGGTGGTGCTGGGAAAACTGGAAAAACATGCAGAAGAATGAACTTGAGCTGTGAACTCTCACCATATACAAAAATTAACTCAAAATGGATTAAAGACCTTCATATAGGACCCAAAACAACCATTTGTATAGAAGAAAACATAGGTACTAAACTTACAGACCTAGGGTTCAAGGAAGACTTCATGAACCTGACCTCAAAGGCAAGGGAAGTAAGAGAGGATGTGGAGAAAAAGGGACTCTGGTACACTGCTGGTGGGAATGCAAACTGGTACAACTACTGTGGAAGACGGTGTGGAGGTTCCTCAGAAAATTGGGAATGGAGTTACCATATGACCCAGCAATCCCCCTTCTGGGAATCTACCCAAAAAACTTGAAAACCTTTGTCCACAAAGACTTACATACCCCAATGTTCATCGCAGTGCTGTTCACAGTGGCCAACACACGGAAACAACCAAAGTGCCCTGCGACAGATGACTGGATAAAGAAGCTGTGGTACATATACACAATGGAATATTACTCAGCTATAAGAAAAGATGAAATATTGCCATTTACAACAAAATGGATGGACCTGGAGATCATCATGCCTAGTGAAATCAGCCAGACAGAAAAAACCAAAAACTGTATGACTTCACTCATATGTGGAATATAAAACTGAAAGCAACAAAGAAAAAACAAACAAACAAACAACCCATGGACACAATCAATAGTTTAATGTTTATTTGGGGACAAGTGGGGAGGGAATGGGAAAAGGGGGAGGGGGTGGGATCGGAGGGAGGAGGAGCTAAATATATGGTGGTGGAAAGAGAACTCACAATAGGTGGTGAACTTATTATACAACAAGTTGACAATGCACTGTAGAATTGTACACCTGGAACCTATGTAATTCTTGCTAACCAACATCATCCCAATAAGTCTAACAATAAAAAAAAGATATATCTAATTTAGATCACAAAAAAAGTGATATTCTGTATCTGAAAAAAAATAAATTAAATAATGGCATAGTTTTTCTTAAGGCTTGATTATGACACCAGCTGGTTAGCAACATCTTGTAAGACCAGAGGAATGTCTTTCAAAATGTATGTAGTATAATACTCCGAATTATCAATCAATACATGGTATTATTTCTTCCATAGCTCAGAATCATGGCTCCAAAACGTAGGGGTGGAAATGAGAATGGCCCTCTCACTAGGAAAATCTTTGCTTCCTTTCCCTATAACCTCGAGCTCTTCTTGCTTAATTTAATTAGATATGTATGACCTGTTGAATGAAATACTGCCATTTGTGACAATGTGGATGGATCTTGATATTATCATTCTAAGCAAAATAAGTCAAACAGAAAAAGTTGAGAACCACATGATTTCACTCATATGTGGGATATAAAACGCAAAGCAACAAACAGAACAAATAAGCAAGCAAAAACTCATAGAGGCAAGCAGCAGTTTAGTGGATACCAGGGAATCGGGGGGGAGACGGGAGGTGGAAGAGGGTAAAGGGGGTCACATATATGGTGATGGAAGGAGAACTGACCCTGAATGGTGAGCACACAATGCAAATATACAATTGATGTATTATAGAATTGTATGCTTGAAACCTATGTAAGTTTATTAACCAATGTCAACCCAATAAATTTAATAAAAACTTTTAAAAATCAAAATAGAATAAGCACAATATCAAAATACAAATAAAACATGCAAAAATATTATTTAGATATATGGCAGAGGCTTATTTTATTGACATATGATGAATTATTTCATATTAACAATAAAAACCCACAAAAAGTAAGAAAATGGGCAAATGTAATAATATGCAATTTATACAACATATAAACAGGTACTTTAGAAGACTCAAATCCTAAATCAAAAAATGCAAAGTAAAATTTTGAGGCACAGCCTTTTGTTTATATTTCATTGTGGATATTCCATTGTAAAAAAAAAAAAGAAAAAAAGGAAGGAAAAATCACTTCCAATCCAACTTGGCAACATCAAATTATTTTAAATGCACATATTTTGAATCTAGTTATTTCATTTCTGTATCTTGCACATACATTTGTATATGTGATTGAAACATGTAAAAATATGTCAAAGAGTTGACATTTCAGTGATAGTAATCCCAAAATCCTGGAATAGACCTAAAAGTTTTGTAGTTGTAGTCTGCCCATACAAAGAATTTGTATCATGCTCACTTAAATAAAATATATTTTTTTACTATGGAAAAAAATGCCCCAGGAAAAACAAAGTAGGAACTTGGAATGGGAATCCTAAGCTGAAGTCCTTATGTAAATGCCCAGACTCGGTGTGAGCTGGGTTGCCGCATTGCAGAATGCCTAGGCAGCAGCTCCAGACGCTTGTTTTCTCATCACACAGTCAGAACCAGGTTAAATAAGTGAACCACTTTACTTGGGTATAAAGTTTAAGGCTGTGCCAAAAAATTCAGGAATCCAGATAAATCATATTTTAATCCAACATTTTTTAAAAAAATCAAAATGAGTGCAAACAGTTTATGATAAAAAAATATGAGAATTTTAAATAAAGATAGGCTCTGAACCTGCACTGTGTAACTCATCTCAGTTGTATCACCCTAACTTCAATTATGTTGCTTTCTGGCTCATGTCAAGTTGTGCTGGGCTGTTCTCTTGCCAGTTTATTTAAGCTGAAAATTATGTTTCTTAAATCTGCTTCCCTGTGGGATTTCAGTTTAGATTTGGTCAATGAAGACCTTGCTCAAATTTGGCAGACATAAGTAAAACCATGGGTCATTATTTCCAAAAGGTCTTTGCTTTCAGATAGACAAACAGTGAAGTATCCAATGGCTTAAAGCTTGCCTCTCTCCTCCACTCTGCCAGTAGCTCTTCCTTCCATCTGCAACCTCAGGTTGGACACCAGATACTCACCTTCAGACTCACGGAGACTGCGCTGCACAGAGCCAACCACTTCCTAGAGACCTCTCAGGGAGCTCCTCTTTCTCAAAGTAGAGCTTTAGACGAGCAGGTTAGCATAACTCTCTGAAACTCTAACTTCACCTCCCAGACCTTTGTTTTCCCAGCAATACCCACAATTATGTAAGGTCTACTATTTTAATGATGCCCTGTACTGATAGTGATTCAGCTTTCCTGTCTGAACCTTCATTGATATGTGTGATTTTCTCAGTCGGAAATGCTACAGGTCCAAAGTCACTATCTGAAAAACTTGGAATCAGATGTGTTTTGGAATTCAGATTAGTTTGCCTTTTAGAAACATAGTATGGTTCATATACTGACATATACTGTGTAATATTCAATAGTTCTACAGTGGAATCTAGGACAGCACCTCAAATTCAAGTACAGTCATATTAATGCAGTAGAATATAAGTGGGATAAATAAAGACTATAAATGGTCTTATCTAATTTCAGGTCAGATTTCCTTGCTAAATTAATTATGTAAAAAGTATGATTCTTGGAGCTTTTTGA
Organism: Lyroderma lyra; assembly: GCA_004026885.1. Taxonomy (NCBI): domain Eukaryota; kingdom Metazoa; phylum Chordata; class Mammalia; order Chiroptera; family Megadermatidae; genus Lyroderma; species Lyroderma lyra. The sequence goes on along the minus strand of PVJL010002465.1, from coordinate 88,138 downwards.
ATTTCTAAATTGCAGAAAAGATATTAAGCCTATGTATCTGGCATATAGTTGACCCAGTAGAAACTCAATAAATTTGGCTCCATCCTCTCATTTCTCATTACATTTTGTAGTACTTAGAATTCTTGTCGTATATTATTACTTGCTCATATCTTATATCTCCTGCTGAAAATCAAGCCTCTTGGACAATGATGATGAACACTGTAGGTTAGAAGAATCTTCTGTGATAATTGCCATATAGAGCTCACGTCTAAGGCAAAGCAGCAAAATGTAGCAGTTTAATGTGTGAACATGAAAACAGCCAGTGATGAAATTGTAAGTCTGTCATTTAATAGTTATGTAACATTGCAAATTAATTAACCTTTCCATGTATAAGTGTCCTTATCTATAAAATTGGGGATGGTAATGCCATCTTCTAAAGCAGTCATGTCCAACACAAATTCTTAAAATATTATAGGATTTTTTTGCTACCCTTTTTTTTCTTAAAGCTCATCAGCTATCGTTAGTGTTAGTGTAGTCTGTGTGTGGCCCAAGACAATTCTTCTTCCAACATGGCCCAGTGACGCCAAAAGATTGGACACCACTGCTCTAAAGTGTGACCTCAATCATCTTGCCTATACAATGCTTAAAACCATTTAGCATTGTGCCTAATACAGTAAGTACTTAGTAAGTCAGAACTATGATTATTATTTCTCTGCATCGTAGCAATGATTATGAACTACCTCATTGGCTTCCTTCATCTAATGGCTCACTTTATGGTAAATGCTAAAGACATTCACATGTAAGAATGAATTTAAGCACAAATAAATAAATGAATAGAGATATTGTCAGAAAGATACTTGTTTACGTAACTTGATATTTTGTTTTAAGAGGAATTATGATTTTGGAGTATGAATATCTAAGGGAAGGAAGTTCATCAATGTTATAATACATAAAAAAAATCCCTTTTCTGTTCCTTTTCTGGTGAGTCCAAGTCTCTTGGGCATTCTTAATAATTAAGAAAACAATTCAAAAGAAAGAATTCCCAGATGGCACAATCCAAAGAAACTCAAATAGACAACCAGGAGAGTGAGATGTTGTCTTTCTTCCCTGTCCACTGTTTCCTCAGGCAGCCTTGTTAACTAATTAGTGGAAGGAAGGCTCCCTGAGCTAATAAGCAGATCCGATTGCACAGAAATTCCTAGAAAAATGTGCATGAATTTAGTTACACCAAACCCGAACCATTATGTCTTTCACCTTTTACTGCCACATTTAAGGTGATAAAGAGAGTGGTTTGGGTATCTAATAATGCCTTCTTGGTGATAATGTTATATTAGCTGTTCTTTTCTCAAAGGTCTGCAAACAGTGATAGCTTCTGAGATTATTATTATTGCAAGAATCCCATTTACTTTTCATGTATCTTAGAGAAACCAGTGAGATTTCAACAATTTTTTTCACTGTCTTTTTATTTTTAGTTTTGGTGCAAATATATTTTTCTCATAATTTTTAGGTCTTCCTGTAAAATATAATTTGAAATATAATTTGCACTATTATATTTTATTGTCAGTTTTACTTATAACTGATCATTTTTTTCTCTAACATATCTGTGAACTTAAAGTCTTTCAATGGAAACATCAACATTTGGAATTGACACAGATGATTGTAAATTTTGTATCAGTTACTACTTGGCTAGTATTTATTGATCTAAGAATATTGAAAAAAATCAGTATTTCTTGGAAATCGTCTGTCAAGCTATTATGCAAAAACTTATGTATAATAATTTTTTCTTCTCAGATTTTTAATATTTAGCTGGAAAATTGATTATTCTTCAGGGTTTCTTCTTCCTCGCAGTCAGATGGATGACCTCATCATACCTGTGCCCTTTCAACAAAAGGAAACAGACCTTAAAGTTCTTGTCCAAAAGTAAAGATTTATATCACTTGTTGAGTAAACATAGACCCTTCAGGAATCTGTGAGAAGTGGTATTGAGTGTGACAAACGCTATTACAGTTGACTATTCTGGAATGTTCTAGGAAAGGGAGGTTATCCTTGCATATCATTTCTTTTTCTAGACTTTCCATTCCTGTAGCACTGTCTTGGTACATTTTTAGAGCTGAATTGGACATGGAGTTCAGCCACTCATTTTCACTTTTTTAAAATGTCCCCTAGGCTCATTCTGTAAAAATTGATTAACAGCAGGTTCCATTTTAATTGGCTGCTTCTTGCATACTAGCAATTTATAAAAATTAATATTTAACTAAATATCTCAGGTGGGTCATATGTTAATTTGCTAATACGTTGAATATTGGAAAGTTTAAGGATTTTAGTCACAATGTAATATGTATTTATCCCCATGCATGTATACAAAATTAAGTAAAATTAAATTATATTAATGGTGCATGATGTAGAAAATAAAAACACAGACAATAGTCAATTTTCAAATAATTATCAATTGCATCAGTAAATGAAGGAGAAGTGTTCTCCTCATTTAATTTTACAAAATTTATACTTGCATTTACTTTGAGACAAGATGATTCCTAGGAAGAACTGTTGCTAATTAAGTAAGAGCCTGAATTTCTAAATTACCACTAACTTGTCTGGAAAATAACTTTATGTTATATGAAGGTTTCCTGCATTGTAATCTATATCCTCTATATCTATATCTACCTATATCTAGATATGTATCTATACCTATTTATAGATATAGCTAGATTATTTGTATCAATAATCTAGCTATATCTATAATCTATAGCTGTCATTTATATCTATATCTATCTATCTATCTATCTATCTATCTATCTATCTATCATCTATCAATGTTAGTCAAAAGACTTCTTTAACTCTCTTGTATCTTACTTTCTGAACAAGTATTACTGAGTATCTTCAATGAGATGAGTGTGGTTTGTGGATAAACCAATAAATGAGGCAATAAAACACCATGGTCCCTATACTCAGGGAATTTATGGTCTAATACTGGCATACCAAATTTCTTGTATCAGGCACAAGTTTCTATTCCAAATGCTGTATTAGAAGACTTCTAAAATAGAATCTAGAATCAAGAAAAGAAATTCTGTGATGAATTAGCCATGCCAGCCAAAAAATGAACATAGAAATGAGAGCGGCAACAGGCATGACTATTACTTGCTTTTGCCCATCAAATCTCTTAAGATTCTATGACCTCGGACACATTTCTATGATTGGCTACCCAATTCTCTGTAATATAGATTGAGAGAAATAGGAAAACGAACAATGGAAAAGCAAGGCTTTTCTTCTTACAGTAATAGCCAAGTACTTCAGCTATTGATAAACATACGTTAGCATTTACCTGTTCATTCTGTTGCAGAAAACTGGATAAATCTTAAGTGTTTTGCCCTCCAGGCTTACATTAAAAGTTAATTATCACCACGTGGGACAGACCTCTGGAGGCCATGACAGCCTTGAATGAGTATCAGCAAAATGTGCATCTCACAATAGAATGCTTTCTTATTAAGTGAATGCTTACAAATTAAAAAAGAAAACATCACTTTCTTTTTGAGTCCTAAGTTGAAGAAGGACAACTTCTGGATGAGGAAGAGTAAAATTAGAGCTTTGAGTTACATATGGGTAGCTAGGGACAAAGGCACCAAAGGAGAGATCTGGCATGGGATATAAATGTAAAGCTGTAATTAGCTGCACCTGATAACCCAAAATGTATTGCGCATGTGTGTGCATGCATATGTGCATGTATCTGTCTCTCTGTCTCTCTCTCTTGTAAACATGATTTTTCATCTTGGATCTCTGGAAACTTTGCATGGGCACTTGGGAGTAATATGGTCTAACAGTAACCAGCAGGGACACAGTTTAAGTAGAGATGAAATCAAGTGTGTTTTAACAAGCCCTGGATCACTCTTGCCCCTAAAGTCTTCTTTGACTGGCTTGCAAAAGACCTTTGATTTTTTTCCCATCAAATATTAATTTTTTAATCCATTAAATAGAGGCATAATGTGCACAGATCAATGATGACTGTATTTCAAGACCAAGGTCAAAAATTAAATTAAATTTAAAACAGAAAAGACCAACCAAAGTCTGGATTTCTTTGAAGGCCACCAAAACCACAATCCCCCATACACGGTGATTGTACTTACACATTGGTCTCATTGATTTATCACTTATTTAGATTTCAGATTATTTTTCTATGTGTGAAGATTTTTTCCACCCTCATTTGACTGTAAATCCCTTGAGGGTACGAACTTCTTCTGCAGCGTTCTATAGTGATGCCCAGGGCAGTATCTTATATTTGGGATATTGCAGAAAGCACGAATGTCCTGTATTTTCTGGAAGCTCATTCATTCATCTCTAACTATATGATCGTGCAGTTGCTCTCCTCAGATCTGGTACAGGTACGTTGTCCTATACCACCTGCTGAATGAAATGTCTTAAGGTATCAGTGTCCTCTTTTTAGAGGCCAGGGGTTATAATCTCTTTAAAAACTGAAATGGATTTATGTAAGATTATCTTTGTTATTGAATTAAAAGAGATGTCAACCTGACTTGAAAATATTAGTTATAGTCTTCAGCTAGAGAAGAAATTTTTTAGTGAAATTTATACTCTAATACAAAGCAACCTGAATTTATGTGCTCATGTCCAGATGAAGCAGATTAATATGGTGTGTCCTAATAATTAAGGAGAATAGAACCTAATGACCTTCACTTCCACCTTATAAAAATACATAATTTCCATACCTCTACTTTCACTCACAGTCTCATTGTATGCACTTAAGTCTTTATTAGCATATCATAATTAATAAATATATTTGTTCAATGATAATTGTTAAGTCTGTACATTCTGTGAATGGTTCAGTATTTCTTTTTTGTCCTAGATTTTATATAAGTTGGGGCCAGGGATATACCTGTTGAATTCACTGAGTTCATTATGAAGTGCATGGAAAGTCTTGATAAATGCTTTTGATAAAGAAGATACTACATCACCTAGAATGAAGGAAGGGGACCATTAAGACATTTCAAAGTGAGACATTAAATAATTACAGTGAACAAAAATGGCAATGATGCTATAATGCAGGGAAATAAAATGAAGTATGAGGAAACATAGAGGATAAGAAAATAACTCACACGAGGAATTGAACCACTAAAACATCTGAAAGTCTACCGCTCGCATCAATGTCAAAAACTCTGAAGTGAATAGGTGATCTGAGCATGCTGCTGACATCCATCTTCACACCCTCTTGGTCTATAAAATACTTCTTTAGCTCCCTTGAACAAAGACACCACGGTGGGCTACACAAGGTGTAGCGAAAGAAAGGAAAGCTGTTCTATCTCCTCTGCATGCATTAGTCATTTTCTGCCTCTGAGCCTGTGTCTTAATTGCCTGGCCTGTCTTATTAGATTGAAAACCCACTGGGTTGGGACCATCACTACTAAGGTGTGCAGCACTGAGCGTGGCAGGTGATCAGCACTCAATAAATGTCTATTGCTACCATAAACCAATGTATAAGTCTCAGAAATAGGAATAATAATGGACCTGACAGATTAATGCCCAGGGCTATTTTTGTACAGCAGCATGGGCTAGCCAAATCAAAATCAGACATCTCAGATTCAATTCTTCTCAGTTTTGCATGTAATTCTCAGCCTTTCACATTTTTGCCCTGTGACAGATAGGAGGAAATTGAATTAAAAAACAAACTCTTTCCCCTACCCCTCCTTTCCTGGTCTGTTTCTTAAATGCTATTGACCCATTACATAGATGGCATTGCTTTTTTATTATTGATATGGTGCTTTCAAATGCTGTAGCAGATGTTTTATTTGGTATTTATATTCAACATTTTAAATTCTCTTCATTGTGGGGAATTTTCTGTAGGAGCAGGAAACTATTTAAAGAAGTTGTGTAATTCGTACTGTAACACATCCTCTGAGGTGGCTAAGGATGAGTCGTTATCAGTTTTTCTCTTCGGATAACAATGTTAACATGTTGAGAAATTGAGTGGCTTCAGATTCCCCAGAGAAGCCGTAGTGAAACCCTGGGTAGAATTCTCTCAAAATGAGAGCTTTTTACAAAAAAACAGGGTTATTTCAGTTGGGTCATTGAGGCTTTTTGTAGTCATAGTAAAGCACAATTAGTTTCAACTTTCATTTTTTCTACATTAAATATCAACTTTTTCTACTCATGAGGTAAGATTTTTCCTCCATCTTTACAAAGCTCCACTGAAGCTACAGATCTGCTATTATCACTTTTTAAGTTAGATATTTTTATATTTCTTTTCTTGTTCAATGTATAAAAGGTCACCCAAATTCCATGGCCCAAATATAATACAATCATGAAATTATTTGAGATTTGCAATAAATTAATCACCCTATATTCTTTCTGTGATGATTATAAGTAAAAAATTAATTTAATAATCCATTTTTAGATCTTGTCCTTTGAAGATGAGTATTGGGACAAAGAGAGAGCTGGCCATATGACCAGTCAGTGTTAATAAGAGGAAGTTGGGTATTGAGAGTGTAGATTGAATGCATAATTTGATCCTATATGGACATAAAAGGAAGAGTCTAGAGTTCAAATTTACTCTTCATATATCAAAAAGGTTAAAAGAGGCAATTTTTATTTAAGGACAAAAATATCAGTAAGATATTTCAGGTGTTTCTGAAATATTGCCAGCAAATATAAAACTGTTCACTAAGCACCTGAAACTCTTGGATGGAATAGCAAAGGCAAGAAAATTTTTTCACGTAAACATTACTTTACAAACTATATTTACATGAAAATAAATATAAATAAAACTTCATTAATCACTTATTTTTTCTACACATTTTTGGGTATTATAGTGTATCAGGCAGTTAATTAGGTATTATGCATTTTTCTTATACCTTTTAGCTTCCCTTCTTCCAAAATAGATTTACAGATCTTTCATGTCTTTTGTTTGAAGTAGAGATGGATAATAAACAAGGTTAATAAAGGAAATCAGACAGCCACACAGAGAATACAAAAATTTGTCCAAAAAGATTCTAAAGTTTGTGAGCTTGGGTGACTGGAAGGGATGGTACCATTAGCAGGAATAATGGGAGTCCCAAGTCATGAGAAAAATAACTTGTAAAGGGCAATTTAATTACTTCAGTTTTGACTACAATGTGAATATGAGACCCTCATAGAACATTCATTAGGTGTTATTGTCTATTGTATAGAATAAAATCAGAATTTGAAAAATTAGTTCTGAATGCCCAAATTTAGTCATATTTTGCCAAAATATGTTAGCTTAATGCAATATTTATTGACTGTATAACTAAGGTATAAAAAATAGAGGTCAAATGTTCAATACATCTGGAGAAAGTAAAGAGGAATTCTTCTAGAGGAAACACTGAAAATGCTTCTCTACAATGTATTTAATTAGTTGACATATTACTCTATTCTCAGATCTGGAAGCTTGTTTCCCCAAGACAGATTAAACCGGAAGGAATATAAGAAGAATCAGAGAAATATCTGTTTTCTCTGAAATTATATTTATTTTGTAATATTTCTAAAGTTGATGATGCTCATGCAAGGTCTTATTCTGAGATGTGGAAAGTCCTGTATTTATAAAAGAATAATTAAATCTTTATTTGGCTTGCTAGAAGAGGTATTAAACCTAAGAAAAAGCAAATGAAACCAAACAACTCTGCAAAACACTTAGACCATGGTGCCACAATAATTTCAGCATCTTCTTCCAATGGGCTCTAATTAATTAATATTCTCTTTATACTCTTCCCAGTTTTTATTCAGGTATCTCTGGACCTAAGGAATCAAGGGTAAATTGGTATAACTTAGAGGTTTTGGGACACATGTATACCTAGTGAGAGGTTCTTCATAAATTGTTTGTCCTTTATTCATTCAGAATTTTTATTTGTCTAATTTGATTAGGGAGGCATTAACCTACCAATAGAGTTTTTTCTCTACAGAGGCTACATGGATTTTCTAAGAAGAAAAGTATTAACCTAAAAGCATTTTTAAAAATTTAAGTATATGAATATGGTTGGTATACAATCTTATAATGGTTACATTAGTTTTAGAAGTACAATATAGTAATTAAACATTTTTATACCTTACAATGTGATTACTCCACTAATTCCAGTAATCATCTGTCACTATAAAAACTTATCACAATATTGTTAACTATTCTTGTATTTACCTGTTCCTCCCACCCCCTCCCTTCTGGCAATCATCATTTTGTTCCTTGTTTCTAAGCGTGTGTTTTAGTATAGTGTAGTTTTGTTTTAGATTCCACATATAAATTTAAATATACAGTATTATTTATCTTACTCTGCCTGACTTATTTCACTTAGCATAATGCCCTCTAGATACACCCATGTCGTCACAAATGGCAAGACTTCATTGTTTTTTATTGCCATGTAATATTCCATGGTGTGTATGTGTGTTTGTGTGTGTGTGTGTGTGTGTGTGTGTGTGTGTGTATTGCATCTTCTTTATCTACTCATCTATTGATGGACACCTAGGTTGCTTCCATATCTTGGGTATGGTAAATAATGCTGCAATGAACACAGGGTTACCTATATCTTTTTAAATTAGTGTTCTCATTTTCCTTGGATAAGTACCTAGAAGTGGAACTAAGAGCATTTTTAAATGAGCGTGCATAGCATGAAGTTCATGAGCTGTGCCATGGGATCAGAAAGACTTTAGTTCTTATCCAAATTATGTTGCTCATTAATTGCATGGCTTAGAAAAACTTAGGCCTTTGTAAGCTTCACTATATAAAGTCAAGATAACAGAGGTACCATCAGGTTGGTTATGGGTATAAATGAGATATGAAAAAAAAATGACTTAGTTTTGTGGTTGCACATAATAAATAGCCAATAAATAGGCTATCATAATTTTTATAACTAACCTCCACTTGTCTAGGCAACATATAAAGGCATCTTGGAAATTGGCACAAAAGAAGACAGGAGAAAAAAGAGAATTAAAGGATGAGAAATATAATTATTCCTTTAGGGGTGAATCAGAGTTTCTGTACAAATTTACTCCTTCCTTTTTTTATTCCTTTCCTCTTTTCTAATCAAATCCTGGTTCTGTCACTAACTGAACTGCTTGGCCATTTGTTTGTTTATTTGTTTGTTTTGTTTTTTACCTGTGACCTTCAACAAGTCACTTCAGGCATATTTTTTATTTTTGAAATTATGTAAATGAATCCAATGTTGTTTCCAGCTCTGGAATTTTAATTTGCATATGTTGTTCTCTTTGCACTCTTTCTAAAATTCAGTTCTGAGATTATCTGCAGCTCAATAACATCAGTGGAATCTCTGTGTTCACACTGAGTTTAAAACATCCTCCAACTTCCTTTTTAGGCCTCATCTCCCCCTACTGCTTCTGTGTATTCTACAGGCCAGGCATACCATCACACCATGGTTATTTATTTATTTATTTATTTATTTATTTATTGTTAGACTTATTGGGGTGACATTGGTTAACAAGAATTACATAGGTTCCAGGTGTACATTTCTATAATGCATCATCTATGTGTTGCATTATGTGTTCACCACCCAGTATACAGTGGTATTTTAATCTTAGGTCTTTGCACATGTTGATTCCTGAGCAATCTGGTAATTTCTTGGGTCTTCCAAGGATTCTACTTTTCTGCTAAAGTCTTACCTGATCTCATTAGTAAAATAAATTGTTACATCTCACTTCCTATCATCACTATGCTTTTTACATAGCCCCATTATTGCATTAAACATATCATATTGCAATTATGTGTTAGCTTACTCATTTCATAAACTATGACTTGAACAAACTTAGTTGTAGGGTCAAGAAGAGAGACATATTAAATGGAAAAATGTCCAAAAATTAATTGGCATCTGCTTGCCATTCAATAAGTGTTTGATGAATTAATTATATGTCTTCAAATGCTTTGAAAGCCTCCTGGTTTTACCAATATCACAGATTCTCTAATATAATATCAATTTAGTTGCTTAATAATCACTTATTAAGTGTTTGGAATGACTTTTGAGATTTTAAAAATAATTTTCTATTTTAAACTTAATTTTTCTAGGAGTATAGACCTTTATTTGTGGAGCCAAGCATGTCTAATGGGATGCTCTTCAGCCATCCTTGTTATGATCAAATCATAAGAGCTAACATGGATCGAACATTTATCATGTTCTAAGCATTTTGCCAAGATTTATATCATTTAACTCTCATAACAAACCTAAAATATGTTGTCCATTTTCACTCCCATTGAAGAGTGGAGGCACATAGATTTTAACTTGCTCAAAGTCATTCAATTAGTAATTGATAGAACTAAGATCTAAACTTAGAAAATCTGTCTGTGAGGACTGTGCTCTTAACCACTGTTATATGGCCACTAAGGCAGACCTGCCTAGAGTAACCTGAATAAGAAGAGCTCTCAATAGCTTTCTAGCCAGTCACCATTAATACCACAATTTTCCCCAAAAAACAACCAAGAAATCTTTCCCCATATTTTGTAGATTATCATCTCCGACATTCTTAAATATGTTTACCCTAGAAAGGAGACTGTTAGAATCTAAGCTTTATGTTTTGTATATGCAAATTGTCAACTATTCCAATCAGTACTCTTTAAATTATTTGCTTCAGTGTTTGTTGCTGTCTTTAAAAATTAGCAGAGAAATGATGATTATATTCATTGCCACCAGCTAAAAGCATTGGACTCCTACAGAGCAGCTTGAGGGATTTTATAGGTTTTCTTTTTTCCATTAATATTTAAGCTTAAGCTAAGGCAGATGAAACTGAATACATAACAAATAACCATCAAGGTTACTCTTTATAGGTCAAACATAATGACAGTCTCAATTATTAAAATTCACTGCAATTGAAGGCAATGAGTTTTACTGTGAACACTTTGTAAATTCTTCAAGCATACTGGTTTTCCAGTTTTAATAAACTAAACTTGTGGTTGTATCCAGTAAGTGGAAAGAGTTAGATTTTAGCTTTTCTTAATTCTTGAAAGGTCTTGAATCTCCTATGTTAATAGCAAATAACTTCCAAGCTGACATATGCTCATTTGTGTGTCAAAATTAGTTAGAAGCAACAAGTCCTGGTATTCAAGGAGTTATGGTCTGGATTTCTGATCATCTGACAGAAGGCCAAGGATACTTTGAACCACTTGAGCATAACTGAGGTTGAACTAAAACGATACCTGTTCCTCAGGTGTGCCAAATACCTCTACATCCTTTGAGCATGCTAGACTGAATGATCCTGTCTCTAAAACCTGCTGAAACTCCCTAATTTGTGGCATAAATTCTACCTCATTCTCACTTACTCCAGATACATTCCTTTTTCATTTTCACATTCTTGCTTTGTTCTTGTTTCTAAATAACTCCACAGGCTGTCATCTAATTTATCTGAGCAAGATATGCCCTCTTTCCTGAAGGTAAACACAGGTTAACTTTGTCTCCAGGAGTCTGCTCTCCCACACAAGCCTGTCTGCCCTTCTCAATGAATTCTATGCCTGCTGATACCATGGCCTGGATTCTAAAAATGGAGGCTCTCTCTCGAACTCTCTCCACCTCAGAGCCCTTATTTCTTTGTGGAACTTTATCCCCTGATGCACTAACTCAAATCCCCCTGCATACATCTTGAGCTTACCAAAATAATAACAGATATTAAGGGAGGAAAAGAGTGACATCCAAATCAATGGCTAGGATGCAGGGATGCCTGAACATGGGATTTTCCCTAGGCTAATGGTCACACATCACTTGTCAAGTTTCCTGAAAGAACTCTGTAGAAATAAAAGACTAGAGAACCTAATGCTTGCGTCCTCTGGTGAGCAAGCCTGTTCACGTGGGACACTTCCTATATGGGGGTCAGAAATAGGCATAGAGTCTGGAATACAGCAAATAAGAACTGACTTTCTTTCTCTATTTACTTAAGCTCACGTTCACATCTCAGAAACTACCTCAGTGATGGTTTACAAAGGGCTTGTTTTTCCATCAGAGAAGCAAAGGCAAGTAAATGCAGGAGAAACAGTGGAAGGGAGAATGACTCTTGTTGCCAGTCCTGGGACTTTTTGGCATGTCAGAAGAAATAATACTCTATCATTTCTTAGGAAAAAAAAACCCTGGAAGAGCAAAGAATAAGAGGTCTCTTACTCTCTTTTTCTCTCTCATTCCCTCTCAAAGTTGTATCACTTAATTCTCACAATAAACCCATAATGTAGCTACCATTATCATTCCCATTGAAATGTTGAGGCACATAGATTTATTAACTTATCATGTAACCATAATGAGAGAGAGAGAGAGAGAGAGAGAGAGGTTAATTCTTCTTATGTTGTTGGGGTATGCAGGTGGCAGTGACAGAAGCAGGAGCACCACCAAAGTCCAACTCCTGAACCTGACAAGCTTGCCTCAAGCTAGGAAGGCAGATGTATAATATCCATGCTGTCTTTGGGTAATCAGTGAGAAGTATGGAGATGTTAGGGTGTCAAGGAAAAGCTTTTGGAGGAGTTCCCTAGTCTTGACAGGTCACCCCTGAAGGACTCAGAAGTAGGAGGCAGAGTGCCTCTTACCCTCTGCATTCAGGGATGCAGCAAACACCATGTAGCAAGAACATATTCTCAGGATGTTATAAATGAGTGATTCCCCCCCACTTACTAATGCAACTTGATGGTTTCTTGGGCTTTTTATTTCAGTGTGAAATAGCTCCACCTGGGGCTGTGTAGTGTTTCAATTCACTTACATTTCACTTAGTTTCTGGGTAAGAATGCTAGAAGCATGTCTGGTGGATGAAATTCATCTAATATCAGAACACGAGACAGATGGAAGATTAAAGAAAATAAAGAATAAACACACACACACACACACACACACACACACACACACCCAGGTTCTCAGGTCTCTGCAGATTGAGCAAGTGATCATGCTAGAGCTCCCAGTCCCACCCTGAGCTCTAGTAAGCACACCATTTGTTCGGTGTTCTCTCACTAAATGATAAAAGAAACATGACAGCTTTTGGATTTGTATCAATCTTAGGAGCTTCCTGCTATCTACTCTTTTCAAACTGTTTTTTCACAAACCTAAAAACAATACAAAATGATGATGATGAAACTCTATGTGTTTATCTGTCTGTCTGTCTACCTACTTATTTACTTAGAAGAAGCAAATGCTAAAGAGCCTCCTGTGTGCAGGATGTTTACTGCTGTAGGGCACAATCTGTTGCAGAACAGTTAAAACTGTTGCTAAGGCATCTATTGTCATAATATATGCCTCAGCAGTCCCTCACTCTGTCTTGCTCTGCATCTGTGAGAACAGTGATTTACGGTAATACTAATCTTCTCTGAGAGTCATAGTGCTGTTAAGTCAAAGATGTTTGAAGAAGGGAAAAAACAGTTTCATTTACTGTTATGTGTTTCCATGGAATTTCCTATGACTGCTTGAGAAAACATCTTATTTTGGAAGAGGACACATACCTATGGAATTGAATAAGAAATAAGAAGCAGCATCTTCTTTACAAGTCTATTATTCATAAGATTTGCCCTGCTACTTTCATCTCAGGACAATGGTATTTTAGGGGATTGCACCATCATCACCATCATGGTCGTCCTCACCATCATCAGTAAGGCTTACTGAATAGTCATTATGCGAAGAGCATTTAAGAAAAAAGGAAAATTTTCAAATAAGAGACTTGAAATACGAACATAACCTGACTTCCCTTCAAAGAGGGAAGTTCTAGGAAGAGAATTTCTATCCTCTTTCTACCTTCTTTTCTTGTGCTCTTACATAGTATTAGTAAAACTAAGAGAGCTCAATGTTGGCTGGACCACTGCATTGAAACTCAAATATTGCAGTGGTCAGTTAGGAGGAAGGTTACTCAAAAGTCAACCAGACTGACCCCAAGGTGAAGACTGGGACAAGGGTAAAGGCAAGCAGTAATGTTGACTCTTGTTTGAGGCACACATTATATCCTTTATCCCAGGACACTCCTTCGCTCCCCCCCCCAAAAAAAAATTACTAATTGTTGTCTTCCACTTCTTCATTGTACCAAACGTTGCCTTCACCTCCCAATTAACACTAAGGTAAAGGGGAATGATAACAGGGTAGTGGGAAGAGGCAAACACAGCTTTTGCCTAACTCAGCCACCTTGACAGGCATTCCCTTACAGCACCTCTATAATTTTATCTTTTCAGGTTAGACAGAATAGAGCAAATAAAAGTTAGAGCATGTTTTCACTTAACCTAGATAATAACCAAGAAACCAAAGCAGACACATTATGCAGTGCTCTGCATTAACGAATGCTCTGGTCTCCCTATTTTGTCTCTGTTAACATTTGAATGGCAAGGAGTTAATTCACTACAACCTGCAAGTACTTCATACCTAGGTGGATGAATAATGAATGTTAATTAATTATGACAACGACAATAGCATGTCATGTTTTCACCTTATTGCATTTTACCTATCTCTAAGGCTTTTCCTCCTGAAGTGCATTTCCTATTATTTTATCCACTATTTTATTACTGGAAAAAAACTTGTGCTTTGTTAAAATACGGCAGATATCTTCTTGTGTGTTACCATAGCAAATTGCTTAAGAATTTAACATGAATTATTCATTACAGCCAATTTAATGTAATTATTAATTCCAGCATACATTGGTGCCTGATTACATCTCAGTGCTCATTGCTGGATCTTGACCATGTTCTGCTGAAAATAATGATCTGTCATGGCTAATCATGATCTAACGAGTCCTACAGAAAAGGCTAAAACATTTAATTAATGTTGGTTTAATGAAACAATGATTGATCCAATTGTTACAATCTGTCAGGGATTCGTCCAAAAGTAATCCAAAATCCAACCAGAAACAAATTTAAGATCTAGCAGTGGTATACAAGCAATCAACCTGTTTGCCAATTTCCGGGCAAATTGGGATGTACTTTTCCCTTGGTATCTTTCTGCAAAAGTAAATCAGCTCTATTTTCACTGGGAAGCTTTGCTCCCAACATCAGTTCTGGTATTTCAAGCTTTCATGCCTTGTGCTCCCAATGAGCCCTTTCCTTGCATTAAAGATGCATCCTGTAATGTATGTGAATGTTCCAAGCTGCACTGCCTCCCACGCAGATCTCATTTTAACTCTAAGTTGAGCTGAGCAAAGTTCACAGTTGCATTTTCCACTGGGATTAACTGTTTGGAATATGTCTGAAAATTCATTTCAACAGCCCTTTGGCAGCAAAACCATGTAGTCTAAATATCTATGGATCATCACTGAACAGATATGATCCAATTTTGACTTGAATTTTGGGAGTCTCTTGAAATGTAGTACAGAAATCAGTCTTACATGCAATAAGATCAGTGATATTATGTTAATTCATTTTATATATTTTGAACACTATACTTTTTGTTTTTATGTTGAGTTATCTCAAGATCAAGCATGAGATAGTATTAGTTAATTATTTTTAAATATACAAAATAAATGTAGTGGCTTCTTTTTTAATCATACAGGAGAAAATAAATTAAGATGATAACATCTCTCTTATTGAGGGCAAATGGTGAGCGAGGAACTATGTACGTATTTTCTTCCACACTCACAATGGTGTTTTAAAGTAGACAATGTATTCCTCATTTTCAAGCTGAGAAAGCTGAAGCTGAGGTCCTCACCTAGTACATTGATGAGTAGGGATGTAAACTTAGGTCTGCCTGTTCTGCTACTGTTAATATTATAATATCTCCTTCAGCACAATTTATTGGAACATTCCTCTAAATCTGGGACACAAAGGAGGGATTGTTGGAACAGCTGAATTGATCAACTTTTTTATTCTTTCCTTGTTGGACCATGGGTGAATTATAATGCATCATTTTTAAAATGCAAGTAGATAAGATGACGGAGGGGAAAGAGGCAGAATTTATATGCTTGCTATCAATTCAGTATCAGCTTTTAATTGAATTGACTATGTATTATATAAATAGAACTGTACAGTAATAGACTTATGTAATATGGAAATGAACCATATTACAAACTATACATCCATCATATTCCAACTCTCACAGGTCCCCTACCAACACCCCATGTGTTTTTCCAAGAAAACATTCAGAAATCACTTCTAAGGTTACCATTTTTGTATGGATTTTGTTTAAAGCACTTTCCCAGAGCTTGTTAAGACTAGGACTTCCAGAAACTGTCAGTGTCTGCCTCGAAGGCTCACAGGCAGTGGATATCTTAGCAGCACTTTGAGGGGCCACCTTAGAAAACCATTGATGGACAAACGCTATCATCTTTGCCCTGCAGTTCAGTGCGAACATGCTGAACCACCCGAGAATTCATTAATGTCTTCAAGGCTAACTCCATGTGTTCCATGTTCAGTTCACCCCAGAATTCTTCAACAACACGAATGTAACTTACATGTAAGAGGAGAGGCTATGGCTATGTTTATATACAACCATTCTGTTTGCTTCTGGGACTGCATTACACATAGTGTCATATCAGGCAATTTTGAGGTCTTTGCTGGGACTATCAGTATAATAATCCCTTAGCACTGCTAAAGCTTGTTATAGTTTTCTCTTATTTTCAAAATTTGTTTGGACATCTATAAAACTGAGAGGAAAAACTCCCAGAAAAAAGAATGTGAAAGATACCTAATTGGGAACAAAGACTAGAAGAACTAGGCAGGATAAGGAAAAAGAAGCTACATGAAGAGATAGGTAAAGCTGCAACAAGGAAAGAACCTCCTCTAACCTGTCTTCTTATAAACATACATTTATACCAATATTTTCACCAAAAAGCTAAGTAAGCTCTTTGATTATGTATTTACTAATCAATCAATAGCAAAATTCTCAACCTTACCCACAGATCCAGACCACAGATAATAAAAAATGCATTCTCTTTTAATTTATTTAACTTTGATTTGTTGAAAACTTTCAAGAAATGTCCACCTGGGGGTTTTACACCAATAGATGAATAAAAGGAGGAAAATATTTATTCCTAATCTAAGCATATTTCAATTTTTATGAATCCACTTATAATGTAGAAGCAAGAACATGATTTAAGATTACTTAATATTAATAACATGGTTGTCATATTTCCACAGCTTAAAAATGCTATTTATTTTTGGAGGATGACTTTGGAGATGTTAGAAATGGTTTTCACCTTCCCATTCATATAGGAACTTACTTTAATTATACTATCTAGTCATCAGAATAGGACATGTAAGTGTTGGTATGAGTGTGTAGTATTTTTCCAAAATATTGACATGCTTTTCTGTTTTGTATTTTTTCATCTATTACATTTAAAGTCAGGTTAAGACAGCCCTCGGCCTCGGAAGTAAGATTCAGAATATCATAGCAGGCATAGAAAGAAAGATTTAGCCTTCATTTTCTGAAACTTAGGGTAGGATTTGGTATAAAATCTCTTTTAACACATCACAAGCCAGCTTGGATTCTGGACAACAGATTCTCGTGGTACATGAGGCAGAATTTAAGGGAAAATAAAAAGACAGAGGAAGTAATTGGAAGAAGTTCAACCCTTGCACACAGGAGATTGAATGATAAAGAGAAGGGCAGAAGCAGACATTAGATTGTCCAACATGTGACTGATTCCACCTGGAATGAGAAGATGTATCATGAAACACAGACATGCAGGGCTCTAGCCTTCTCTCACTTTTGGACTCTGAAGGAAGATAGCTATGCAGAGTATTTCAGAACTAACAGTGAACAGCTCTACTTAGTTAAAAGCATGGAATTCCATTGCCAGTAGAAGAGAGTTTAAGTTTGGAATTCCAAGGTCTCCACTAATTCTTGGGCAGATAACAAGTACGCTCCCTCTGAGGAAAGCTGTGGTGAAGGGGAGATCATGCCAAAGCAGAGACTGAGGTGGGCTATTTTAAGACAAAGGACAAGATGGAATAGAAAGCTGCAAGTTTTAGCACTGGCAAATGGCAAAGCCCAGGTAGAGAACAGACTATGAATGCTATTATCTGTACACAGTGATAGTTACATTGGGAGATACCCAGAAATGGGACCAGTTATCCCTCAGGGGTCGCCTGCTCATGCACATGAGGTAACCACTCCTTTCCCCCAGTGGTTTGAGGTCATGTAATGTTTTATTTGAATTTATTCTTTTTGGAGTTTGGGAGATTCTTGAATCTGGAAATTGATTTTTTAAAAACATCAATATTGTAAAATAATTGGCCATTATTTATTTAAATATTGTTTCTTTCTTTTCACTCCCTGCAGACACATTAAACGCATTACGCTGTTTTAGGTGTCCTACATGTCTGTCTTGTTGTTGTTTTTTTTTTTCTTTTTTCCTGTTCTGTTTTAGTACGGATGTTTTCTATTGAGTAACTTTTCACTTTGATAATTCTATAATGTCCAGTCTGTTGTTATACATGGTTACTTCTGATCAATACAGTTTTTTAATTCTAGCATGCTCATTTGATTATTTTTATGTCACAACTCTGAAATGTTATAAATTTTTGTCTATTTTGCCCATAATTTTCTCGATTTTCATGCTCAAGTTTATCATCTTTTAAAACATTTCTTGTCTATTTATTCTAGTAACTATAATTTATGGATCCATTTTTTAAATTTTCTATTATTATCCTGGTTATCTGACATATAGCCCTGTCTTTTTGTATACCTAGAGGTTTTATTGAAACTGGGCATTCTGTTTAAAAAGTTCCAGATGATAAATGCTATCTTCCACCAGAGAGAAGTATTCCTTTTCTTTGCTAGGCTGCTGGGATGAGTCTGATCATCTTTATCCAACTACGGACTGGCCTGGGTTGGGCCTGAGTTGAAGGGTGGTAAGGTTTTGCCACTGGTTCATTCAGGTTCCTAGGGTGTGGTTGTTTAGAGCTCTGAATGGAGATCTTGTGGGGATTTCCCCCTGCTTTTAAGAGACTTTTATCTTAGTTATTTGTATCTTGCCATGCATAGCTTTATACTTCAGTCTTTGTCTTATTGGGTATACCAACTCAATGATCAAGGCCTTTGTAATTTTCACTCCAGACCAATGCAATTCCCAGAAGTATAACTGGAAGTTTAACATCCCAATTCCTGGGGACAAGAATGGATTCTTGACGTGTACTTGTGTTCAGATTTTCAAATAGTCCCAGGTAGATTGTCTTAGAAGGTAACCCTGTGCCAACAGGAATGCATTCTACTTGCCCAGGGACAAAGAAAAACATCCTGTTTTTAACCTCACACTCTCTTTGATGACTTGGGTTTTAAAAATAACCTTTGACTTACTACTGTTTTAATGTTTGAGTAAGAAAGCAGAAGTGAGTTGGAGTGTCATTGTACATTGTTTTACTGTCCCTCATCTGGAAAGTTTAATGGCAAGTGAGTCATTTAGGCCTATTAGTATTCTTGTTATTCTCCTTTCTTATGCAAATACTATCCTGGTGGTTCAGAGAATGGAGGAGTCAGGAGCTACTGGCTATTGCTCTTTGCAGGACAGTTTTTGGGCCAGCCAAATAAATATTTAGCTGCTTTGGTAGAAAAGCCTATTAGAGTGCCTTTGCCATTTAAAAGGGGGCATTGCATGATAAAGTACAGGGAAGATTGAGAATGGTCCCAGATATCCAATTAGGTATTATCAAGCCTAATAATGAGGTAGCATGAACATACTATAAAATTTATATTCTTCTGTGACCAAGTTAATTGTAGCCACTTACATTTTCCTTTACTAATCATATAGCCTTGTTCACTTGAGGTAATTTTGCAATTTGGGGTTATGCAAACTTTGTGAATACATGTTTACCATTTTTGTATTGTAATTTTCTGTCTCTTGCTAGTCCTTTCGAGGAAGGGTAAAAATTGTTAAACTTGGCTCTTGAGCCATTTTCTTGCTCAAGCCCACTCCTACCTCTTTGGAGTGTACTTTCTCTTCAATAAACTATATCTTAGTTTCACCTCTATAAAAAAAATTATTAAACTTTCTGGCTCTTTTTTTTTTTTTGTAGTTCCCTAGCTGGGAATCGAACCCAGGCCACAGTGTTGAGAGGACCAAAGCCTAGCCACTACACCATCAGGGAACTCCCTTTTTGGCTCTTAAGGAAGATTTTTCTAGGCTCCCACAAACAAAGTTGTCTTCTTGGGAAAGAGGTTTAAATGTTCACTACTATAAATTTAATTTTGCTCATAGTGACCATACATGTATGCAGCATGCACACACACACTACCAGAAATGCGTGTGCACACACGTGTGCACACAGACACACACACACACACCACACACACAAACAAGAACCATGAATGTTCCAATTATAACACAGATATGAAAAGATAGTTTCACCCTTTGGAAAATTATAGCCTATAAGGGACAGTACATGGTTATAAAATCTGACAGATTTCATTTAAGACATATGATAATTGACCGAAGTAATGGGGAAGGCAAAACCTATTTAAGGACACAAATGACTCATGGTGTAACATGATTCTGATTTAAGAATGAGGAGATCTGATTTCCAACATTCATTTTTACCTAACTGAGCTTCAGCAAGTCAATTAACATGCCTGGTCCTCAATTGTGAAATGAGATTGGATGAGATATTCTAATCATCATTTAACAATCATTTATTGAATGCCTAGTTTACAACAGGCATTTTGTTAGGTTCTAATCATCTTGGGTTCTCCCAGATCTAGAATATGAAGGAACAGTAGATTCAGAGGAGTGAACAATATTTGTGGGCTTAAATCTGTCAGGAAGGCTTCTTAGAGAAAGAGGAAAAGAGACACTGAAGCTGGACCTTGAATAATGGGTGTAAGATGTCATAGGAGAGATGGGGCTGCAAGCTGAAAAGCTGCTTCTCATGCACAATCTAGAAAATGAGCCTCTTGTAGGAGACTAGAATATAGCTTTCAAACAAAACTTTGATGCGTCACATAGCTTGTGCCACCTGGAGAGGGATGTGGTTTTGTGTGACACTTATGTCCATGTCCTTTGCAATGGAAATAGAGAGCGAAGTGGCACTGTGTCCTGTACTATTATTTTAAAGAGCATATATCCTTATACACATATATATTTATATATGTGTGTGTGTGTGTGTGTGTATATACACACATGTATACATACATATATACATATATATGTATATATGTATATATACACACACACATATACACACATATATTCAACAAATTATTTGAATGCTTTCATCTTCACACTATATAAGGATACAACCAGTGGTGGAATTCTGTTCCATTTGTGAAGTTTGACATTAGCACATGTGAGCAGAATCAGGCTTTCATTTAGAGATGTTTGTACAAGTCCGGGTAAAGCCTAAACATTTTAAAGAAAGCAAGCGTTACAAGATTGATTCAAAAAAAGCACTCTGAGAATACTTTTCTACAGAAAATTAAATTAACCATTCTTTAAAATTTTATTAAATTTACTGGGGTTGCACTGGTTAATAAAATTATATAGGTTTCAAATGTACAATTTGATAATATTTTTTCTGAATATTGCACTGTGTTTTCATTACCAAAAGTAAACTCTTCCATAACCATATATTTGAGCCTCATTCTTTAGTGGACCATACCCAAGGAGTTGCTACCTGTGCCAATTTATTTGGAAAATAGAGGTATGTATCTATGTATCTATGTATCTGTGTATCTATCTATCTGCATCTATTTACATCTATCTATGTATCTATCTATCTATCCATCCATCTATCTATATCTCTTCCTATCATCCTCTACCTACCCATATAATTTACTACCTGTTATCTTATCTATGTCTAATGTTTATCTACATATTTATGTGTTTAGTTATTCTTAATATTGGATGATTTAAAAAATTACCAGTGCATCCTTGGAAGACAGTAAGCCGAGGAGACAGAACGTAAAGAAAAATAAAGTGTGTCTTTTCTATTGGAGAAGACATTTCAATTGTTACATGGTACTATTTAATTAAAAAAGGTATTGGTAGGATGGAGCTTATTGCTAGAAAGAGAAGGAAAAAAGCCATAATTCTATAGCATTTACAATCAAGTTTCAAATAACTGTCAAAAGTTTCCTTCAAATGCTAATAAGTTAGTTATTCTTTTCTCATATCAAGGGACTGTGCTCTGTGACACATGGTAAATGCTCTGTAAAAGAAAGTTCACATACCTTTAGGATATGCCTGACTGTAAGCAAAATGGGAAAAGAAGGAATAAGAGATGAAGCATTTACTGAACTTACCATTCACTTGAAACTTCTTTGTGTCCTGGGCTCCGAGAATTTTATCAACAGAGTGAGTGAAAACAGAGCCCATCAGAGCCCTGGAGAGGAACGTGCCTCGGGGAACGGCCTGACCTGTGGCATCAGGGACGGATTGAGGCAGGCCCAATGCAAATCCTACAGCTCACCTTCTGAAATCTACAAATTCTGACTGGAAGAAAACAAAACAAAACACAGCAAAACTACCAGCATTGCCATATTAATCGAAACACTTTCTGGTCTTTGAATTATCCATTTGTTTCTCTCCTATTCCTATCTGCTTCTAATTAGGCCCAACTCCTGGTCAATCATCTTAGTGATCTACTTCAAAAACAAGTTACTGCAAAGTAAGATAGACACAGAAGAGTCATGTATTATAAAAATATAGGTCAATGAATTTTCATAAGCTGAACTCTATAGAACTGTAATTCAGATCAAACAACACAACATTACGAGGACCCTCAAAGTCTCCATTGAGCCCCTTCATGTTCACACAACCAAGGGTACTCCATCCTTAATTTTAACCTTCTGGATTAATTCTGCCTATTTTTGTTTACTATCAAATTACAGTTTGTGCTTTATTGTACCTGGCTTTTTTTTTCTGATCATTATATTGGTACGTTCATCTATTTTACTACATATAATTGTAGATTTTTCATTTTTAATGCTTTATTTCAGTATGTGAATATGCAATAATTGACTTGTTCTTGCAACTCTTGATGGGCATTTAGGACTTTTGAAGGGGTGATTTTGGAAGGGCTACAAAGAAACCACACTGCCCAAACACACCTTTCCTCATAACCCTGAATACTGGCTAATAATTCTTTATTGCAATATTTCCTTGGCTAGACACATCAATTGTAAGCTCATTCATAAGGCTTTCTTGTTCATATATGAGATACTTCTACTCTGTCTCCATCTCTCTTCTGTGGTTACTTCCCTTTGCTGCTTCTGCTAGCCACACTGAACTACATTTGTCTTTTTTTCTTTGTGTGCTTCATTTTGAATCATTTCTATTGCTAGGTCTGCAAGTTTGTTGTTTTCTTTTTTCTGCAATGTCTAATCTGATGTTATTCTCATCTATTATATTTTTTAATTTAAGGATTGTATTATTTATCTCTAGGAGTTCATTCAAAAAATATTTTTAATTTCTCGTATCATCATATTTATGCTGTTCTTTACCCCTTATAACATATGGCATACATTTATAATAGCTCTTTTAAAGTTTTTGTTCAGTTTTATTCTGTGTTATTTCCTGTATGTTTCTATTAACTGTTGTCTCCTATTTACAGATTATATATTTTCTGCTTCTTTGCATGCTTATTTATTTGTGACTGGTTTCTAGATATTGTGAATTTTATGTTTTTGGGTACTGGATTTTTCTTTTGATTTCTTTCATATTTAGGACTATGTTCTGGGATGCAGCTATTAATAAGATTCTTTTGAGGCTCATTTGTAATCCTAGCTCGAAAGAACAAGACAGCTTGTAGCCTAGAGTTTCTTTAGCCCCATTACTGAGCCAATACCTTTCAGAGGACTGACTGTACATGATGCCTTGAGTGTGAGGAGGTGTCACCACTCTGGCTGGGAGATACACAACTACTCCTTCCTCTGTATGAACTCCAATGACTGTTTCACCTACTTCTGTCCAGTGATTCTTTCTCTGGTCTCAGGAGTGACCTCACACATATGTGCAGTTAAGTACTTAGTTGACCCAATGAAGGTCTCCAGAATTCTAATTCTCCATGCAGATGTTTGCTGTACAGCACTCTGCTCTGCAAGTCTTAGTCATTATGACCTTCCAAAAGCCCATATTTTGCCTCCTCACCCCGTGGAGACTGCTATGATCAGTTTGGTTTGTCCCACCAGGTGCCATAACCTGAAAAGTCTCTCCCAGTACTGATTTGGGTCACTGGTAGAGCTGACTTCACCTCATTTGTTTCACTTCTCATAGGTCACTGTCTAGTGCTGCCTATTTTTAGTCTGACTAAAAAAAATGTTGTATGATATATTTTTTGAGTATTTAATTGTTTAAGGTAAGTTTTCATTACTCCATCGTGGTTAGAAGCAGAAGTCATCATCCTGACTTACTTAAATTTGTCAGCAAATCCTGCTTCCTCTCTCTAAGGTTGAGACATACTGTTGCTATCTTTGCCCATCTTGCTCACCTCATTTTTCTTGGCTCACCTAACTCCTACTCAATTTTATGGTCTTAGTTTAATAATAATAGCTAACATTTATTTATTGAGCACCGGCCATATTCCAGGTACTCTTCTGGTTGTGTGTATTGCTTTCATTGAATCTTCACAACAATTCTATTTAGTGCTGCTATTATTATCTTCATTTTACAAAGAGGTAATAAGGCTCAAAAACATGAACTCACTTGCTGGATGTCACATGACTGACTAATAAGTTGCAGGCTTGGATTTGAACTTAGGTGGTTTGGCTTCAGCCTTTGAACTCAAAAACTATTATTCTGTTATTCTGGAATAATTTTGCCAATCTCCAAATTTTGTGTTATTTTGTTTTTAAAATACATTTTCCTAACACCTAAACTTTTCCAAAATTGAACTTGCCATTCCCTATTAAAACCACCTGTTGTCTGAATTTTCTGTCTATATGCTCTGGGAGGGCAAAGACTGTTGTCTTTGTCTTCATCACATCAATAACATCTAGGAAATGAAAGATAACCAATAGATGTTTATTGAAGGCATGGATAAAGGAAAAATACCTTGATAAGATGACAATAATTTTTATAAAGGACATGATTAGAAAATGGATTCAGTTTTGAGTTTAGCTAACTAAATAATATTTTTTTATATTCCCAAGAGAAGGACTCACAGAAAAAATGTATTTTAGGCCTGGGTAGAGGGGTCTTGCCCCTCGAAGATGAACCTATCTGTATACCATAGGTGGGGCTCAAAAACTCCGGAGGAATGAAAATGGGAAGAAGTTTAAATAGAGGAGAGATAGAAGCAAAAGGAGATAAGGAATAACATTTTATCACTTTGCTTAGGGCTAGCCTGTTAACTAAAAAAAGGTTGTTTAATAACATCTTATTCAAAATCCATGATCTCTTAAGGTTGGAAGTCATTGCTTACTGGGCACAGGTAGATATAGTTTTTCCATCAATCCCTATAAGTTACTTAGTCAATAAAGTTTCATCATTATGTCAGAGAAAATTGGTATTCTTTTGAGAATGCTTGATCTTCTTTCCTGTGATGTAAAAGGGCACAGAATGAGTAAACATACTCAAATCTGTAAGTGGCTGTATTTCATGTTTTATATCAGGCTTTTTAGATACTGCACTATCATTGCCTTCTCCCTTTCTACCGGGACTGCACTAGAATGAGGGGATCATTATAACTACTACTTTTACTTTTTCTGATCATAAACATTCTTTGTTTGTGTGGTTCTCCCTTTTAGTTGACAAAAAAGTCTTTCTTGTGAGTTATTCTATCTGATCAAAGCAGCAACAACATAGTGGGAATTATGCCATTACTGGTACCTTAATTTATATTTCTGTGGGTCTCAAACATCCCCAGAAATAAAATGACTATACCCTTCATAAATATCACAACTCCATATTGATTTTCACATTGTGCTCTATGAAAACTGATTTTACAGAGGCACCATAGAGGAATATATGGAAGGAAGTGCAGGGGACACCAAGCAGAGCTATTGGACTCTCACCTTTATACCAACTAGAAATGCTTTGCTTCATCTCTTTTATCTGTGAAGGAGGATTTGCATTAAACCATCCTCACTCCCTCCCCTGGTACCATATAATGAACTGACCTGAAAATAAGTGCGTTAAGTGGCCATAGAACATAAAGACACTAATTAGTTCACTTGGGGATCAAATCCATGATAACAGATTTATTCATGCTTTTCTCTATCCCCAAAACTATACAGATAAAAGCAAAGGGGGAAAATAAATCTATCATATATATGACAATCTTCAAGAACAAACACTTGAAGTTTCAGATATGATCTGGTTGATTCTGTCACTGGGAAAGAATCTTACCACTAGTTAAGAATAAGTAATAATTGAGTCTTGACCTGTAGCAAATAATATTTCACAGCAAAAGAAATGCAAATAGCCAATAAACACTATAAAAGGCTTAGCCTCTCTGATGATCAAAGGAATTTATAGTAATATTTTGAGACACTGTTCTAGACTTTTGAATTGACAAATGTTTCAAAACTTATTATACAAGAAATACAATGATGATGAAGGAGACTGAAATCATCTCTTCACACACTGTTGGTGGCACTACACGTGAGTAAATTATTTCTAGAGAACTTGGTGACTTACTGCAAGAGTCTTATTCTTTTACTTTGACCAATCATCCAGAATCATCCTGAGGATATACTCGTAATCATAGCTGTGGCAAAGGCATATACTCATTTTATTTTGGTGGTATATGTAATTTAGGCTTTTTACTTTATAAGGAACTGACACAAGTTTACCCTGAAGTGTCGGGGTACGTTGTAAAGCTACACGGGTAAGTAAGAAAAACATAAGAACTTGCCCAGCCAGGCTTAAATGAAAGTGACCAGCAATTTAGAATCAAGGTGGTGGTGGTGGTGGTGGTGTCATTCAGGACATGTTGAAGTTACTCCAAGGACATCATTTTGTCCCATCCTTAACAGCATGTTCCCATCACTCTTTCCTCTCTCAGGTACCACTTCAGTTAAGTTGCTTTATCTTTGTTTACTGATGCTTCTGACTCTTTACAGAATCTTTATTTTCACACTATTTCATGACTGCTGCTTCTAGATTTTGCTTATTACTTTCTCTCTATATTTTGGTTTCTACCTTCATAAGTAGACTCTGACCTCTTTGAATGCCTTTTATACAATGTCTCAAGAAAAAAAAGAAGAAGACAGAAACAAAATTCTGAACTTCAGCCAGAAACCTTATTGACTATTTTGTAGTCCATAGATGTCTGACTCTGTTGTCTGGTACCCCATACATGTCCAAAAAGTTCTCATTTCCAGAGAGGGCCACATGGTTTGATTTCCATAGAATAGCTTGTGAGTGTCCCTGGTACTTGGAGGAAAACATAACCCTATCCAAAACACAGTATCATTGGTAAAAGCTAAAATGGGAAACAACTTAGTTATACAAAAATAAGGAAATTGGCACATGTATTATACTACACACATAAATTTTAATATTATGCAACTTATACATGTTTGGATGATATTGTGATTAAGGAAAAATGTGTATAATAAAAATAGAGTGGAAAAAGTATATAAAACTGTATATACTGAGTAGTGTCGATTTCAGAAAATTATATGCATAGAATAAAAATATTGAGACAAAATACACTAAACT
Source organism: Lyroderma lyra (assembly GCA_004026885.1). Lineage (NCBI taxonomy): Eukaryota > Metazoa > Chordata > Mammalia > Chiroptera > Megadermatidae > Lyroderma > Lyroderma lyra. The sequence continues at coordinate 60,673 of PVJL010002465.1, read as the reverse complement.
GTTCAGCAATTGCCAAATGATGAGAGATGGTGATCCCTGTTTTCTTCTTTATATATTTGTTTTCCAAATGTCTTCTTAGTCTATTTTACTTTTATAATCATGATGCTATTTAATAAAATAGAAGTAAAGAGGCTGATTTGAAAAACAAAAAACTTTTAAATCAAATGAAAGAAAAGTTTATAGTATTATTGCCCATGAGACAAATTTTTCTGTCATGCCTATGCTCATGCAGGCAGGAGCTTAGAGTTATTAACTAACCCAGCAGAGTACATCCTTAGGAAAATGACTGTATAATCAAAGTTCTTCTATGTTACTGTAAGGTTCTTTTCTCTAAAATGTTACACAGAACTTGTCTCTTACTTCTCATCTGCTCCCAGACAGCCCTCCTCGTCAGTTTTCCAACCAAATACCAATGGATATCACAGTGACAACAAATATTTATACACTTGTTCCTTAAAGAAGTAGCACATTTGCATTTTCCACAAACCTTCTCAGTGCTTCCCAATAGAATAAAAATAAGCAAAAAAATAAATATGGAGCCAGTCACATCTCTGAATGACTCATAGTTAACCCTTTCACTGCTTTAATTGACCTTGAAATTTTTTTCAAAATGTGTCAAAACCACAAAAAATAAGAATTTGATATTTTGACTATTTTATTCATTTAAGAATAACATATTGAGCTGCATTGAACATAAATGACATTATTTTTACTTTAAATTTTTGTTATATGGTAATAAATTTACCATTATTTTGAGTTTTAGCAAAAAATACTCAAAACCTACTAAGTGGCATCAATTAGATTCAAGTATAAAGAAATTAGAATCTAATGGCATTGATGACATAAAGAATTTATTACAAAATGTGACACAATATGGCACACAAAACATCTTTGTTGTTGATAGTGCAAACCACAGGAAAACATATTGAAAACTCTTGTAAATGGAGAGAAGTCCTTGAAACGGTTTCACACTGAAGCAAAAACAACCACTTAATTATGCATATTTGACACGTATCTCTCGGAGGACAGTGAGTTTCTAGGATCTAGGGATAGCTCTTGACTCTTTACATAGTCTCAGCCCGCTTGGACATAATAGATCATAGAAAACCTGAATTTCAGAGCCACACAGACTTTAGAAATCATATGATTCCCTTCTTTTGTAGTTAGGAAAACGGAAACCCATAACCAATAAGCAGTTCTCTCAAGAAAAAACAAGTTCACGGAAAAACTGACACTAGAACCGAGATTTTCTTATGTTCTTTTGCATAGGGGAAAAGGAAGGAAGAAGTTGAACTTTTCGGTTTAGAGAAGACGGCACCTTTTCTAAAATGAAACCACGTCAAATCAAATGTGATACAAATGGATAGTGATACAATGGTTACATGGGCTAGGTTATGTTCTGGGAGAAGCAGCTGTCCAGATAGGTCAAAATGTGCAAGATGTTTACTGGGAGCAATACCGGCAAAAGATGACAAGGGAGTGGAAAAGGGAAGCAGGGACTTCGGATCGCCACATAGTCAGACCTGTGAGAGATAGGCAACGTGGACGTTTATGTAGGAAGAGTCCCTACGCTGCAGGAGTTCCAGCAACTTTTCAGCTAGAGTTTTGGAGAGTACGCAAGCCTTATTCATCCATTCAAAGAGCCTTGTGTTTTGTAGGGCTGGCCTTCATTAGTATCATTGCTGTATTCAGTTGTCGTAGCAGCTGTCTGGAAGCCTGACATTAGGGCCAACTCAGTGGGTCCTGAAGGCAGCAGCTGGAGACAACCTGCAAGAGAATATCTAGGTGGGACATTTGCACAGCTATCGCACTAACTGGGGACGTACTATGTGCCAGGCCCTCTCGTTAAGTATTCAGATGCAGTAACTCATTCCAGCATCAGAATAACATTATGCATGGATATTATAATTTCTGCTTGAGAAAGGGAGTTGTTAGCAACAGAATCTTTCTACCTAAGTCTTCACTCATCTCTCTACTCTCAGGAACGTGCAATTTATATAATATTAGTTGTTTTTAAGAGAGTTCTAAGTTAGCAATTTTGACATAGCATTTCTAGCCTCAACCCTAAAGAAGTTCTTGTAACGATCGTAGGTTGCAGGTTCATATGAAAAGATGAGATGAAAATCATATGAAACATTGTTTTGGCTGTAAAATGGAACTATATCATACCACAATTTTTGTCAATGTTAGAATGCTATGATTATTTTCTTTATTTTAGTTTTGTAGCGTGAGTCTGCACACACATTAACACAAAATGTTCCCATAAAAACTAGTGCTGATGTCTATCTGCATTTGAGGACATATGAGCAGAAACCAGCAGTTTTGATTTAGATGGCCGATGAAAAAGGATTGTTATAATGAAAACTCCTTTTAAATGTAAGTCCTATTTTAAACAGGTAAAATGTGTGAATCTGTGTTAAAGTTGCATTGGGATGTCAAGATTGGATGCTTACTGACTTTCAATTTTAAAAACTAACTTGAAATGTTGTGTGTTAAGTTAAATCCAAACTTTTTTTAATTCATTTTTTATTGTTAGACTTATTGGGGTGATATCTGTTAGCAAGAATTACATAGGTTTCAGGCATACAATTCCACAGTGCATTGTCAACTTGTTGTAATAATTAGAGAGGGTGACTATATGGTTAACATGATAATATAATAGGACCCCAGTCTTCTGATATTTTGTGAGATAGTAATAATCACTTGAAGAACTTAAGTGCGTTCAGCATTTGAGAACTTATTTTGAAGAGAGGGTTATTGCTATTTTATGCAGAAATCAGACAGAGTTTTACTAATGACTTGATCAAGCATCCCAAGAAACTGTAACAATAGGGCACATATCTCCAATGATGAAAACTACACTCAATTCAAATACAAGATGAATATTAATAGGGTGTTTTTTTCCCTTTCAAATGTCTTCCCTGTTTTACTCTCCTTCTTGGGTCCAATAGTCTTTAAGCTGACTTCTGAATACTTTGCACAGCCTTACTTTTTGCAAAATTATGCATAAAATCCATACATATCCTATGAGAATTCTAGAATAAATTATATTCATCCTTACTAATTTTTGTATTTGCTGAAATGTACTTATTCTTGCTATGCTGCATGAATCCAACAATGGAAAATGAGAATGCTTTCAAATACCACATTCTGGTGTGAAGTATTTTGAAAAATTTGGGGGGGACATTAATTCACCTTTAATAACAAGTCCAAAATTGTGCCTACTGGACTTCTCCAGTGGAAACAAAGATTGCACATTGCTGTGAAGCACAGTATCGTCATATAGGTGATATCTGTCAAACGAAGAATAGCTCTGCAGCACAGGAGAGAGGAGCAGGAGCAGCAGGAGGAGAAAATAGGTGAGAACAACTTTTTTTACTGGGAAGATATTTTTTAAGACAACAAGAAGAAAACATTTTATTTTTCAGTCCCTCTCTCCTCAGGCTTTACAAAACATAGTTGCTCTGTTGTCAAGTTGAACAATTAGATCTACGATTACCTTAAAAAAGTTTTACTTGTTAGATGTTTTTCCCAGCGTGTAAAACACCCCTTGGTAGTGCTTCATGCTGAATGTTCATTCTGGAAGGCATACCGTGGAGAACACCTTGTCCAAAAGAGTCAGAATCAATAATTTCCATATCATGCCCATTGATTCTAAGAAGCTTCTAGTTTATTTTCCACTGGGCAAATCTTTGCTACTGTTCGGAGTATGGCAATTGTAACTTAATTCTGAAATAACTGAATGGAAACAGAGAACTACGTGGATTTGGGATTGGTTCTATAAAATAAATTGGAATTCAATGGGCACAAGTGCCTGGGAATATGTTTAAGGGCATACAGTTTATGAAAGGTATAACCACAAATAAATAGAAAAATATTTCAAAATATTTCAAGTAGTTGATAGTGGATGAAAAATGACCACTGATATGATACTGTTTTAAAAGAAAAAATGACCCAAATATAAAATAGGTGAGGTTTTTATCCAGTGACCCTCAGTATCTCTGTCCTTCCAAGGTTTTCCTTTTAGTAGTACCCCAGTAAATCCAGCTTCCCAGAAATTGATCGTCTGTTTTTTACTCACTATGAAAATCTGATTTCAGAAATAGAGTATATTAGAAACTGGAATACATAGTCAAACATTAGTTCATGACATGGTTCTGCTTCTTACTGTGTGTCCTTGGACCAGTGGTGTGCTGTTAAAAGTCTCAGAACTGACTCTTTAGTAAAAAGCAAACAAAAAAGTTTGAACTGTATGATTTCTTTGATGTATATAACCTTACCATAGCCAATTTTTAGTTAGTAACATGATGTCACTGAATGTAGAGTAGAGAAGAAATGTGGATAATTGACTTTCATGATGGGGTAGAAGCTGGAATAATCACATTACTGCCTTGGATAGACATATCACTGTTCTCTCTTTTTCTGTAAAATTGAGATAATAATGTGTGTGTCATAGATAATTGAGAGGATTGAATGAACAAAATAGTACTACTTCTGGATCATCAGAGAGATATAAGAAAAGATTAATGCTGAAAACCCATTTGAATTCTTAGTCAACATTTCAATAAAGCCCCAAAAGAAAAGAGATTATCTATCACATTGATGAGTGCTAAAAACTAGGAAGAATAGTTGACAGAATAGAAGACAGATCATGTATAAAAAATATATTTTGAAAGCATTGAGTAATAGCTAAGTAACAATAGAAAATTTCGTAGTAACACATGCTGAAACACATTAAGCATTAATTAAATGAGGAAGAACTCATGTTAAATAAAGGCAGGCTTGGCATTTTCTAAGACAATTATCTTTGTGTATGCAATGAATAGGTATCAGCAAGGCTTACAAACTCAGGCTAAACTAGGTGGCAGTTTTTTTGTTTTGTTTTGCTTTGTTTTTTTAATTATAGAAGCAAAAATTCCTCTCTAATTGATGGTGGCTACTCTATACCTGAAAAATCTGTCATAGGCTTTAAATGTGAACATTAACAATAAAACAGAAACAGGCAACATGAGGAGTAGATTGGACAGATTCAGGCAAGCCTCAAAATGTATGTTATTTGAATGCAAATGTCTAGATTGGATAAATGAAGATGTAAAGAAAATGTAACTACTTATTTGAAATATGTAAAAGTTTATATTATGAATGGTTTCAAAGATACAAACTAGTGTTGAAAATTTTCAGGGAAAAAAATTTTGCCACAGAATTAGAACTTTCTAAAGTTGAAACGATCTTTAGAAACAGGATTGCTGGTCAGACAGCAAATGAATGACTAGATGAGGAGAATGGGGTTCAAGGATTAGAAGCATGGCTATACTTTATGGCATCAAAACTTTCTTTCCATTTTAAGTTTTTGTATTTTGGAATTTCCATTTTTAGAGAAAATTGCAGAAAAGAATATTGTCTGAAGTTTAGTGGTCGGGGGCAACCTTGAAAGATTGAAAATTTAATTTGTTACCATAACTTCAAAAATGTTAAGAAATCAGCATGAGAAATCAGGGGGCTAAGAAGGTAAGCAAAAGGCAACTACCTTGGAATACCAAATGGAAGGTCTCCTCGGATGCTGGGGAAGGCAACTATGAGGGAAGCATTACCACAAGTAGGATTTTACACACTGTGTGTTAACTATTTACCTCCTGGGGCCAGCAACAATTATGGCATTGGATGTTGTTATAAAATACCTTTTTTCTTTTATCTATACAAAAGTTGTGAGCCAAGATTAAGAGCCATTTCAATCCATACATTTAATATCTCTGAAGAACAATGCATGTTTGTTGACTATTTCCTGGTTCCTCATTCTGAGGATTATTTTAAATTTTCCCAATGTATGCTTGTAGTTTGATAAGTACATGATCTGGGAAAATAATTTGTTAGCCCCTGATTTTTAGTTGTGGGTTCTATATTTCAGAGAAATTTACATTTTCTATTATCGTTGCTCTAATGCAAATTCATATAAGTTCTTGTCTTCTTTCTTTCCCCAAATGGACCCTGACACCTGCAGTTGTTCTTAGAATGAAGCCTTAGTACTCATGGAGCAAATACAGTTAATTTCCATTACCACTCACTACCATGTTGTTATAAAGACTCATGGCTTAGGTCAATCTTAAATTCAATTATTGGCTTCTTGAGGAAGAGGCCTTGGTCCTCTACAATGAGCTGTGTTAATATTTTTCACTTGTTAAATAAACTTGGTATCTGTCTATTGTGTCTTGCCCAAGTTGTCAACAACTACCCTGGGGTGACCTGAAGATGTGTCTAAAACCACTGCAGTCATTGTATTCTGGGGACTGTCACAAGTTTTTTTATGTTATTAAGGCACCATGTCCCAAATACTGGAGGTTCTAAATATCTCTGAATGCTCTCAATGTGGTGCTGATGAGCAAGTAGTTGAGAGGTTTTTGTTAAGTTCAAACATATACTACTGTAATATCTCTCTGATTGGCCCATTTACACTGAAAAGTGGGAAACTTCAGAGCATACAACTTTAGGCAAAAGCTAAAGACTCCTTCCCTGCAACTTTTTGTTACACTAGAGCTTCCAATCTCTGTTACCAATGTTTAATGTGAAGTATTTGAAACATTATCAAATGTAAATACACAGATTTAGTCCAAGTGCAATACCAAAATTTTAAAAAATTATTTATTGAAAAAAATCTTTCAATTAAAGTTGACATTTAGTATTATTTTATATTAGTTTCATATGTAGAGCGTAGTGATTAGACATTTGTTTTGTTTACAAAATGTTCTTCCCAATAAGTCTAGTACCCACTTGGCATTATACATAGTTATTACATTATTAATGACTATATTCCCTATATAGTACTTTAAATTCCTGACAATATTTTGTAACTAGCATTTGAACTTCTTACTCCTTTCACCTTTTTCACCCAGCCTTCCAATCCCTCTCCTATCTTGCAGTTCAGTTTGTTCTCTGTATCTGTAAGTCTGTTTCTGTTTATTTGTCCACATATAGGAGAAATCATATGGTATTTTTCTTTCTCTGTCTGACTTATTTCAGTTAGCATAATACCCTTTAGGTCCATCCATGTTGTTGCAAATGATAAGATCTTAATTCTATTTTTTATGGCCAAGTAATATTCTATTGTATATATGTACCATTTCTTTTTTATCGAGTGTTTTGAACTCTGCATCTGGTAGATTGGTTGTCTCCATTTCATTTAATTATTTCTTTCTGGTGTTTTGTCCTGTTCTTTTCTTTGGGACATGTTTCTTTCTCTCCTTATTTTGGCTGCCTCTCTGTGTTTGCTTCTATGTATTAGGTACAGTCTTGGCAGGGTGGCTTTATTTAGTAGTTATCCTATAGAGTCAAGTGGCACTGTCTCTCTGATCAGCTGAGCTGGGTGTTCTAGGAGTGTCTCTTTTGTGGGTTGTGTGTGCCCTGCTGTTGTAGTTGAGACTTGACTCTCATTGGCATGTTACTGGGTGGGAGTTACCCTCATGCTGACTGGCTGTGAAGATTGGGCGTGACTATAATGTACAAGCTGCGGTGGGGTGGCTGAGCCCACAAAGTGAGATTCACCTCAGCAGTCTCTGGTGTATACTAAGGCCACCCTTTGGGTATGCCTTTTGTGGGGCTAATTGGATGGTGCTTTGTTGTGGCCTGAAGCTAACTACCAGATGTGTTGGTCCTGGGGTCTCTTGGGAGGAGCTCCACTACAGCCCTGGTTACTGTGACCAGCCCATGGCTAACTGGTAGGAGTTACAAAGCAATCTGTGGCTGATAGCTGCCTATATTGAACTTGGAGTCTTGTGGGAGAGACCATGCTGTGACCTGAGGCTGGCTATAAAAGTCCTCAACTTAGGAAAGATGGCACTCGCCCACCATCTGCTCAAAATAGGGGCAGTGGTGGAGGTCCCTCCAGCCATCATCCTTAAGCCACAAAACTCCGTCTCTTTCTGTATGTCTCTGACATCTCCTGAGCTGCTTTCCCTCTGCTGGAGCCCAGGACGAGTGCCTGTGACAGACTGAGTCTAAGTGTGACCTCTTGAGAGGATGTGTGGGTTTCCAGCAGCCTTCTGTCTCACCTGGACAGACAAAATCCTTGCTGATCTTCACATCTAGATGTTACGTGGGCTCCTCTTTTTGACAATGGTGCTCTGAACTGGAAAACCCGGATTTGGGATCCTTTACTTCTCAGGGGATACTTCCGCAGCTGAGATATTCTTCCAGATTCTCAATCACTACACATGGGTGTTGTGCAACCCTGTTTGGCCACTCTGCCCCTACTACCTGGATGAACATGGCTTCTTCTTTATATCATTAGTTGTAGGACTTCTCTGAAATATCAAAATCTTGAACTTAAATTCTGCTTTTTAAAGCCTTGTAGAAGTCTACTAGCTTTCTCTTCTGACAAGCCAGCTTTTATTTGATAGGTTAATTTTTCAACTCTACCAGTTTCCAATGTCCCAGTGATTATATTATCAATTTTTCTGGGTCTCTCTTGCTAATTTTGGAAGCTTCATCCTTCTCACTAATATGGGCTTCACTAATTGTAATAGGTTGGGGAGCTGTGTTTTATCTGGCAGTCATAACTTCAGCAAAGCTCTTTAGTCTGTTTTTTCCATTACTTTTTTATAAGGCCTTCTATATCAGTGACTGTACTTTCTGACAACCAACAGTGCTATCATCTGAAGTGCTCAAAATACTTCCTTGAAAGTTTTCAGTATTTCAAGCAATTATCAAATCTTTGCTTAATCTTGATAAGAATGTTTCAAAGTTACCTGATGGGAATTTATATTAGTTTCAGTCTTTCCCCCATGCCAGTAATGCTTTTGACAGAATCTCAGGGATCTAGTCAGCCAAATTTTAAACACAGCTTATCTCAGCGATAAACAAAATTTTCTTGATTAATCTCAGAAAATGATGTGTATTCATCCATTGAATGAATGGATGAATGTATTATAAAGGAAGCACTTTTTAAAAACTAATGTATTTTATAGATTATTTTTTTCTCAAACTACAGGTCACATGCAAATGAATTTTCATAGGTGCATACTAAAGTATACTATAATGCCCTAGCTCAGGCAGCTTCAAAGTTGGCCCTCAATAACATCTGCTTCCTGCTATTTATACTTGTATAGTTCCCCTCCATGTTCTACTAGAATTGGATTCCACGACAAATAGAATGTGGGAGAAGATGGTAGATCACCTCTGAGAATAATATGTAAAAGATACTATGGCTTTTATGTTGGTCACTTAGATTCTCTTTCTCAGATGACTAACTATGGCAAAGCCAGTTGCCATGTAGGGGAGCCTTCTGGGAAAGTCCATATGGTAAGGACTGAGGCCTTCTGAAAACAACTAATGAGAGCTGAGGTCACATCCCAATGACCATATGTGTGTGATATATTGGAAACAGCTCTTCTCAGCAACTCTCCTCAATACTTCCTGTGATAAAGACCCTATGGATAACTTCACTAGACTCTCAATAGAAACCCTAAGCCAGAATCGTCCAAGACATTCTAGATTTCTGACTTCAGAAATAATAATACACACGTGAGATAATCAATATTTCTTGATTTATACTGCTGTTTGTGGGGAGTTTGTTATGCAGCAATAGATAATTTTTTTTTTTTTTTTTTTGCTTTTTGGTATGTGGGTAGCTCCCTGACTGGGAATTGAACCCAGGCCGCAGCGCTGACAGTGCCAACACCGAAGCCTTCAGCCACTACACCATCAGGGAAGTCCCTCAATGCTTTCTATTACAGTACCTAAGGACTACTTAAATGTTATTTGTTTATAATGGTTGTACATTACTCAGTCTAACTTTTGAGAATTAAACCATATTTTGTTCATCAGATTTAGACATTTGTAGCTTAAGACGGTTTTCAGAATGACTCCTGAAAGGATGATTTTAACTACTGACTCTGTATCTTTAAATCTAACCACCAAAATCAAAGGAAACTCACTTTGCCATAATTACTTGGATGAATAGAAAATGCTCATACTTCTTTCTCTCTAGTCCACTTTTCTTTACCAAAGCTGAGGACCCAACTCTCTAAGATCAAAGAAACTTTCTCTCTTTTTTTAAAGCTGGCAAGCCATTAATAGCCATCTCTGTAAAGTAATCTAAATTAATATTTCAAAACTGACTTGTATAATTAGCAGAATTTCACAACAGCGTCCGTGTTCATCTGAGGATTGTCCATCCGGGAGTCAGAGGAGCCCAGAGTGGGAGCCTTAGGCAGCAATAACTTGGTAGAGTTGTCTTCATTTCTCTGAATTAAGACTGCTTTATGTCTGAATTGAACATGCCTTTTTTCTTCTAAAACAGGAATTAGTTAGAAATTATAAAGAGTCACTTTGTAAATTTTGAGCGTGTTCAGAGTGAATGTTATCACCATCACCTTGGGTTTATAACCACATCACAGTAGTCAAAAGTCTTTCTTTATTATCCCTTTTCCCTCATCTCAGTCAGCATTTATTCATAAAATACAGAACCAATAGGAGAATAATAGAACAAGAGATGTATTATAGGATGCTACACTTTTGTGGAAGGCACTAGAGATGCAAATTTACACAAATTGAAGTTAAAAGGCTAAAAAAATGTATCTCATCGGCACTCCTGCCGCACTGGTATGAATGAAGCCACAGCTTGCAGCCAGAGTGAGACCACTAGGGGGAACCCTGGGATATCGGTGAGTGCACGGCTCGCCTCTAGTGATGAACTATGGTTGCCATGGATCAACAAGGCCATAAATTAGGAAGATAGTTGGATATGAAATAAAAAGAGGGAGAATAAGGTGAAATATTACAGTATTTATGTGTCTGTCTGTCCCGCCTCTGACCCCCACATCCTCCAGAAATGTCAACTGCTTCAAATGCCAGTGTACCCAGCCTCGTACAACTTCCCTATTGGTCAACTTTAAACCCATATACAGAAAGAGATTCCGGGAAACATATTTCCCAGTGCAACCAGAATGACAATAGAATAACCCAATATTGCCACTTCCCCAACAAAATATGAAACCTTAATGTTTATTTTGAAATTTGTGATTTAAAATGTAAACTAGGAGTGAGAACCTTGGCTTTAAAGAGACTTGTACTATAATCTTCCTTAACTAATCATAATTTTAGTCTCCTTACTTTTCTTCATTGAGCCTTAGTTTTTCTCATTTTTATAGTAAGTGGTGGTAGGCAGGATGTAGTGATCCAAAGAACTTTAAAATAGCTTCCATCCATGATGCTTGCTCTATCATTTCTATGTTTTACATTTATAATTACAATATTATATTAGTTTCAGGTGTACAACATAATTATTAGACATTTGTATACCTTATGAAGTGATCACCCCGATAAGTCTAGTACTCATCTGACACCATACATAGTTATAATAATGTTATGTTTCCTATGCTGTACTTTACATCCCTATGACTATGTTTGTAACTGCTGAAGTTGGCAGTTTTTATTTCTAACTAGATACATTTTTTCATTTCTTCTAGCTTTTAAAATTTATGGTTCAAATAAGCAATTCATATGTAACAGAGCTCTCCTTATTTCTGAAGTACTTGCCTTCCATTAAAATGTGCTCTATTAACCCCTGTAAAAATCATCTGCCTTCTGTTATGCATCGAGAAGCAAAGCTACACTGAAGACTGCTTTCTTTTATCGTGCTTTAAACATATTGTGGGTCCAGAACTTGACACCTCAAAAAATTGTGACTCAGAAGTCTAGAAGGATATTCACCTGGGTTATACATTAAACTCATCTAAGGATAGTTTTAAAAATACTGATTCCTAAATTCTACTAGACATTTTAATTTAATTGATCTGAAGTGAAATTCTGACATCATTACTTTGTTTGTTTAATTGTTTGTTTGTTTGTAAGCATCCCAGACAATTCTAATGTCCAATCAGCACTGAGAAACACTAAATTAGAAGCTCTTATAGAAACAAAATATGACTTGTTTTACCTGTCAGTAGCTATTTATAAAAGCATTCTCGCCAGGTTCAAGTTATATGAATCCCGTCTATATTACTGAAGTCTGAGGTTCTTAGGACAGAATATTCTTGCCAGCCAACTAAATCAGTGGGTCTACTTCTGCCCGCTGCCTGTATTGTAACACACCTAAAGAGAATTCTTTAACAAGGTATTCTATATACAATGGAATTAAGAGGGCCCAAATCAACATTTATGACTAAAACATGCATCAATTTTTTAAACAGTAGAAATATAGTTGTTGGATTTTTACCCCTGCCTTCTGTTAGTTCTGCTATTGCTATTCTTTGTCTTCAGTTTATTTTTGTGTCATTATATAATATTTGTACAGTCTTGTCTTGGATGATACTACCGAGTTGAAAGTTCTTATTTCTTTTATACCATGTCCTAATTACACAATAATAATCTCTAGAGGGTTCAGTTCAAGATGTTATACTAACTTGGGCACCATTTTTCTATACTTTCTTTTTAGCTTTCAGTGGTCATAAAGACAGAGCTCATGGCTCTCAATATGTTATTTTATCTAAGTGAGTTATAGCCACAAAAATCTTGACCTTAATGGCACTATCTTATTTCTGGCCCTACTGGCCTTCTAGGTTCAACTGATATCTTCAGTAACTAGTCTAAACTTAGCTCAATAATTCTTCTAGTCTTCACTCTCTGCTTACATAAGGATGATGTTAATCTTGAAACAGAAGCTTGAGGAGGAAGAAGTAATTTCTTGGTTATCTGGTTAGATGCACTCTGAGAAATAACATCTTTCTAGATTTTATTTTTTAAATGCTGTCTTCTTTCATATGGTGGAGAAGCAAAACTTAAATATGCAAGAACTTATTGTATTCAAATTGCTGCTATTCATGTGCAGAAAACTTTTTTAGAGTTTTCAAGTGTATTTCAATTTAATTAAATGGACTAGATAGCAGTTTATCTAATTATTCTTCAATATCTTACATTTTAGAGCTTAAATTATGAGATGACCAATACATTAGCTTCCCAATGTGTCACAGATTTGCTGGCAACAGTAAAGGTGGGTACCTTAATAAAAATGTCTTTATGTCAAACTTTTTGGGACTCATAACCAGCAGGCTCACCTGGACAGTATCTATGATTCTGTTTTAAATTTGATTCTATACTTTGCCACAGACCAGCTCATCAGAAGCATTGGGCAAAGTGAATCAGAGCAAGTATTTATCTATAATTAATAATAAACAGGTACTTATAATCTATAAAGTATTGGTCCAAGAAATTACACATATTATATAATTTAATCTTTAAAACAGTCCTATGATACAGATATTCTCGTTATATTCTTTTTTTGCGTATTGAGGAACTGATCCAAGACACATTATAAAGTGAAATAGCTATTAATATAATATAAATTGGGAAAGAAATGCATGCATGCAATGCCCGAATTCTTAATCAGTACATACAAGTATTATTCCATTTATCCATCAATTATCCATCCATCCATCCATCCATCCATCCATCCATCCATTCCTCCTTCCCTAAAATGATACCTTGCCCTGGGAATAATGGCACACAATCTACTAAAAGGTACTAGTTATCCCCTGTTTACTCTTCCAGATCCATTGTTTATCCTTCTCTACTTTGAGCCACAAGAGGTTAAAACATGCAGTTTCTATCACCCAGTTTCCCTTGCTGAATAGTTTTCTTAGATTTAGCCATTTCACATTTTTAGCACAATATGAGATAATAGTGGAAAAGAAGTAACAGTCATTTCTTCTTCATTTGTGCCTACTTTGTTACTTTGTCTTTGGACATAGCTGTATTCTTCCATGACTACTGTTTTTGCTTAGTGATTTTCTCTTCCATATTTCCAGTTCCCAATGAGATGTCTCTTGGCTCATGGACTTGTTTACTTCAGTCTGAATTGTGTTATTTTGTGCTGGTGAAATTGGATATTCACATGTAAAAGAATGAAACTAGACCCTTATCTTAAACCATTCATGAAAATTAACTCAAAATGGATTGAAGAATTGAATGTAAGGCTTAAACCCAAGAAATTCCTAGAAGAAAACAGGGTAAAAAGCTCCTTGACATGGGTCTTGGCAATGGTCTTTTGGGTGTGACACCTAAGGCATAGGCAAAAAAATAAAAACTAAACAAGTGGGACATGTATATAATGGAATATTAGTTATCCATAAGAAAAGTTGAAATACTACCATTTACTCAACATAGATGGATCTTGAGATTATCATGTTAAGTAAAGTAAGTCATATGGTTCTTGACTTTTTCTGAAATAAGACAGAAAAAGTCAAGAACTATATGATTTCACTTATATGTGGGATATAAAACTGAAAGCAACAATGAACAAGACAAATAAGCAAACAGAAACTCATAGACACGAACAATGGTTTATTGGTTACCAGAGCAGGATGGTAGAAGAGTGTAAAGGGGGTCAAATATATGGTATTAGAAAGAGAAATGACCCTGGGTGGTGAATATACAATGCAATATATACGAGTAAATGATATATTATGGAATTATACACTTGAAACCTACATAACTTTACTAACCAATGTTACCCCAATAAATTTAATAAAAATTTAAAAAAAAAAACAAGTGGGACTAATTCAAACTGAAAAATTTTTGCATAATAAAAGAAACCATCAAGAAAGTGAAAAGACAATCTACAAAATGAAAAAAACGTTTGCAAATCATATATCTGATAAAGGGTTAATATCCAAAAAAATATAAAGAACTCACAAAACTCAATAGAAAACATCATTTAATCCAATTAAAAATGGACAAAAGACCTGCCTTCGCCTTTTGACCATCTTCCTCCAAAAATATATCAATATTTTTCCAAAGGAGATATGTGAATGGCCAACTGGTACATGAAAACACTCTCAACTAGGCACTAGGAAATTAAAACCACAATAAAATATCAGCTCACACTTGTTAGAATAGCCATCATTGAAAAGACAACAGATAATAAATGCTGGTGAATAAGTGGAGAAAAGGAAACCCTTGTGCACTGTTGGTGAAATTGCAAACTGGCACAGTCACTATGGAATACAGTATGAAGAACACTTAATAAATTGAAAATAGAACTACCACATGAACCAGCAATTCCATTTCTGGTAATATATTCAAAGGAAACAAAAACACTAACTTGAAAAGATATCTGTACCCCCATGTTCATAGCAGCATTATGTATAATAGCTAAGACCTGAAAACAGACTAAGTGTCCACTGCTGGATGAATGGAAAAAGAAGTTGTGCTAGATAGTTGCATATGATAATATTACATTACACACACACACACACACGCGCGCGCGCACACAAATAGAATGTCATTCAGCCATTGAAATGAGGAAATCCTGCCATTTGTGACAACATGCATGAACCTTGAAGGTATTATATTAAGTGAAATAAGTCAGATGGAGAAAGACAAATACTGTGATATCACATGTGAAATTTAAAAAAATCAAAGTCATAGAAAAAAGATCAGATTTGTAGTGAGAGGGAGAATTGCAGAAAGAAAATAAAAAAAGCAAAGGTAGGGGATGGGGTGAGCAAAATGGGTGAAGGTGGTCGAAAGTTACAAACTTTCAATGATAAGAAATCAGTACTAGAGATGTAATGTACAACATGGTGACTATAATGGACACTGCTGTATGATGTATATGACAATTGTTAAAAGAGTAAATCTTAAGTTTTCATCACAGGGGAAAATTTTTTTCCTGTTTTTTGAAAAAAATAAATTATAAAATTTTATAAAATTATAAAAATAAATAATAACTTGTTATTAATAAATATCCTGTTTATTATTTAGTTAGTTAGCACTCACCATATCTATCTGAGATGATGGATGCTAACTAAACTTATAACAGTAATCACTTCATAATAGATGTAAGTCAAAACATTATGCTGCTCACCTTAAACTTATGCAGTGATGTACGTCAATTATATCTCAATAAAATTGGGAAAAATGTTAACCATTTAAAATTGGGTGATTTGACACACAAAAACTTAGACTTTGGGCTTATCTTAAAGAATAAAATTTCTACAATATAAAGTCTCATATTATTGTAAGTGAAAAGCAGCTGGGGCTGATTGGAAGCCATGATCTCTCCCTGTTCCACCTACTTTACACCTGCTTAATACCTGTAGTTATTTGAGATTGTCACCTCTGTTTGTGTCATTTAAATTGACTACCTGAATTATGCAGCTAGAGAGGCTATTGTTCTTTTCTGATATTAGGAAGCAGAATGAAGGAACATTAAAATTTGCAGAGAGGAGTATGGGCTCCTCAGACCATGAAATTCCCCAGAGATGGAAAAAACAACAGAACAAAACCAAACTCTTTTGGGGGGTTTCAGGTTCCCAATTCCAATTCACCCAGATATGAAATCAGACCCTTGAGTAAACCAAGAGAAAATGTAAGGTTTCAGAACCCTAGGGACTCAATATTATTTAGAGGAGAGTTTGCTTCTAATCATTTGAGTAATGTTTAGGGTTTGGGTAGTGCTAATTTAGGACAAAGCCATGAATGCAGAATTGTTTTTCTGAATTGCATAAATGAAAACCTAAAATTTAAACACTGACAAAGTATTCCTTCAGTGATAAGTAAGGATTTTTTTTTCTGGCTACTGGAAATTTGCTAGATTACATATTAACAGCAATACTTCAAAGTCTAACACTTAGCTTCTCAACTGCATTTTGTCCAGGTAGTTCTCAGGCTATGTAGCTTCCTGTTCATTTTCATCGACCCATCCTTCCTACTTTTTCTTGCTAAGTGAATGGAAAAAAATAATTGTCTTTCTATATTTTGGATTTCAAAAACCTAAAAGCATCCCCAAATCTGGAAAATGTTATTTTGTAATCAGAGATGAGATGCCAGTTACTACAAGAAAAAATCATTCTTATTATTCACATTTAATATTTTCCTGAAGTAATGTATTTCAAGATTCTTACCAATATGTTGATTATAAATCTGTTATTTATGGGGGAAAGCAAGAAAACTAGGGAGCATGAAGAGGATATAACAGTTGCTTCACTTTTATTTGCTTTCTTGCAAAGACTAGAATTTGGAGGAAGTCTAAATTCCTACAATCCTTTAAAATGCAAATTTATTTTACATTTTTATGGGGAGATAAAATAAGCAACCAAACAAGACTTAGGTGTTGATTTCTTTGATTAACGTATCCTCCCCAATACAACTTTTCACTGCTTTTCATTTCGTGGTAAACATTTGCTAATGACATAAATAACTCCTAACATTGAAATCTCAGGGTGGATGGGAGAGGGTAATAAAGTAAATGACATGCTGTTAAGCCAGATGAGGTGAAATAATTTGCCATAGATATAGCAAAGGAAAAAAGCTTTGTTTTATTCTCAGGTAGCTCTCAATTCTTTAGAGCAGGGGAAATATTATGTGAAGAACGATATGAAATAGAATGAGGCATAATGGCTCGAATCCCAGCAGAAGAATTATGTGAAATACACTGTATGACCAGAGACCTTAAAAATAAAAGTGAAGGTGATATGTCCCTTTGGTAGCTGATCACTGATGAACGTGTCTCTTCATTACATTTGTCTTTTATTATTGTTGTTGTTATTATTATTATTATATCATCAGTGCAATTTCTCAGTTCAAGGACATTAATGTCAGAAACCAGAATGCCTTGCTTAATTTGTACCCAAGCCAGTGCCAGTCAATGTTCACAGAATTCCCAGTGCCCTGTCAATGCACTTCAACCCTTCCTTGTTGAGTCTTTCTTAATTGACTCCACTGAAGCAAATCCAATTTCTGCTCTCAGTCCATGTACACATTTGTGAAGACTGCTAAATTTAAACTATTTCTGCTCAATTTTGTTCTGTCAACTCTTGACACACCAGACAGAATGAGATCACCTGAATTTGTTTTATATCTTATTTTAAGATCATTTAATTGGAATGATTTTGTGCCATTGTTTCAGGATAGTTTTAAAGTGATATCCTAGAGGTGAAAAACAAATGCATTATTTGACTCCATCATCCAATCTCTCCAAAACCTCCTTCTTTGCTTTGACTGCCTGATGTGATTTATATATGAGATATAAGTGTCAATAACTTGTTTTTGATGGGTGCAATACTGCCAGGAAAATGGATATAGTTGAACATTAGGCTATAAAGAGGGGCATGAAATATAATTCAGATGGGTTTCATGACACTTGTCCCTCATATGACACACATTCTTTTCATTTCCAATTTCACTGGAACAAGCAGAAAGAATGGTTTACAATCTATCCCACCTCATAAAAACAGACCTGTGTTTAATTCTTCAGGACCTAAAATTATCCCTTGGATATTTTCAACCAATCATCCAAGGAAAACATTCCAAGCCAAAGTAATAGAAATCTAGGCATTGAGATGACTAAAATATTACTGTTACTTTGTTTTTAATAATTGCACAAAATATTATAGAAAATCAAATGTAATGATAATAGTGAGATAGTCTGGCACCTCTATCTCTTTTTTATTAAACTGTGCCATTTTCTCAGTAGTATACTGCAGTTTGCAAATGTAACACCTTTTAATAGGAGGACATCTAATCACAGACCCAATTTTTTTTAATATAGCAAAGGAACTGTGTTTGTTAAAGTCCAAAGCTTCATTTAGTTGTAACCAAAGATCTTACATGAACAATGTTCATTTTACTTCAGATTATAATTGATGATGTAGCATCAAATTTTCAATTAAAATCTTATTCCGACTTTCTTGATCAGTAAACTGGATTATAAATGTTATTATCTCTACAACACAGAAGCTTGAGGGAAAGCTAGCTGCCTAAATTTCAGACATTTGGATGTGTTCTAGGAAAACCTATTGATAACATCATCTCAAGTTTATTATGAATAAATTAGTCATTACAGAAATTGTAGTATGCTCCTCAGAAACTTGGTCAATGGTCAAGAATTTTTAGTTTAATGTTACTGGAGAAATAATTACATATTATCTATTTCTTCAGAGGACCTATTGGAGAGATAATAAAATTTATAATTTCTCTGTCCTAGGCTTTGGAAAAGCTGAACCTGCACCATCTCATGCATGTTCTATATATACTATTAATAGTTAATGAATGAATAATTCTAAATTTGGCAAAAACAAAAGAATCTAAGATGAAGCATATTCTTTTGGGCTTATTTAGATGAGTTTCTTTATGTTATATTAAATTTTCTACATTGTCTGTTTTCAATCCATGAGAAATTTCTGGAAGCCGCACACGCGTATGTGGACCACAAGTGTGGCTCTGTATTCACAAAGAGCTCAGTTTGGTGGTGAAACGATTGGACTGAAAATCAGCCACCTACAACATTAAGAGGATTGTTAAGTAATGACTGACATGAATGAAGCTACTGGATTTTTAAAAATTATGTTTTAAATAGAAACTGTTTGATTCGCATTTCTCTCTCTTTTAAACTCTTTAACCATCAACAAGGAACACAGGGAGCAGTAATTAATATTTATATAAACTTAGTTCCTGCATAAACATAGTAGCTGCAGGTTGATTCTAATAGAATAGGAAATTTTCTAATATGTATTTGGGATGATTACCTCTATCAATTAAGTTAAAGATCAACTCTGGCTATTGAACATGACCAATTGCAATAGCTAAGAGATGAATTTGTGTTTTCCTAAAGAAGATTCTTCATAGTTAATTTTTTTCTTCTGAATCAGTTCTCCCCTAATGGCAGCTTGACTGATGCAAAACAATAGTTTCTTTATCTATATTCTCAGAGACTCCTGGAGCAAATGGGTAAAACCACTGTGAGGAATCTTTAGCTCTCCCAGTCTGAAAGCCTAAATGCAGACAAAGAGAAGTTCTTTTCACAAACTCTGAGAAATTTTAGTAAACTATAAAGAATTAAAGAAAAGTGGAGGGAATAGGAGGCTACTGATATTTTTCAAGTACCTACAGTATGACAGACACTGTTAGAAAATTCATGTATACTGCTTTATCTAATTTTCAACTGAATCGTATAAGTTAAGTTTCACTAGTTCATTTTGCTGATGAATAAAATGAAGCTGAGACCGACTAAATTATTTTCTCAAGGCAATACAGGGATGTTAGCCAAAATTTATGTAGTCCAGTCACAAGAATAGTTTTCATGATTTTTTCCATTATAACAAGTCATCAAAAATGTTATGAAGATACATGTTTCTTAAAGTGTAATATGAGAATTCTGCACATTAATGCATTTTACAATATGTAAGATAATTTGCTTTGTCAGAACACTGTGAATAATTTATCTTTCAGTCACCTCTTCACTGTACTCATTTCTTTTATTTGTCTTAGAGTTCAGTGTCCTTGTTATTTGAATGCCTTTCTTTAGATGCATTTATTTTGAGATTTGCTAATCTTTTTCTTTTTCCACTTTCTCTCTTTTGTATACCTATCTTCTGGATTGTGTTAACTAGCTCTGTAGGACACTAAAAAATTAGAATTATAGAGCAATGTTATTTAGTGCTAGGAAAAGGGGTTGAGGATTAAAAACAATACCATCAATAATTAATTATTTGTGCCTGTAGATTTCTATCTCTCTGGCAAGTTTAAATTTAGAGTTGGATTCCTATATGGTCCTTCAAAATAGATGCCATGTATATGTCCTAAAATTTAGCCTGTGTACTTATGTTTATAAACTTCAGAGATTTTGCAAATCTAGCAGTGGATTGTCTTAGTCCCCAAGGCACATTAAAATTGAAATGAAACTTTTCTCAAAATGCTTTTCTTTTTGGTACGAAATCAACAATGGTTGTGTAAGAGTTCCTCAAATTCCAGCTTGAGTTTGCTGTCACCCTCACAAAAATACCTTAAATAATTGGTTCCTGACCTACTTGTGCTTATGAGCAGTCAGATGAAGCATCATTGTATAAGTGAGAGTGATTCACCATCGGATTTCTCTTATTGAAAGGGTAGCTAGATCACCATTCTTTGTGATTCAAGGATTTGAACGATCACTATTAGATTGTAAAAGTAACCATGTGTAACACAAAGCAAGTGTAGCTAAGGTATATAAGTAGCTACCAAACTTTTAATATTAGTAATTATGGTAACATTGGAAGAGTCTATTGTCAATACCATTTATATGCTAAATGCATTATCAGAAAATGGATTTATTGGAAACTTGACATGAGTTTCATGTGAGTATTGAGACTCTCAAAGGCCAAATTAGGCTCTACCTAATTAAAAATCTCTCTCTCGGGGAGTTCCCTGATGGTGTAGTGGCTTAAGGCTTCAGCGCTGGCGCTGTCAGTGCTGCGGCCTGGGTTCGATTCCCAGTCAGGGAGCTACCCACATACCAAAAAGAAAAAACAAACAAACAAACAAAATCTCTCTCTCCTATTGCCTCATTAAGTTCACAATGAATAGTGGCACTTATTATCTACAAATAAATTTATTTTTTTTAAAGCCAGAAAGAGGAGGAGAGAGAGAGAGAGAGAGAGAGAACACAATTTATTTTCATTCTTCTTTCTTTCTCTTATTTTTGTAGCGATCACCTTATACAAAGAAGAAAGTAAGAGAAGAAACAAGAGAAGGAGGAAGAGGAGGAGGAAGAGAGGAACATGTTTAGTCCCCATAATTTATAAAGGTACTGACTCATCCAGGAATTGAAGAATTGCATAGGACTAGAAATCAATCATTTTGAAAATCTTTGTTACAAAAATTCTTTACTCAGCCTTTAAGTCTATGCCTAAAACGCGCTTTCACCCTTTCTTCTTTGGAGAGCAGTTCAGAATCAGCTCTCATTCCTACCAAAAGGAAAAGAAATGAGCACATGACTTTCAAAAGCTTTGTCAACCATCTTTTAGATATGATGTAATCTGTTTGCACTTACTGAGAGCTACTGGCCTTAAATCACAATTGAAACATGGGGACAGAAAGAAAGCCCCATGAGGTGGTGCCCCATTATTTATCATGCTATCCCGCCCTGTAATCAAAATAAATCATGGAGACTGAAGCAATGTATTTTTTACAATATATTTTTTATTTTAAATTATAGTTTACATAAATGTATACTAGTTTTAGGTGTAAAACATACGCATTAAACATTTATATAAATGAAGTGATACATCTAGTACCCATCTCACACCATACATAGTTATTACAATATTACTGACTATATTCCTTATGCTGTACCTTCCATTTGTATGACTATTTTGCAATTACCAATTTGAACTTCCTCATCACTTCCCTCTTTTAACCCATCTCTCCAACCTCTCTCCAATTTAGGAACCATCAGAATGTTTTCTGTATGTATGATTTTGTTCCTGTTCTGTTTGTACCTTTATTTTGTTCTTTATTCCAAATATAAGTCAAACCATATGGCATTTGACTTTCTCTGCCTTCCTTCCTGCACGCAGCACAGTACCCTCTAGGTCCATCCATATTGTTGCAGATAGAAAGATTTCATTCCTTTTTTTGGCTGAGTAATATTCCATTGCATATATGTACTACCTTTTCTTTATTCATTCATTCATGGTGGACACCCAGGTTGCCACCATATCATACCTATTGTAAATCATACTGTATTGAACATATAAATGCACAGGTCCCTTCAAAGTAGTGTTTTAGGTTTCTTCAGATAAATACCCAGAAGTAGGATTACTGGGTCCTCCTTTGTTTCTTGTTATAATCTTTGTTTGAAACTCTGTTTTGTCTGGTATAACTATGGCTACCCCAGCTTTTGTTTATTTGTTTTGTTTTCATTTTTATAAAATATTTTTCCATTCCTTTACTTTCAGTTTGTGTATGTCTTTCAAGCAGAAGTCTCCTGCCGACAGCATATGTAAGCGTCTCGTTTTCTTACCTATTCAACTACCATATCTTTTTATTGGAGCACTGAATACAATTATATTTAAAGTAATTGTTGATAAATATGTAGCTATTGCAATTTTATTTTTCATATTTTGTATTTCTTCTTTTTCTCCTCCTCCTTGTTCTTTTTCTAGAAGTCTCTTTAACATTTCTTTAGCTTTTTCTTGTCTAGGAAGCTCTTCATCTGTCCTTCGATTCGAAATGATAGATTTTAGGAATAATCTTGGTTGTAGGTCCTTACTTTTCATCACTTCGAATATTTTATGCCAATCCCTTCTAGCCTCCTAATTTTCTGTTCAGAAATCAGCTGATGGTCTTATGAAAATTTCCTTTTACATAATTAACTCCCAGTGCCTGGTTTGGGGCTGCTCAGTAGGAGACACGAGGCATGCTGAGGCCAGATACTGCTTGTTTGGGGATGTGAATCTTTGAAGGGTTTTAGGAAAGTCTGCAGCATAAGCCCAGACAGTCTGTTTGTATGGAGAAGTCATGAAAGCAGCTTGGGTGGGTTCACAAGTTGGATGGGGTGGAGTCTCAAGGAGTTATCAGCGGGAGGCAAACCATGTCATCCAGGTTGATGGATATTTAGATATGGTGGCTGTGTGTCTACATGTTGGATGACATGAGGGCTCAACAAAATGGCTTCTGCCAGCACTTCCATGTGGGAGAAAGTTGTCCCTCCGACCCCAACCCTGAAGGCAGACAACTCAGTTCCTCCCGGTATGTCCCTGGCAACTTTGGATCTGTTGCCCCAACACTGGAATTCAGAGAGAGGGAGTTCATCTATAAATAAGTCCATGTGCAAGCCCTTCAAGAGGAGCACCTGGGCCTCTAGCTGCTGCCTATTTCACTCAGCCACAATCTCTGCTGGTTCTCACAGAGAGAATTTGTGGGGTCTTTCCTTCTTGGTATTGGAACCCTGGGCTGGGGCTGGGATCCCTTGCTCCTACAGCCAAGGTGTCCCTCTTAATTTTTAAGCACCTCTCATATGAATGGGACCAACCCATTCCACATCTCTACCAAGACTGTCATTCTTGATATGACTTCTTGTATATGTGCTTAGTTACAGGACTTCCGTTCAGCTTGTCTTCAGGTAATTCTCAAGGATGGTTTGTTTTTAGTTGAGTTGTAATTTTTATGTGGTAGCAAGATGAGGCAAGCACAGAAATGCCCTACTCCACCATCTTGACAGGTCCTAGCAACATGCTTTTTAAAATAAAAATAAAAACAGTGATTTGATGTGGTACAGGAAGTGGGGACAAACTGCTTTTTTTAACCTAGAATAGGTGTGCAAAATGTTCAGTTTTATGTTCTATATGTAATAATAATTGAAGAACAGAAAGAAAACAGTTTTTATTTTGTCCAAGGTCAATAGAATATACTTCAGAGTATCACAAAAAACCTCCTTATTTACCCAAATTTACCCAAATTAGATGATCTTTCATTTTTAGATGGCTTCGATTGTTATAAAGTTCTTTTATACAGTGAACTAAACTCTTGCCTTTTGGTAATTTTTGTACATTGCCTGTTAGCTAAAGATACAAAGAACAAATCTAGGACCTCCATACCTTTCACCTTTAAGGATGCAGATACCACTGGGGTAGTTTGTAATGTATTAGGCTGCTAATAAACTAAAAATGCATTTATATCTGCTACTAATATGTAGGCTGTATCACATTTCTATTTTGAGCTGTTTTTGAGGTTAATGATATTAAGAGTCTGGACATTTTCATATTGTCTTAATACTACAGCCATGGTTTAACTGCTTTGTGGTATAGGTCGTTAAACACTTATATTTGAAGAAAAGTTTAAAGTATTTTTTATTTTATGGACATGGAATAATCTTTGTCTAGAGATTTAGCTATCATGTTCATACTAATGTATATAAATAAAATCAGCCACTGGGCTTCTAGAGGTTAAATTTTTTAAATTAGAATCAAGCAATTAATTCTAAAGGATTCTAAATTGTTCTGGAAGTATTTTTTTTTCTTTACCAAAAGCCTTATCTTTTTTCCATCCTATTTCTTAGCACATGAAATAATAAAAATTTATGCCTGCCTCGAGGTCCTGAATTGATTCAAAATGTTAAAAAAAATTTTTTTAACCCCTCCCCCCTAAAAAAACCCAAAAAACAAAATTTACACTTTGCTTCATCCTGAAATTAATTGCTTCTCCTTTTGCCATGTATCAGTTCAATGCGACTCTGGGATCTTATGGCTTTCTATAGCATGTATACTTGTGGCATGTAACGTTACAACAAAATGAATGTTTGTTATTATTTTAACACCTTAAATTCCATGCTGCTCAGTTATGTGATTAGGAAATTAGCAATAACCCACTCTTATTTAAACATAAATTTTTATTTTTAAGGTAGTTAAAAATAAAGATGATAAAACCTAAAAATGTTACTTGAACATTCAGTTTTCTTGCACTACAAATTAGAATTAAGCAAAAATTTAAATTAAAATTGACTTAGCATTGGGATTTCTTCTGTTTATATATTTTTTCATTTAATTTAATTGACAATACTGAACGTGTTATTTAAAATGTCTTATATAACGTGCTAGGTTATGTTCCTCTTGTTACTTCACTGTGTCGTCCTCTTTCATACTCAAAAAAGGATTAAATACTACTCACTCGTGCTTTTATTTATTTCTTTAGTTATTTACTCATGCATTCTGTCACAAACACATATATTGCGTACCTATGGCGTGCTAGGTATTAGGTGAATGAGAATCCACCCCGCAAGGAGCAAACAGCTCACTCTCACAGCATGAACAGGAGCCTGGCCTGCACACCTGTAGGAAGCAGCATTTCCTCAACCCAAGGTTCGCTTCAGAACTGTGCTTTTCACATGGTAATGTGTTCGTGAGTCACTGGGGGAAGCTGAGAAACATTGTGATTTTGATTCAGGAGACCTGGGGCCTGAGATTTTGCATTTCTAATAATCTTCCACAGATTCCAATGTTCTTGGACTATGGCTCACACTTGAAGGAGCAGGGCTTTAGACTAGAGAATAGGTCTGGTTTTCCTGAATTGATTTGTCCATTCACCCCAGAATCAAGACATTTGCTTCTGTAAATAATGATAATTTTGCCAGGAACTACACACACTTTTTTTTTTTGTAATCATGATTTTATTGTCCCTGCTTTTATGGTACTTATCACACTGTAATACACATATCATTAATTGCCAGGGTCTCCTTTGCTGTATTTAATTTCCTTGAGAATGACACTAAATTATATTTAGCTTTGTGTTTCTACCATCTAGCATGGTGTTTACTGCTTAGTAATTTATTTTAATGAATGGATATAGTAATGGTTAACTCCGTCAGATTGTTACATTTTACTTTTTCCCTACTCCCTAAGGGTCAGAACGAGCCTTCTCCTGACACTGCCATTAGCTTCATTTTCCCACTGTGGTCTAAACTCAGCTGGCCTTCCCTAGGAACGGACTGTTCAGAATGGAGCTAGCCCGTGTTGGGTTTGATGCAAAGTAAAGGGCTTGTCAGGATTTTGAGAAAGGGATGAAAGAAAACAGAAAGTCTATGTTTCCAGTAAGATAATCTTGGGAATAACAGAACTGTTAGTGGTGATGGAAAGAGCACTGACTCTGGGTGATGATCACATAACACAACACATAGATGATGCACTGTAGAATTGTACACCTGAAACCTATGTTTTTACTAACCACTGTCACCCCAATAAATTTAACAATAAAAAAAGAACTATTAGAAATGCCAAGTATTTGGAGCGGGGTGGCTGAAGGCAAAGACAAGAGGCAATGATGGGAGTTCCCTGATGGTGTAGTGGCTTAAGGCTTCGGCGCTGGCGCTGTCAGCGCTGCGGACTGGGTTCGATTCCCAGCCAGGGAGCTACCCACATACCATAAAAGCAAAAAAAAAAAAAAAAAAAAAAAAAAAAAAAGAGGCAATGAGACTTGGGTCAAGTAAGAGCATGTGTTAGAGAACAGTGTCCAGATAGAGTCGTCTGGGGAAACAGAGGGGAAGCTATCAGCTATGCTGGAGGGATCTGACTCTTGCCTTATTTTCTAGACCTGAATTGTACTGTGACCAGTGATGCAAATCAGCATGGGGGAGCTGCAGAAATTATGTGGGTGGGGAATATAGTTTTCTCCTGAACCCCAGAATGTTCAGAGAGTCCCAGATACATCCCTTCACTCACCAGACAATGGCCTTATAACTTCCTTATAAGAGTTTACAAAAATAGTCCAGCAATCATTTCAGCCTCATAGTAAGAAATTTAATAATGGTAAACATTTATATACTACTTCAGTGAATAGGTAGAAGTATTGGACTGTGGAAGTATACCGAAATGTTATTATAGTAGACAGTAATAAATGCCATCTTTTCTAAAGCACAGAACCAGATAATTTAAGAAAAATAGCAACATGTCCGAATTGTTACATTACATCTAATTATATATTACTATATTTTTCCTTTGAAAATGTCATAATATGAGTACTTACACTTAGAAATTACAAAATTTTTCTTAGTGTTTTACATATATTAACTCATTTAATTCCTTTGAAGGCTATACAGTTAACCCTTGAACAACATGGGTTTGAACTACCCAGATCCACTTATATGTAAGATTCTTTCAATAAATATACACCCAGGCTCTGTATCTCTAGGTATTATAATCATGAATTCAATGAATTGCACATCAAAAACAGTATTTTCCATCCTCAGTTGGGTATCCACAGATGTGGAGAGCCAACTATATGCATTATTCTATAATATTTTATATAAGGGACTTGAGCATCTGATGATTCAGGTATTCACGGGGTCCCAGGACAAATCCCCTGTGAATACTGAGAAATGTTTAGGGAATCAAAAGTTACAAGTGGATTTTAGACTGCATGGGAGTCAATACCCTCTAACCCCAAGGGCCAACTTACTATCAGCATATTATAGGTAAGGCAATAAAAGCACAACATGTTTGAGGAATTTGCTCAAAGGTTACATAATATTAAGTTGTGGAACTGAGTTTTGAACCCAAACAACTTTGGTTTGAGGGTCTGTGCTTTTATGTTCTACATGCCATTATCCATCACATGAATGATTTTCTCATAAACTTTACATGTGAGAGACATACAATTAAAATTGATTCATCTAGGTAGGATTTAGAAGGTAACACAGAAGTCATTGTAATAGTGTAAACAATAGGAGTTGAGAAGTTCAGGTCCACTGAGTCAATGATGTATATGTCTAGAAGACAGCCCAAGTGTTGCTGTATTCTATTCCTCTGTGTCTAACATATATCATATATGCAAATTGTAAAATGGTTGCTGAGAAAAGCCACAGAATTGTCTATCTATATTTGTGTAATGCATTCCATAATGATTCTCTTAACATTCTTTTTGTTTGTTTTAGGGTACCTCTATAATTTTATTACAAAATCATTGTTTTGGCATTAGCTAGTTATAGTAATAGCAAGATAGTGTGAGTGTGACATAGCAGCTCTAACGTAACAACTGCCTTCCCTGCTTCCTGAATGTTACCTCATATCCATTACATACAGGTTACCTGCAACCATTAATGCTGCACATCTTGATGCATATATAGTTTAGGGAGAAGGTGAGGTTAAGGGATTAAATGTTAATAAGATTACAAAGGTTTCTTTATGGGACTTTCTGTTTCTTCTCCCTCCACCAAATTACTTTGCTTTACAACAATCAAATTACTTAGAGCTAGTCTGAATAGCAGCGGCACCCAAGGAGCATCATACTTTGTTCTTGTTAAAAAGCAATACCTGTGCGATACACATTTTACACCACCCGTGAAGGGAATGATGGCTCTGGTTTTAAACTCCTGCATTAGAGTCTTTAAAAAAAATAAAAAAGAAAAAGAAAAAATAAATAAATAAATAAATAAATAAATAAATAAATAAAAACACTTCATCCAGTTCTTCTATCAGTGGTTCTCAACCTTCCTAATGCTGCGACCCTTTAATACAGTTCCTCATGGTGTGGTGACCCCCATAAAGTTATTTTCGTTGCTACTTCATAACTGTCATTTTGCTACCGTTATGAATCGTAATGTAAATATCTGATATGTGTTTTCCGATGGTCTCAGGTGACCCCTGTGAAAGGGTTGTTGGACCCCAAAGGGGTCACGACCCACAGGTTGAGAACCGCTGCTCTAGATGGTATTATTGCTGTGCACTTGCTGGTGGGTCTCTTTCTGTGCTGTGTTGGCTTTGAAGGGACCTTCCAATATATCTCCAGTATTCCTTTCTTCTAGTGTCCTTTTCTTTAGCTAGGATTTCACATAACTCTCATGCATTATTAAGAACGTTCTTGTTTTCACACTGGTTTTCTAGTATATTTTCATAGATATACCACAAGAAAGGCAATTCGAAGGGGAAACTGCAACTTGGATGTAAATCAAGTAATTGATTTAACAGATTAGGGTATTTGAAAAACCACGATCCTGAAAAATCCCTTTCAAATAATTCCATACACTTTCATTATGTGGTCCTCGTTTGGTCATTTCTGTAGTATACTGGACTTCTCTCTCCAATATAGCACAATCATTGTAGCCGGTGGCAATATATCCCCAAGTGTAAATTCCTGACTCACCTACTGTCGATGTTGCCAAACATGATCATCCTTAGCATCCTGATTAAGCATATCAGCAGGCTTAAGGCTTCAGCGCTGGTGCTGTCAGTGCTGTGGCCTGGGTTTGATTCCCGGTCAGGGAGCTACCCACATACCAAAAAGCAAAAGAAAAAAAAAATCAGCAATAAACTCAAGCTCCTGAGATGGATCTTTCAGCCATTTCACTAACACTCGCCTATGATGCCAAACTTGGTAGTTTGGGGGCCATTCTTCAATTACTGCAGTGATGTAGTTTATGTGGATGTTTTAAAGTGACTTTAGGAGAACTCCTTGAACACGCTACCCTGTATAATTGGTTCCATTTACTCAATAGCATCTCTAACATTTAAGAGTTTGTTCGCTTCTTTCATCACGCTGCAGAACGGCCCAGAAACCATCATAAACTGCCTAAAGTTTTACTATAAATCATCTGGACCACTGGATTGGGACCATCCTTCCGCAGCACTGGGCCTGTACATTAGCTCATTCCACTCAGTCCCTGTACAGGACATAGGTGGGTGAGTCAAGGCTCAAGAACCCCGTCGTCCATAGGCGACGCCACCAATTCTCTGGCCTTGGCCAACGTTACTTCTTGCTGCTGCTGCTGCTGCTGCTGATGATGATGATGATGATGACGATGATAATGATGAGTTGGTGGGACATCCGACTGGGGCTGTGGCGGCTCGGGCTGACCAGGCCGTTCCCCTTCGCAGCCTGTCCGACTCCCTCCGTGGCCACCAATCTGCCCGGAATGGAGTTGGCGGCAGAGGCCCCTCCACCTCCCACCTTTGGCAGTCTTTCCCTTCTGGTGCCGGTCCCCTTCCCTTCTCTTAATATTCTTAAGGACAAGAAACTGTGAGCAATCTACTAATTCCTAACTAGTGCAACAACTACCCAAAGAATAGTAGTGGGTTGATGCCAAACTCTATGGGGATCTCTGGAATTGAGACTCTTCGCTTGGTTCTCCTTTGTTCAGCAGTTTGATCAATAGTTAAAATGGGGAAACAAATATTTAGCACTTTTGCAGGTCATGCAAAGCTAGAAAGGGAGGCTATGGCTTTAAATGATACTTGCGTGTATGACAGAGAATGTTCGAGGTTGCAACTATGGGCTGAAGTAATAAAATGAAATTTTACTGGATTTCTTGTTGTAAATTCTTATTTATTGCACAATTACAGAATAAGAAAATTTATGACAAAATTCCTGTGGTTTTATTTGACTACCTGCTCAATGTAAGTGAATATGGTGTTAATAGATGCTTTAAAAAGTTAATGTGTTCTTAAACTGCATTAATAGAGGTAGAGCATCAAGTTGGAGGGTGGTAATAGTTTCACTATAATCTGAAATGCTCAGACCATGTCTTGAATATTGTATTCAGTTTTGCAGGCTACATTTTAAGAGTTGCTGAAAAGGTGGATATACCTGGCAGGTGACTAGAATGTTTAAGACATTGGAACCTATAGTGTTTAAGAAATTGGGCTCATCTAACCTGGAGAAGAAAATTATAAGGCCTTATGAAAGTTATATTTGAAAATGCTGTCTTTTTCTTAAAGAGAGATGATAATGTGGTATAATTCTACAGAGAAGTCAATCCAATAGACTAGAAGTTAAAGGGTTAGGAATAGTCTGACAGTTACAGCTGAATAAAGGTGGGATAAGACACCTTGACAATAATGTGGGTGGAGCTGAGCCAGTGATTATTTCTCCTTTTTATTATAATAATAATCATTTTTTATATAAGAGTTTTCATTACAAGTGTGATAGTGCTTAACTCAAAACTATCATACGATTTGGACAGTATTAACTAAAATTTAGAAGCTGTTTTTTCTCTCATAATGTCTATCCCATTGTCTGCCACATGGCTGACGTAATCACTGTAATGCTTTCTTGCACATTTACCTAGAACATTTCTCTGCATATAAAAGATCACAGGCATATGGAGAAAGAGGATGTACATATATACATAATACAAGTCCTTTTTAACACTAGAGGGATTATACTGTGCCTGGTTTTCTGGATCTTATATTTTGAATGCATCTCTTCATATCAGTGCAATGAGACTTATCTCACTATTTTAAACTGCATAGGATTTCTTCATTACCTAGAATTGTATTGATGAACATTTCAGTATTTCTATTTTACATCACAGTGATTCTAAGCTTGACTATAACAAATCTTGTTATAATATCATTTATTTTTTTTTTAGTCCTAATTGTTAGAATTAGAACTGCTAGGTTCCATACGTTTCCACCTGATGGACAGAGTTTTATTATTGTTTTTGTGGTTTCCAATCTGATGAATAAAATAAGGCATTTTGATTTTTATCAATAGTGAAGTTAAACATCATTTAGTGTGTTCACTATTCCTTTGTGTTTATATTTTATAAATTCTTGTTCATGTCCTGTCTATTTTTCTGATGGATTTTTCTGTTTTAAAAAAACATTGAATAGAATTTCTTTAAATATTAAGAATTCTAACACCTTTAATACTTTTTAAATAATACAAATACATTTTCTCTTCTAATATTTGACTTAATTTCTATGTAGTTGTCATATTAATGCCCTCAGTTTTCTGTTATTTACTGGTTTTGATTACCAGCAAAAAAGGAAAAAAAGCCAAAAATAATATTCCATTAAGGAAGCCAATTGATTAAGGAGCCAGAGTTCTTCTTAATTTCTCAATAATACCTACTCTTTTCTGGCTATCAAAATATGTGAAGAAAATGACATGAATCTTCTCATAAAAATTTATGATTCCAACTTTTAAATATATTTAACAAAAAATTCAATAAAATTCCTGAAAATTGTTCTAGATAAGACCTTTACAAAAGGAAATTCTATAAGTTGTATCCTAAAATTAAAAACAATGATCAGTTCTTCATTTACTAAAAGTTAACTTGAGATTTAGTTTAAAATTATAACTTTAACAATATAGACAAAAAGTATTTGAGTTGTTTTTTAGTTTAAAATTTATGCCAGTAATATTACATTAATGGTGTGTATGCACGTGTGTGTGTGCCTATGTATGTGTGTGTTTTGGCTCAAGTGTATGAATTTTAATTTATTTGACTTACCATGTACCAGTGAGTTGATACATGTTGGGTATTAGAATATTAAGGTGCAACCATAAATGTCATTCATTGTATGTTGCCTAATATATACGTGATGACTTATCTATGTACCTAAAGTTTCTGGGAGATTGTGTCCACAAATGATGTATATACTGAATAAATTTTATTAAACTGCTAAGGAATAAGACACTGACAATGGGAACACTCTGTTCTCTATTTTCCATGCTAATGCTATAAAAAAGAGAAAGAAAACCAAACCTCTCACTGAATTACATTTCTTCGTGATTCTTTTTTTTATAAGCAAGATTTCATTGAAGCTGAATTTTTACTATTTGCCAATCTCATTGCCAACTTGTATTTTAGCAATTTAATTATCAGTATGAAAGTAATGTAACTATCATTAAAAAGTGAATGAAATGTGAAAATATGAAGGACAGTGACAAGTTATCTTTTAATATAAGGTTAGAACAAAAGAAAATGGCTGTAAAGTTATAAAACTATAAATACTACATAGACAAGGCTGGCAAACACTGAAACTGGACCCTGGATTTGGGATTGGGGGTTTGGATAGAGGAAGTTAACTCTCTTTCCCTGAGATGTAAAACCATTCTTTTCTCTTCAAATGTTTATACAGAAGCTAAAATTCAGATAAGACCCAACACTCGTTTTCTCAAAAACTTTTAGTGAGATCCTATCATGTGTTCATTACCAAAGCTGTCTTGCCTAACTTTTTAAACAATGGGAAATTATTTTCTACCTTCACTTACAATAACAAATGAAAATTAAAAGAGCAAGAAAACAACATTCTGTAGTTACCAGCTTAGAGATTATTAAAATATCTGGTGATATCCACTACTGATAAAGGTATAGGGTAGATGCACCTGTACAATTCTCATAGAAGTATAAATTGATACAACTACTCTGGAAGGCAAAATTGTCAAAACTTAAAATATGCATATTATTTGACCAATAACAGTAATAATAATAATAATAATAGTAAGTTTCACAGAAACACTTTATATAACTGTGTGGAGATAGATGTGTGAGAATACTGATTGTGGTATTGCTAATAGTGATAGTGATTAGTTATCTCAAATGATTGCTACTAGAGTGTTAATAACAGTGGCTATTGTGCAGGTGGTTTCAGTTTCTTCCTTATAGTTTCTGTATTGTCTAAAGGTTTTATTATAGAAGCATAATAAATAAATGATAAATAAATATATTTATATATAAATATATATATATAAAATACATATATAACTTTAACCTGGAATCATTATCATAATATTTTATTTAAAAAGTAAAAAGTAAACACTGACATAGAAATTCTTATTTAATTAAAAAAACAATAATATACAAAATCATGACTTAGGAATTTAAGTCATTTTCCATAAAGTAATTGAGCCTCTTTAAGCTAAAGATCTGGAGCTTTGGTACCTGCTTGGGTCATATTATTTTGTAAAATTGACTTATGATTATTAAGTCAATTAAGTGAGATTCTTCGACTGCGACCACTTGAAATGAAGAGTATGCAACTTAGTAGGGCATGTGATATAAGCAATATCTCTGTATGTTGTCCCAGAATTTATACAACCAAGTAATCCTCCAGATAAATTTGGAGACTGACAAGTAACACAAACAGATTTATACACACAATAAAGTGAACAGAAGAAACACTGGTGATGCCATTGTGAAGACTATAAAATACAGACCTGAAAGATAAACAAATGCCGGTAAGTGAATGATTTGTGCTTTAAAGTATCTAAATATAAAAATATTTTAATAAAATAACTATTTACATATGCTTAGGAAGCTTACCATAAAAGTACATTTTTCTAAGGTATATAATTTTTCCAACACAGAAACTTTCATTACAAAGTTTTAAATGCCTATAAAATCTAATTTACTATAACAATTTAAATATCTTCTTATGACACATGAGCAGAAGGCATATTTATTGATGGTAAGATTAGTGAGTACAGCAATTAGTTATGTAAATGCCCCCTTTAAAATCATTATATTAACAATAGGAGGGTTTTCTTTTATAAATTTAGAAAACTGAGGAAAAATTATTTTAAATGTCTTGGGTAAGTACAACTTCCTTCTGTGAGATTTCCACGAAGTATGAGTAGAATCACCATTTATTCCGAAATAGGTCCTGCTGCTAAGTCTTCAAACCAATCTTCTCAGGCTTTGCAGACCACACAGAGCTGAAGGTGTGTCCAACCTCGCGACGCCCCTCTTGCTCCAAACGCGTGGAGTGGCCTTGCTGGTCCTGTCTGAGTTAGGAAATAAACAGACCTGGCACAAAACTCATGCCCAGCTGAGGCAGAACTGGGTGATGCTCTGCTTTCTTATCCCAGCTCTCCTACCCTTAACAAAAATCCTTTTCTCATGTGAGTGCCATACTTTTCACACCTTAGTGCTTTGGGGGGGGTGATTTTGCAGTATAAATGGCCCCCAAGTATAGGGCTGGAGTACTCCGTCATGTTCCTAAGTGCAAGAAGGTTGGGATGTGCCTTCCTGAGAAAATGTGTGCTAGGTGAGCTTCACTGAGGCACAGGTAATAGTGGTGCTGGCTGATGAAGTTTCTCTCTCACAAACATTAAGTTAGGGTCCTTGGAGCCCTGTTTCCCACGAAGCCTCAGAGTTGGGCTTTGTCTTGCCTTTGGTTCGCTCAGCCCAGTCTTAGCAAGAAATTCTGTTAACTGAGTTTATAGGGAGAGTTCCTGCATCCAGGTATCTAATCCCTTTGGATATCTGATTAAGTTTCTCATCTCCACCTCTGAGGTGTAAGTCCTTGGCCAGTGTCTCATGTGCCCATGACACAAACCATCTCAGTGGTGTGCTAAGCAGAACTCAGCAAGAAAATAGGACAAATAGAAAGAAAGTGGAACTCCTCAACAGCAAAAGGAACATTTGTGGGAGAGAGAGGACAAGGATTGGCCTCGGGAGCAATTAAGATCTGACTTCCAGAGATGCTCAAAACAGCTGAGCTATTCTACTTTAAGTTCTATGACAGTCTGCGTCAAAAGTCTGGTCTGCAGAGAGAGAGAGAGAGAGAGAGAGAGAGAGAGAGAGAGGGAATCATTTCTTGATGTTGAATAGAGAAGAGCATTAATTCTAATGGGGGGGTTGATGAGTAGTGAAAATAAGTATAAACCGTATTTCTTTATTCAGTTTTTATTTCAGCTTATTTGCGGCTTTAGGTAAATTGAGTGATTTCTTTTGAAGGAGAAAGAAGTTGCAGAAGATAATCTTCAGATGCAGACTAAATAACAGTGACTTCTAATGTTCCATCCTAACTCTCATAAAATGTACCTCCATAAAGTTCATTTAACATCATATCAACCTATAAAAACACAGTCTGTAAAAATGTAATATAAGGATTGGCCTTAAGTTAACAGTCACTAATTAAACATATTTTTTTTTCCCTCCTGGTTCTAGGGATACAAAAGACCAAATGTGATAAACAAACTTTGTTCCACAGCTTTGAAGTCTTCTTGCTAGTTTCCCCCAACTTAGGAAAATTATACTATTTATAAAAGTGCATAAATTGTAATTTAAGTGAAAAAAAAAAAAGCCTTGAAATTTTTATCAAAAGCATTCAAATTATTCTCTCCCCAGGTCAGCTAATGAGTTGTCAGGAGCTGGCCCCTTACTGTAGTGCACCTCCTGCAGACTAAGACAGTTAACCATGTTTTCATCAAAGGAAATGCTCATTAGTAGAGCTTTCAGAAACTGATTTGATTATAGTTTCACTTGTTAAAGTGAA
Source organism: Lyroderma lyra (assembly GCA_004026885.1). Classification (NCBI taxonomy): domain Eukaryota; kingdom Metazoa; phylum Chordata; class Mammalia; order Chiroptera; family Megadermatidae; genus Lyroderma; species Lyroderma lyra. The sequence continues at coordinate 24,428 of PVJL010002465.1, read as the reverse complement.
ATATTTTGAGCTCATTAGGATGATTATGATTCAAGGTCATCGTTTGAAGCTAGTCCTGTCAATATAAGATAAATGGGCCCTCATCTTTTTCCCTTCTTTACGTCTGTGCTTTTTAAACTCTTCTGTGTAAAAGTTCCATAGCCATAATTAATTTTTCGTTCTTTTTTTACAAAGCTGCTTAAAAAAAAAAGAACAAAGATTTTGGCTACCAAAAGGGCCTTGAAGAACTATTAAGAGGAGGAGGAGGAGGCTATCTTGTTTTAGAAAATCAGAGAAAAACCTTGAAAAGTTCAGCTTTTGAAATCCAGCTGTTTTCTCCTTGACCTTTCCAAAGTTTATAAAAGATACTTTGTACATAATTTTGAATGTACCTTTTCATCTCAAAAGTATAAAACTAAACTGAAAACCACCCAAGAACTACCAGTGACTTAATTAAACATTTCCTCTTTTATGGCACAAGATGAAGTTAACACCTTTTAAAGTGATTTTCTTTCTTTTTCGAAATCCAGCACTTAAATCTCTGAGTGTTAAAGAGCCACTTAGACATTAAAGAGAGTGATGTTAACTTCTATCAGTCAGTCATACTAACATGAATTTGCCCCTTGAACTTCGTTGGTCAAATATTAACTTTTCCTCTAACATTAAGGAGAGGTTACAATGAAAGTACTTATTCTTTTTAACCTTCTGGAAAAATGTTTTGATCTTTAAGATGATTGAATATCCAAATCCTTCAATTTAGTTCCACACTGAAGTTGAGCAATATATGATAGTTAAAAAGTTAGACAGACAATTGAACTTTTTAGCTGGTAAGTTATTACTGTTTAGGTTTTTTCCTCATTCTGTAGACAGTGGATGTTTAAAACATGGTTTTTTTTTCAAAGTATTATAGTACATCTTTATGTAACTTCTTCTAAACCCATAATTTTAGCATTTAAGATACTGTTTATTAATCAAAAAGGAAGTGACCAAACCTGCAATTCTGGGAACTGGACCAAAGGTTGGGCAATAGATGATATTATTTGAGAACAGAGGAACACTGTACCTTGAAACAATTAAATTTTTCTTCTCACATGTACCTATAGACTTTTATGACCATAAAATTTAGAATTATGAAATTAAGTTTGAGTCCTTGGGATGCTTGCATGGAAGTAACGTAAGTGCAAACAATTCTGGATTTATTTTTAAACAACACAAGGCCAAACCTGAAGTACACAGGATGTAGGCAGTGCTGAAGGAGAGGTATTGACTTCGGTGATATTATGGTGCCAAGATGTGTGGTTAGATACACAGAAGACAGCAGGCATTTACTGAGGGGCCACGGGTACCCATGGTAAAGTAGAACAGTGCTTAATTCAAATTACTTCCCAAAATTCCTTGTGAAGACTACTGTCATTCTATCTTTTCTTCTTATCTTCATGTTTGATTGTCATATTGGATTATTCCCTAATTAGATCTATCACAATCTGTAATCACTTTAATTATTTATTTATCAATTTCTCTCAAGTAGGATTTCGACTCACTGTGAGCAGAGAAATTGTCTCTCGGTTATTGATAAATCCTTATTGCCCAACACCATGTCTATTTAAAGTGGGCACTCAGATGCAATTTTTAGAAGAATGCATAAATAAAGCTACAGATGAATTATATATCATTCATTCTTTCTATCCTGGGTATTCTTTGCATCTTGCATTAAAATGAAGCTCCTTGAGCTGATAGACTAAATTAACTTCTGATTTAAGTACTCAAGACAAGACATGATGAAAGCTTGTCCCAAGATAGGAACAATGGGACAGCATAAGAGAGGGATGTGTAAGAGATAATTAGGAAATGGCATCAACAAATCTTCAGAAACTATTGACTGTCAGCTTGAGGGAAAGGAAAGAGAATAGTGAACCCCAGTGTTATACCTTGGACTACTGGATGGAAAATAATCCACTGACCAAAATTATAAAGAAGCTAAAAGTTCATTGGTAGAGGTGAGTGGTCACATAAAAAAATTTGTTTTATTTTAGACATACAGGATTGAATTTGAGATGTTTCTGGAATTCCAACTAAAGGTTTTACTTTGTAATACAGTGCTGGAACTCTCAAATGTGCCCTAAAAAGTAAAGTATCCAAAGAAAAATGCAGAATATTGACTTCTAGAAAGATAAAGTTATGTGATAAAGTTCAGAGGAAATAAAAGAGGAAGAGAGAGAATGGAAAGTATGGGGGAAAAAAATCTCATATTTGTTACTAAGGATAAGGGTTATCCCTGGCACCATTTTGAAGATGCTGACATTGTCTTTGAAACTGTTTCACCTCATTTTCTACAGTTTTAATTCATGTTTTGACCCCTAATCCATTCCCTTATCCTCCTAAATACACACTCCTCTCTCTCTCGCCTTTTATCACAACTTCCTGTCTCCCAGATATTTTCTGCTTCATTTGTTAAATAACCAAACATCTGATTGCTTTAGTGTATTTAACTTCTTTCAATTAGTTGATAGTCCAGCAGTCTATTTACTCTTCAGTTCCATTCTAATAGGTACGTAACCAATTTCTATAGGTATGAATTAAAATATAACAGTAATAAAAGCATCCAGTAGATATTAAATAGAGTGATGCCACTAGCAAAAGTTCCTTGGCTGTCTCTGATACTTCACTTGTCACAATCCAAAGCCAGCTTTTCAGACAAGTGGGTATATATCTTAGATATGGCCTCTCATAATGAATATCACTTGATTGAGACATATATTCAAAATATCAACAATGCATAGGTATAATGCAAATGTGAATGCTTGTTTGGGAATGCCAGCATATTTTTTTTTCTGTACTTAGATGGGTATTAAAATCTCAATCACAAATAAAAGATTCTTTGTAGACTATGGAATTAGACTCCAAGGGGATTTTTAGCTTAATAGAATATTAAATTACATAAGGGTATTAGAACTCTAATCATTTTTAATTATCATTTTTCTATCATATTATCATTTTTCTTAGATTACTAATGGTTACACTGTCAAAAAGTCTATGCACAAAAATAGAAAATAATGTGTCCATGGATGGGAAGTCATTTGTGAGCAGCAGAGTTACAATGAGGGCAGACAACTGCCCGATGGGAATTCCCACCCCATCTTAACTCCAAGGCGTCAGTCCACTTCACCTTCATGAGGCATCGTAGGCATTCACCTCTTCTGCCTACTTAGACTAATTGCCAACTTCCATCACAAGTTATGTTCCTCTTCTGTTGTATATCCTTAAAGTTTTTCATTAATACTTAAGTAAAGGTTAACCACTCCTCTTTACTTCAGGAGAACACATGGGTTGATTATTGTCTCTTTAGGAATTATTGGCAGTGAATTCATATCATTTTAGTATTTTGTTTCTCCTGTAGAAAAATGAGCAGTCAAAACTAAATATTGTTGGTTCAATTGGGATAGTATTATATAAAATGTATCCTTTTTAAGTTAATGTGTATATGTATATTTTATTCGAAAAGTAGTATCTTTTCTCCCTTTTTTAAACATTGGCTTTAGATAAATAATATGGCAGACTCTTGGTCATGGTTTTGGTGATATGTGAGGATCCTGTTAAATCTACATAAATATGTACATCTATTTTAAAAAAATATCTTTGTTATAACTTTAAAAATGAAACTTGGTGGTTGAGGTAAAAGCAATTCAGGAAGACAGGGTGTGTAAAGGCTCAGAGAAGGAGCAAGCAGAGCGTGTTCAATGGGCCGTGAGAGTTACTTTGAGTGTCAGGGTCAAGGAGTGGCCAGCAGAGAAGCCTAGAGAGACAAGCAGAGGTTGGCTCCAAGGAGGAAATCGCTACATTATTTTGGGCAAAGAAGATTCACTTACTGTTTCCCCTGAAAAAACATCCCTCTGCCTTCCTCCTTCCTGTCATTGTCATTGGTTTCCTTCCTCCCTCCCTCTCTGCCTTCCCCTCTCTCTCCTTCTCACCCTCTCTCCCACCTTTTCTCTCTCCCCATCTACCTTTCTTTCTTCCTGCCCGTATCCTTCCTTCTCTTCTTTTCTTCCTTCCTTCTTGCTCTCTTCCTTCATTCCTTCTATCTCTATTTTCCCCTTCCTGTCTTTTTTTCATCAACTTGTCTGAATTTTTCTTTTTCCCCTAGTCTCCCTTTTCTGGTTCCCTTTTCTGTCAAATGAATCCATTACCTCATTGATTAAGATACTTCCATTTTTTACAAATGACACAGAGCATGATAGAAAATATATGTACATCTTAAACTTAGTGATACTTCCTTTGGGCTTTTCTTTGGATTTCTGATTATGAGTCTCTGCAGGGAATTTTGAAAGTATCTAGTACGTATCTTACTCTTTCCAGAACTTCACATACCACAAGTCAGAGACACAGATGTACACCTCATTCGAGAGACACCAAAAAGACATTTGATAGCTCAGTCACTCAGAAACAGAAACATGCAATGATTTATCAATTGAATCAAACAATTAGCCAGAATAACAATGAATATAAAATAGCAGAATCAAACCACTTCTCCGTCATAAATGGAAGGTTAGCAGTAATATCGTTAACAGAAGGTAATAAAACCCAGCATTATGGCTTACATTTAAAAATACATAGGAATGTATTAGCGAGATTCTGACTTGTAAGTTACTTCAAAAAGTATTAAAATAGATGGATAGAATGTTAGTAGTATTATTTAACATAATCAATAGAAGGCTGAGTAGCCACCTTGATATGGGGTTAATATATATATATATATATATACACACACACACACACACACACACACACACATACATACTTATGTGCTTAAATAACAACTAATTACAAAGTTTGAACTATAAATCTTTTTTATTGTTAAATTCATTGGGGTGACATTGGTTAGCAAAAGTTAGAGGTTCCAGGTGTACAATTCTACAGTGCATTGTTTATGTATTGCATTATGTATTCACCAGCCAATCAGTTCTCCTTCCATCACTGTGTGCTTGACTCTCCCTCCCTCCTCTCCCACCCCACTGCCTACTTACCCTCAAGTAACCACTAAACTATTGACTGTGTCCATGAGTTTTTGTTTCTTTGTTGCTTTCAGTTTTATATTCTACGTATGAGTGAAGTCATATGGTTCTTGGATTTTTTCTGTCTGGCTTATTTCACTTAGCATGATGATATCAAGGACCTCCCTTTTGTCACAAATGGCAATATTTCATCTTTTCTTATTGCTGAGTAATATTCCATTGTGTATATGTACCACAGCTTCTTTATCCAGTCGTCTGTCAAATGGCACTTTCCATGACTTGGCCACCATGAAGAACACTGCAGTAAACATTGGGGTACTTAAGTGTTTGTGGACTAAGGTTTTCAAATTTTTTTATTAGATATGAAGAATGGGGATTGACAAGTCATATGGTAACTCCATTCCCAATTTTCTAAGGAACCTCCACACTGTCCTCCATAGCAGTTGTACCAATTTGCACCCCCACCAACAGTTTGCAAGGGTTCCTTTTTCTCCACACCCTCTCCAGCACTTGTTGATAACAGCCATTCTAACAGGTGTGAGATGGTAGATCATTGTGGTTTTGATTTGCATTTTCCTGATAGCTAATGAGGATGAGCATTTTTTCATGTGTCTGTTGGCTATTTGTAGGTCTTCACTGATGGAGTGTTCAGGTCCTCTGCCCACTTTTTAGTTGTATTATTTGTTTTTTTGTTGTTGAGTCATACAAGTTCTTTATATGTTTTAGATATTAGCCCCTTATAAGATGTGGTTTGCAAGTATTTTTTCCCATTTGGTTGGGTATCTCTTTACTTTGTTGATGATTTCTTTTGCTGTGCAGAAGGTTTTTAGTTTGATATAGTTCAATTCATTTATCTTTGCTTTAATTTCCCTGGCTTTTGAGGTCAGGTTCATGAAGTTCTCTCTGAGCCTGAAGCCTATAAGTTTGTACCAATGTTTTCTTCTATACAGTTTATTGTTTCGGGTCTGAGGTGGAGGCCTTTAATCCATTTTGAATTAATTTTAGTATATGGTGACAGTTTGATGTTCAGATTCATTCTTTTGGAAGTGGTTTTCCAATTTCCCCATTTGCCATCTACTAAAGAGGCTTTCTTTTCCCCGTTGTATATTTTTTTATCCTTTATCAAAAATCAATTGTCTATATACTTTGGATTTATTTCTGGGTTTTATATTCTATTCCATTGGTCAATGTGTCTGTTTTTCTGACAATACCAAGCTATTTTGATTATTGACACTTTGTAGTAAAAATTGAAATCAGGGAGCATGATACCTCCAGTCTTTCTCTTCTTATGTAGGATTGCCTTGGCTGTTTGAGGTTCCGTACAAATGTGATAATTTTTTTTTATCTATTTGGAAAAAGAATGTTTACAGGATTTTGATGGGAATTGTATTAAATCTGTATATTGCTTTGGGTAATATGGCAGTTTTAACAATGTTAAGTCTTCTGATCCATGAACATGAATTATCTTTCCATTTCTTTGTGTCCTCTTCAATTTCTTTTAATAGTGTCTTATAGTTTTCATTGTATAAGTGTATCAGGTTCTTTGTTAAGTTAATTTCCAGGTATTTTAATCTTTTTGTTGTGATTGCAATAGGTATTGATTCTGTCATTTATTTTTCTCAAGTTTTGCTGTTTGTATATAGGAATGCAATTGGTTTTTGTATATTATATTAATTTTGTATCCTGCAACTTTACTGTAGTCATTTATTGTTTCTAATCATTTTCTGGTGGAGTCTTTGGAATTTCTATATAAAGGATCATGTCATCTGCAAATAATGACAGACTTCTCTGCCTATTTGGATACCTTTATTCCTTTCTCTTGCCTGATTGCTGTGGATAAAACTTCTAGTACTATATTGAATAGCAGTGGTGACAGGGGGCATCCCTGTCTTGTTCCTGATTTTAGGGGAATAGGCTTCAGTTTTTCCCCATTCAGTACGATGTTAGCTGAGGCTTTGTCATATATGGCCTTTATTATGTTGAGGTGCTTTCCTTCTATATCCATTTTACTCAGTGTTTTGATCACTTGTTATCTTGTCAAATGCTTCTTCTGCATCAATTGATATGCTCATATGGTTTTTATCTTTTATTTTATATGGCGGATCACATTGAACTATAAATCTTGTATGGGGAAATTGGGATTTTTTTCTTTCTACACTTACTTGTGTGTGATACCTATAAAAAATAGGCAGCATTTTGTAATGTATTCAACGTGGAAAAGTAGATAGACTCTCTTTTATTATAATAACATACAGAAGGAAGACTGCGGGGAGGATAGTTTTCTATAGTATGAACATTTTGATTTTTTTTGTTCACACTACACCCTAAGATTAGATCACAAAGAGCCCCTTTTCCCTCCTCTTGCCCACTCCAGGGAATCAGGAGGCCAATTTTGCAGAAATAGCTAATGGGCAAGGCATGAGCAATGACTCATTTTGGAAGTTAGGCAAAAGAGAAAGAGAGACCTGGGGCATAGGTGGGGTTGGGGCAGGAAGAGTAAAAGGACTGAGGGATTTATACAGTAAGAACAAAGAAAGGAAGAGAAGGAACAGACATAAGATAAACACCTTTGAAAGACTCTGGGTTGGCAAGTGGTCCTGTTATCTCATTTCTCTGTATGGATAGCCTTTAGACAGAGGGATAAGCACTGGGAGAAAGAGCCAAAATCAGATCAGGATAAACAGCAAGTTGTTGTCACTCAGTCATTCTCTGAGCAGTTTAATAAGGGTTAGGTTCCTAGAGCATGAGTGCAGACAGCACCGTACTTATCCTGAAATGACCACAAGAGGCAGAAGACAGGTCCATTTAGTGTAGGTTTGTTTCTTGTGACTCATCCAACCTCTCATATGTGTTAAGATGCTATTGATACCTGCAGGTTGTAGAGCAGTCTTTAATAACGTAGCCTATACCCGCTTTTTGCTTCATGCCATTAGGAACAAGTTGTAATAGTATGACTCATCTTTACTGGCAGGTTCTAGAAACTAATCATAACTTAGCACTAACTTTTGCTTTTCTCCAGAACCTACAGAACACAAGAAGAACTTAAAATATGACTTCCAGCTAAGTGAATTCGTTATCCCTCCGTGAATAGGACAAGAGCTATGAAAAGGGGAAAAGTATCAAATGGATCCTAAGTCCAAAAGCCTTTGTGGTGTGTTCTATATGAATAATTGTGTTAGATGTCATATTGGGGCCATGTTAAAAGATTCTAATGGATTCTACCAAAGTCTTAAAGTCCTACACATCCTTAAAGTATAAAAGAAGGGAAATACAAAAGAAGAAAAATTAAAATGTATGTAGATTGTTGTATTCTGAACAATGCAATTATTAATAGTTCATGAGGCCCCAAATTTCAAGTATTCTGATACTGCTCATTGGTTTTCAAAGTCATATTTATGATATGAATATATGATTTCCTCATCCATTGCATCAGATTATTCTTGCTATTAGCTTTTGAGTTATAGTATAACTGTTAAGAAGATATAAATGGTGAATTTAAACAATAAAACGATGTTCAGAGAGAGATTCTGTGAGTTTGAGCAAAGACTCCTTAAGTTGCTAAGCTGCTTGAGGAAGCTGTTTTAAAATGGTTCCTTGACAGTTTTAAATGATTTCACGTCTCTGAGATACAAGTGTCATATAGTATCTTGACCGAGAGTAAGCAAGTATTGAGGGGAAATCTCTCTTCCTATTGATATGTCTGCCTAATCAGCCTCAGGGAAATGAAGACATTTTGATATTCAACAGTAATCGCAATCGTGTCATCAAGGCCTGTACACACATTGTGCACCTTTCTGCATAAGAGGCCAGTGCTGGGGCCCCTGCTAAAGAAGGGTGACACAGGCAGCCTAAGCAGTATGGAGAAGGGAGGGCACAGTTTTATCCACTAATCTCTGGTGTCTTAACTCTCAGTTCCTTTGTGAGAAGCTGGTGATAACCATTAGCCATTGGGGCCAAGAGTGCAAACCATTTTTGTGAGGGAGCCTTCTCCTCACAACGTTCTGCCACTCATCTAATCTTCTTATGTAATTTGACCCACATGGTTTTGCATTGGGTTGTCAATCATTTTGTAGCATTGGTGGCTATCAATCTTTGCAAATGAACTTGCAGAAAAGCCACTTAATTGATATCCATTTAACTTTTTAATTTTTAAAAAATGTGTTCTGTTGAATTTTGGTTGCATGTTATACTAGATAGTCATGTTTGGTGTTTAATATCATAGCTGAATATCTATACTTAACTTGGGCATCCGGACTACTTTGCAAGTTCTTATTACTGGCTCTGTATTGATTTCCACAATTGACATTTAAAATACTTGCTTGGATAAAAAGAAGAAGTATTTTAAACTCCTTTTTAAAAGGAAAAAATCACATCCTGTTTGGTATTGCTCTTGAAATATTTCTATGTTATAAACCTCCCTCTCTTTTCTTCCCTCATCTTTACTCAGTATTAGAAAAAAGTTATTAGTTATTATTACTTTTTGACAATCATGTCACTTAATTGGATAAATCATTGATGTGATCCAAGTAGGTTTATCTTATCTGCTTGCTTTCCTTCCACTCTTTGTAGCTAGTGTTTAGACATGCACATCTTTAAAGACAAGGAAGTAGACCTCCTGAATGAGGGCAAGCTTCTATCCAACTTTTATTCTATTTTAATTATACAGCATACAGCACCTAATGTAAGAGAAACAGAGCCAAACAGTAGATTACATACACACACACACACACACACACACACACACACACTCACACACTCCGTGCCAAAAAAAAGTATACACATTTTAAGAAAGGAAAAAACTGTATTAAAATCTTAATAATCAATATATACCAATAACGAAAGAGGAATACAAGACATGTTTGACTTCTACAATTGCAAGGGGTGCTCAAAGTGGTTACCATCAGCATCCAGACACTTCTGATTACGGGGAGCTACTGCTTGAGCAAAGTTGACCAAAGTGTCCATTAGTATTGCTGTGCACGCCCTCTCAATTTCTTCCTGAAGTACCAGCAATATAGCTGGTTTTCTCTGGTAGACCACATCCTTTACGATCCCCTATAAGTCAAAGTCAAGGTGAGTTAAATCAGGAGAACGTGGGGGAAACTAATTGTTCTCGAATTTCAAATACCACTTCAAAATGGTCTTGTGCTCCTCAAACAACATCCACACTTCCATGGTTTTCTTGGACTCTCCTGTCTGTCACATGGTGATGCTAGCACTCATTTGATTAATGCCATCTTTTGAGCGAACATCATACTACATGTTGCTACCATAATTCAATTCAACTTCAAAAAGTAATACATAGATAACATCTCTTAAAATGTGTACACACTTTTTTGGCACCTTGATATATGTATATATCTAATAATCTATTTTGTATATACATATACATATATATATATATATATATATATACACACATATATACACACACACACACACACACATAGATACACACACACACACACACACACACACACACACATAGACACACATATACATATACGCATGCTATTCGGAAAAAATCCAGCCATAAATGCTTCTATTTTGCTTTTTTTTTAAATTCATTTTTATTGTTAGACTTATTGGGTGACATCTGTTAGCAAGGATTACATAGGTTTCAGGCACACAATTCTACAGTGCATTGTCACCTTGTTGTATAACAAGTTCACCACCTAATGTGACTTCTGTTTCCATCACCTTATATTTAGCTTCCCCTCCCTCCTCTCCCACCCACTCCCTTTTCTCCCCTTCTATTTTTCATATTACGTGGCTGGATACTTTCTGGGCAGCCATTGTATATATAAAAGGGTTTTTGTAATAGGAAGTTGCTCAAATGGTTATGAAGGCCCAGAAGTCCCACAGTCCACTCTCTGCAAGCTAGGGAACTGGGAAAGCTGGTGATGTAATTCAGTCCCAGTCTGAAGGCCTGAGAATTGGGGTGTAGGGTGGGGAATGTGCAATGGTATGAGCTTTGATCTGAATCTGAAAGCCCAGAAATCAGAAGTCCTATGTCCAAGGGCAGGAGAATATGGATCCCTCAGCTCAAGCACAGAATGAATTCGTTATTCTTCCATTTTTTATTCTATGAAGGCCCTTAGTAGATCAGATGATGCTCACCTGCATTGGTGAGGACCATCTGCTTTACTCAGTCTACTGATTCAAACGCTATTATCTTCCTGACACACCCTCATGGACACACAGAGAAAGAATGTTTTATTCGCTATCTGGGCATCCGTTAGCCCAGTCAAATCAATACATGAAATTAACCATCAAACACAATAGCTTCAATAATTTTAGACAAAAAAAAAAGTTGTCTTCTGAATTATTCATGGTATATATTTAAATGGATGAAAATGAAGTAACAATTGTAAACATTTTTCTACAATGGTTTAAAATTGCTCTTGGAATCTTTAATTATTTAATAAATTGAAGGCAACCAAGCCAGTAATGTTAAGATTGAATTTCTCTGGTCCCATAAATTTGAGGAAATTTTTTGAAAAAGAAAAAAGACTTCATATATGTTTGACATCATGGGAAGAAACATTTTATTTGCCAACTGGAAATCTAGCATTAGGTAGAGAGTAAAACCATTATTGCCTTAGTGCTAAATTCTTTCACTGACTAGGGCCTTAGATAAGTTACTATTTTACAAATTCCAAATGCTAAATAACTTCCTGGAATAAACCCAAATGAACTCCTAGGGCAGCTCCTCAAATATGAAACGTATTATGAGCTTTTGCGTGCTTGCTGTTTACTATCACGTAGTCTGTATCACTCACCAAGAGACCACTAAAATGAAGTCTTGGCAAATGCAAACATTTTGATTTATTGTCCTTTTTTTGTCATGTACAATGAACATTCATTTCTTAACTTCTACTTTTCAATAAGGTGTCAGCACTGGAATGTATTATAAATTCCGTATCCAGGAAAGGTTCTTAATTCTCCCCTTCTGTTTGTTAAGACCTTGGAAACAGACTAGTTTCTTGCCCTAATTCTTCACCATCCTAAGAGCTGTTAGATATTCAAGATTCTGTAAATGTATATTGTCCCTCATTAGCCTCAACTTGAAGACAGTATCTCGTTCTTTTAAGAAGGAGTTTCAAAGGCCGATTCAGTGAATTTGGGCTAATGAGGCCACGATCTTGAATGAGAGCAGGCCGGGAATGTCTATCCGGATTCTTGTTCTGCCATCAGAGCCCTGGCATACCTCTTCTGAAACCTGAGTAATTTTTTTAATGAGTAACCCATGGATTTTACTTTTATATGGCCTTGTGAGAAAAATATATTTGGAAGCCATTTCCCCCCGTTTATTTATTTTCTTTTTTAGGGATTCTTTTACTACTTTAGAATTCTAAAGTAAAATATTGCTAAACAAAAGCTCTTAACAGTTAGTGGGATGAGAATGAGAGTAGTTCATTTACTCAAGACTTTTGTTTTAGATCTGTTGCATCTGTGGATGTTGGAAGGGGAGAGATTTATAAATGTGTCAATGAAAGCAGACATGATCCTACTCCCTTATTTTAATAACTTCATAAGAAAAATCCTTTCTTATACTGTCTGACCTAGAAACTAGCAACTCAGATACAAGAGCAGCTGATCTTTAAGGTTGAGATCTCAAGTAGCAAAGAAAAAATACTATATTTAAAGTGTTTTCCAGTTTTATTGAAATAATTGACATGTAATATTGTATTTGTTTTAGGTGTACAACATAGTCATTTGATATATGTATTATTGCAAAATGATTACCACAATAAGTTTAGTCAACCCCCATCACCTCACACAGTTACTAATATCTTTCTTGTGATGAGAACTTTTAAGATCTATAGCAACTTTCAAATATATAATACAATACTGTTAACTACAGTCACCATGCTGTACATTATATTCTCAATACATACTTGTTTGTACTTTTAACTGTCTTCACCCATTTTGCCCACCCCCACCTGCTGTCTTTAACAACCACCATCTATTCTCTGTATCTATGAGTTTGATTTTTCAAATTCCAAAAGTTAAGTGAGATCAGACGGTATTGGTTTTTCTCTGTCTCACATTTCACTTAGTATAATGCCCTCAGAGTCCATCCATGTTGTTATAAATGGTGAGATTTTCTTATTTTTATGGCTGGATAATATTCCATTGTATATATACACCACATTTTCTTTGTCCATTTATCTGTCAATGGATGCTTAGGTTGCTCCCATGTTTTGACTACTGTGCATAATGCTGCAATGATCACAAGAGTGCAGATACCTGTTTGTAATAATAATTTTGTTTCATTTGGATATATAACCACAAGTGGGATTGCTGGATTACATGATAGTACTGTTTTTAACTTTTGAGGAAATTCTATAGTGTTTTTCACAGTTGCTGCACCAATTTACAGCCCAATTAAGAGTACACCATGATTTTCTTTTCTTGTCAGCATTTATCTCCTGTCTTTTTGATAATAGCTATTCTAATAAGTATGTGATGACATATCATTGTGGTTTTGATTTGCCTTTCCCTGATGATTAATGTTGTTCAACACTTTTCCATGTTGACCATTTGTATGTCTTCACTGGAAAAAATGTCTTTTTAGTCTGTCTACCCATTTTAAAAATGGGGTTGTTCCATTTTATGCTATTGAGTTTTATGAGTTCTTTACATATTTTGAACATTAACTCATTATTATTATAGATAGATGGTTTGCAAATATTTTCTCCCATTCAGTAGGTTGCCTTTTTATTTTGTTGATCTTTTTCTTTGCTATACAGAAGCTTTTTAGTTTGATGTAGTCCTAATTGTTTAGTTTGCTTTTGTTGCCTTTGATTTTGGTGTCAAAACAACAAAAAAAATTATTGCTTACACTGATGGCAAGGAGCTTACCCACTAGGTTTTCTTCTGGAGTTTTATGGTTTCAGGTCTTATGTTCAAGTATTTAATTGATTTTTAGGTTGATTTTTGTGTATGGTATAAGATAAAGGTCCAGGTTCATTCTTTTGCATGTGGCTGTCCAGTTTTTCCAACACCATTTATTGAAAGACTATTCTTTCACTATTGTGTATGAATATCCTTGGTTCCTTTGTCATAAATTAATTGATCATGTATGTATGTGAGTTTATTTCTGGGCTCTTTATCCTGTTCCACTGATTTATGTGTCTGCTATTATGCCAATACTATACTTTTATGAATAACTTTGTAATATAGTTGAAACCATGGAGTGTTTCTTCTCAAGATTGCTTAACTATTCGAGGTTTGGGGTCTTTTGTAACATATTTTAACAAATAGGATAACAACTCAAAAAGCATCAAGACCTATGCACCCAAATCAATACACATTCATGCACATACTTCACTCCTAAAAGCTGGCTATTTATACCTATTAGGTTATACTCTATTTACCTTGGTTCCCAAAGGATGGTACACATACCCCTGGAGGTACATGCTGGGCCATTCAAGGGTACGCAAAAAATAATCAGTATTGGCAAAAAAATAAGTAGAGTGAAAAAAATGCAAAACATTAGTTATGGAACAATAAATGTTAAGTTTGAATCACAGTTAATGGAGACACTTCAAAATTAGATCACATTAGCGAATGATGATGGCTGAGGGTGTGGCTATGAACCCTTTCCCAAAACTGCTCTTCTACCAATCATTGTGCACAGTTTCCAAACAGTCCATTTGTAAGGTTTGTAGAACTTCCCTAAACATATAAATATATTTGTAGTTAGACTGTTTGATAAGTTTAGTTATTGACTGAGTAAAAGTAAGTGTATTGTCTTTAATCGCAATCCTTCTCAAGTGGTATTTTAATTTAATGTTTAAATACTTGATTGTCATTATCAATATTTAACTGTTGTGAATATTGAAAATTAAATATGTAATTTATACTTTTAGTGTAGTAATTTTTCTTTCTTAACTTATTACCTCATTTCCACTGTTTTACATTGATAGGCACTGAACAAAAATGTCAGTATTTAAAAATGACTATTTTAAAAACAAGGGGTACAATTTATAGAAATGGGTTTCAAAGGGGTACACAAGTGGAAAAAGATTGGGAACCACTGCTCTATTATATTATTTTAGTTTCCTATCATGGCATAAACTTGCCCTAAAAATTATACTATTGTTTTTCTATCCATAATAATTATAGTTCCTTTTAACCTACCTAAACAATGTTGTAAATAAATGTTATGTGTACAGATCAAACAGCACAAGAGAAGTGAAATTGAAAAAAGTGAACATCTATCTCCATTTGTGGTATAGTAGTGTCTCTCTCTTTGTGTGTCTCTTTGTCTCTCTCTCTCTCTGTCTCTCTGTCTCTCTGTCTCTCTGTCTCTCTGTCTCTCTCTCTCTCTCTCTCTCTCTATATATATATATATATATATATATATATATATATACACACACACACATACATACATATATATATATATATATATATATATCATGCCATACATTTATAGAGAGATGTCAACATATCTATATCTATCTATATATCACTCTTAGATATATTATTATATTGATCTGACCATCTTCTATCTTCCAAGTGTTCATCTATTCTTCCATTGACCCATTCACCTATTTATCCAACCATCCATTTCATGAGTATTCTTTTCTTCTTCCCACCAAATGACATCAAACTTTACACTACTATAAAATATGATCTCTCCATCAGCTTGATGAAAGGGAAGTACAATGTCTTCTAGGACCACTTCCCAAATATTAAAAAAAAATAACAACCCTGAAGTCATGCTTAGATTTTTCTCAATACCCTTTAGCTCTACCAATGTATAGTCCATGTAAAGTTCTTTCCAGTGTGGCCCCCTACTGATGATTTTGTGACACTCATCATTAAAGATTCAGCTCTCATCAATGACTTGTTTTTATCAGGCATCCTGAAGAATGGGGATGAGAATGCGAGGCCTCTTTGACATCATCAGAGTTTACCTGGAGCTGAGTAGTACCTCTGCTTAGGCTGTGTAGCATCTTACCAACCCTACCTATGTTTCCATCAATCTTGGGGTACCTGTCCTATTAGACAGTGTATTTTTACTAGGTCATATTCTGTCCATACCGCTAATTGTCTTTAAGAATTATGCTATTATCTAGAGCCCATTTTCTGTATACTTCTCTTAACTACCTTCTAACTTTCTAGAATTATTGACATTGCTAATATTGCACTCTGATATTTACACAGAGGTGTTTAAGAAGTTATCCACCTCTAATGCATCTTGGAAAATAGGTATCTGATCTCTTTGTTATTCTACTCAATCTTTTTGGTTTTTCATGTGTCTCAATTTCCAATTCTCCGCTCTTATGTCAATAGGAGATGGAATGAGGTAGCCAAAGCTTCACACGGTACAGAAACAATAGTTCACTTCAAATACCAGAAATTATTTCATAAAATCACCCACTATAATAGACTTCTTCCTCACTTTAAATGATTCTCTGGCAAGCGCTTTGATCTCCATTTATTCCATGACCTTCTCTTCTCTATCAGTTAACCAGCTAAATTTATTTATGTCTGGCTCTCAGTTACACCCACATACTAAATCTTGCAGCAAATCCTCTTGACTCTTCCTTTGAAATATTCTCAGAATCCATTGCTTCTCACCAGCCCCATCCAAGCCAGCATCTGGAATCACCCCGATCCAAGTGAGTATCTTTCATCACCTGGACAAATCTAACAGGCTTCTCACTGCTCTCTCTGCCTTCACCTTTGCCTCTCTACTGTCAATGCCCCTTGCAGCAGCTGGAGTGATGGAAATTTTATCATGTCAAGTGATTGCTCCAAAACTTCCCATCCCACCCAGATAAAGTTCAAATTTCTAGCTATGATTTGCAAGGTCCTTGATGATGTGGAGCCCACTTGCTTCACTAACTCTCCCTTCTACCATTCCTCTTGTCACGCACAGCAGCCTCCTTGCTACCCTTAAAATTACCATCATGCTCCCCACTCAGAGCATTCGCATGTGGGGTTTCCTTCTGGAATGCTCTGGCCCATATATGGACATGGTTTTTTCCATGCTCTCTTCTATTCATTTTTTTTTCACTCTCCATGTAGTTTTCCACCTTATAAAAAAAGGCACTCATTGATAGTTTATGAAATACCATGTATTATTACTTTTTACCCATCTTTTATTCTGCCTCATATTCCTTGAGTACTCATTACCATATAACATGTTGTACCTGGATTTGGTGATTTACCGGACTAGTTCTTGTTCTTTATTTCTGCAATGTAAGCTGTCAAAGACAAGGACACTCTTAGTCTGCCAAACAAAATGCTGTAGACTAGATGGCTTACACAATAGCAGTTTATGATTAGGCATTTCTGGAGGCTGGAACTCTGAGGTCAAGGTGCCAGCAGGGTTAGCCTGCAGTGGGAACTCTCTTCGCGGCATGCAGACAGCCTGCTTGCTGTGTGTTCAATGGCCTTTCCTCAGTGAATGCTTATTGCATCAGCAAAGAGAAGGGGAGAGGGAGAGCGAGTGCTCCCTCTTCCTCCTATTGCAAGGGCAGGCTGATAAATTTTGTCTCCACAGTACTATTTTTCATTACATTAGACATATCTGGATATAACTGGTTCTGTGTAGTCACACTGTATCTCCCCTCATCTTTCTTAACCTTGCACACCCAGGTGCTTACATCAGATGAAGACTCCACCTTTATGACCTAATTTAACTTAGTTATCTCCTAAAAGCCCTCTCTCCCAGTATAGTCATATTGGGAGTTAGGGACCCAACACATGAATTTGATGCTGGGAAGGATGATTCAGTCCATAGAAGAAACTTTATTGAATTATGGAATGAATCAGTGGAATAATTTTTTTCATGGACCTCTTGTCTTATATGTAAATCAGAGAATGTGGTGGACACCTTTATAATATATGCAAGTATTCTGGGCATTTAGGAGCTCTTTGAAATTTCTATAACATTTATGTGACTTTCAGTGTTTCAATTTTTCTATGAGCTTTTTATAACATTTATGGCTCATTTATGTGTGAACTTCTACACATGCACATGACTGTGCATGGGGAGTGTGGCCTGCTCCATATGTCAGCATCTTCAAGTCTTAGTTACAGCCCAGCCAATGCTTTTTTTCTATTTACCCTATGTGCAAACTTTATAGTGACTTTCAAAATTTTATACCATTCTAAGCAGTTGTAGGAGAAAAAAACTATAGTCTTTTAGCTGATGATGTTGACCAGTCATTCTGATTCCTTATTGCGTTCACACTTGGAATGAAATACCGTGTAAGTGACAGAAAAAGCTAATGTACTCATAACAAGGATGGTGGTGGTGGTGGACCTGAGACTCCGTTATGTATTTTCAGACAACCCCTCCCTTCCACCTCTACTTCCCTGTCTTCCAACAAGTTCCTCTCTGTGCTCGGGCGCGGCATCTCATTACAAGGGATTTTTGAGATACCACATACTTAAACTGCATGTTGTTTAGGAGCCCGTTGGGAAAAAAATTAATGTTAACCTACTCTATTTGTTATTGAGACAGCATGTAGACATAACTGACATACTGTGTGAGTGGGGAGTAAGGGAATTGGAGGCTTCAAAATCAAATTAAGGAGATACAACATCCACCCTAAATGAGAATAGAGTGTTCTTGGCAATCATGGGCTGATGCAGTAAAACGTCCTAAATGTCAGAGAAAGCAATATTCCAGGTACACTGCAAAATTGTGTTTGTCAATCTCTTGACCTAACATTGCCCATTCTGAGCCTCTATGTATCCAAGAGAGCAGAGGTTTGGAGAGAAAAATATCAAAAATTTTATGACCAGAGCCTAAGCAGCCGTGTTATAGAAAAGCCTAAGAAAGATTCTGGCAAAGAAAAAGAAAGGATTTCATTTTAGCATTATCCAGAAAAAGAAGTGAGCAGAAGCAAGGAGATCTAAGCAGTGGACACATGAGGTAATCCCAGCCTCAGGGAGGTCAGAAGTCAAGCACAGGTGAGCAACCTTCATGGGAAATCTGAGGAAAGCACTAAGCAGCCCCAGAACTGCAAGACATAATTAGTAGTTGTGCAAACTGTGTCAATGTGCCATGCAAGGACCAGTATCCAAAGGAGACCAGCAAGTGTTGCAGGAACCCGGGATTATCAGAGGACCTGGTGCCGAGAGAACTGAGCAATAATAAAAGCAGCAGGACATACCAGGGAATTGTAACGAGTAACAGACAAAGCAATAGACAATGCAGAGTCTCACAAGGTGGCTGTACATATATATGACACCAAACACATCCGTGGCTGTGAGTATTTAGAAAAATGACAGAAGGATGAAAAAGGTGGTTTTTGCTTCTTGGCAAAGGAACTTATGATTAAAAGCAGTGCTACTATGAACATGTGTGTACATAAAAAATAGTTAACTCAAACAAGTACATGTACATGCACATGCATAATAGCAATGTTCTTAATAGCCAAAAGATAGACATTATTTCTTCATCTTTTTTGTGCATGTGATTTATTGAATATCTTGAATTTATGCCTTTCTAATTTTCAACAAATTAGAAAATTTTGAAAGCTATTTTTTTCTTGCCTTCTCCCTAGAATTCGTTACATGTTTATTTGGTTTTCTGATCACTGCTAATATTTTCTTTGTTTTTTTTTACTTTTTTTTCTCTGTGTTTGATTTTGGATAATTGATAGAATGTCTTCAATTTCACTAATCTTTTCTCCTCCAGTGTCTAATTTGCCATCAATCCTAACCAGTGTATTCCTCATAACAGATATTGCAGTTATAATAAATATTTAAATAGTCTTATCTGATAATCTTAATATCTGTGTCAGTTCTAGTTCAATTTTGATTATTTTTTTGCCGTCCTAATGGGTCATATTTTCCTGCTTCTTTGCCAGCCTGAAAATCTTCAATGGGATGCCAGACATTGTGAATATTCTGGCATCCTATCTAAAGGGTGGACATTTTTGTAACCTTTTACACATTCTTGAACTTTGGTTTGGGACATTTTTTTAAGTTACTTGGAAATAGGCTGATCCTTTGGGGTCTTGCTTTTAAGGTTTGTTTGGTGGAATAAGAACAGCTCTGAAGTCTAGGCCTACACAGTCCTCAGTACTGAGCGCTCTGCACGGCGCCCCATGACTCATGAAAAGGCTCATTCAGCTGATGGAACAAGCACTATTCTTGGTGCTGTGTGAGTCATAGGCACTGTTTGGTCTACTCATCTCAGATGACTCTTCCCCAACCTTCGATAATTTTATTACACACATATACCAATCAGTACTTTGCTGAAGGTGGAGGACAGGTGTTCCACAATTCTCCAGCGTTCTCTCTCTTTGCAGCTTTCTCCTTTCTGGTAGTCTGTTCTACACAACCTAGTATCTTGATTCTTCCCAGTAGATTCTTAAATGTAGGGAGTTTGCTGGCTTTGTCTCGTTTCTTCTGCCTGCATTGGAGTGTAGAAACCTTGTCAAGGTGGTTACCTGGGGCAACCATGGGGCTTACCTAGTTGTTGCCCATTTCTCAGAAATTGTTAGTTATCCTTAGTTATCTGATACCCATTGCCTTGAAATAATGTGATTTTCTATATATATCATGTATAATTTTGTAGGTTGTTTGCTTCCATGCAGGGGGTTTAACCAATCCCTGTTACTTCCTTTTCACCAGATTCAGATGTTTTTTCTTACCAGTTAGTCACTGATACCATCCCTTGATTCTCTGAAACATTCCAGCTTCCAGCCAAGAAATTTCTCTTTTGTCTCAGCTGATTTAATTTGGGTTTCTCCAACTTATATCTAAAAAATTATGACTAATAAACAGAAAAATGATCAAGTAACACACATGAATTTATAAAATAGAAGGCATAGACAGAATCCATTTAATCAGATTAGTAAGTAATTGTTTAAATGCTTTAGTGCAGTTTGTTTTTTGTTTGTTCGTTTTTTAATGGTAGGCCCAATTTTGTTTAAAGACCTAATGAAAGAAAGCAAAATTCTAACCTTCTTGAATTTACAGGAGGAAAACCTGATAATGATATCATAAAATCCACAGCAACAGAAAACTTCCCCATTGGTTTCTGTGTTATAATTGCCAAAATTCTTGCTGCTTCTACCAAATATGGCTGTGACCTAAATTCTTCATAAAAGGCAGAAGCAACTTAAGATATGGGTTCATTAAGACTTGAGATACTATTAATATAACTATTGCTTGTCTGCTTGAATTCCTCAGACTTTTCAGACTTGCAAATAAACTTTGCTATGTTACAGGTAGTGGTTCAAAAATATCTCAATAATAAATCATTGCAGGTCCCATTTATTCCCTGTTGTCTGTACATGAATCATCAGTTCTTTGGGGAAGTGTTTTGTGGTGCAAATGCTACAGGCTTTTCTGGGCTATTTGTCATAACTGTGGGAGAAATGATAACTCTGACCTCATAGAGTGAAGCATCAGTAACTTAACAGATTGACAGGCCTGGGACCAAGTGCACAAAAATCCTTGAGATGTAAGGGGCTGTTTAGGTAGCTTTCAAGCTGCTTGACATTCTTTTGACCCATGTCACTATTTATTTTTCTATAATGATTTGGTCATAGAACTATGTGTTACTAGGAAATTTCCCTAGATAGTTTAAGTGCAAGGAAAAAATGTTAATTTTACTACTCTGTGCTTTCACAGAATGTTTTTGCCACCTGGCATTTAAAAGGTAGACTAAAAGCTAAGGTTGGACAGAAAAATAACCAACAGTGGTCTATCTCATGGCTGAAGACACTGTTCACAACTCACTGAAAAATTCCTCCATCTAAAATTGGAACTTGGTTTATAGAAATAAAGAGATCTCTAAATTTTTGAGAAGAGAAAAGGTAAGAAAAACAAGAAGAAAAATAGCATGAATTTAAAAATGCATTTGTAGAATCAATTTTGAGTCCCATTAACAGTGACTTTTTGCTAATAAATTTATATTTAGAAAATGCAGCAGATGGACAAAGAAATAACCATAGACCTACTTACTAAATAATATTCTCTCAAAGATCAAGATGACACATTTGTCAAATTTGGGTTTGACATGTTGAGAGAAATTGGGAACATATTAGATGACATAATGTGGAGTTAAAAGATCTTGACAGGCTAAAATATTAGGTTGAATTTCATCATTTTACTAGATAAAGTTTATGTTACAAAATACAAAGTTCTTTACTGAGATTTACAGTATGGAAAACATGTTTGTGTGTGTGTCTGTATACGTATGTGTGTGTGTCTACATTTATATGTGTATATATGTCTGTGTGCATCTGTGTATATGAAAATATGATCATTTTCATGCACACACACACACACACACACACACACACACACATATATATATATATATATATATATATATGGATAATATGATTGTTAACTGTCAAGTACTCTGGGAAGCTATTTATATACTCTACCTCATTTAATTCTTATGACCACTTGAGAGTATAATTTCTCTTATCTATTCCATTCTACAAATGAAGAAATTGAGCCTCAGAGTGGTAAGTGACAGGGTCAAGACATGAATCTGGGCCTGGGTCCATCTGATTATAAAGACCATACTTATCCATATATTGTTGCTTTCCTGTAGCTAAATATGAGTCAGACATTCCACATGACTGCCCCCCAAACACAGATTATATAAATGGCATTGAAATATCTAATGGGGGAAGTGAAAGTCTTCCTTCTAAAAAATAAAAGTAAAAACACCCTGGCTTTTTTCCCCTCCTTTGTAAGTTGTTGTACAGGGTCCTCCATATGGATGTGTGTGAGTTTGAAAAGGGCCATTGTTAAATAGTAGTGGACAACATGTGGATCTGGACTGTCTGCTCATGAAGTTTACTCATGCCCTCTGTTCATGCTGTACAGGCTCTCCTCACTGACTTCACTGAACCTCTGGGCTAAATTGAGTTTCCATCTCCATATCTTATGTGTATTGGTACACATGGACTGTATCAAATATTTCTATTTTATTTTCATGTATCACGCCTCTGACATCTTTGCTCTCTGTTAGCAAGGAAGAAATTCTGTTAGTCTTTCTACTCCTCATACCAAACACAGAATCTGCCATGCTCAGAGAACTGTTCAGTTTAGTTTACCAAATAATATTACATGTATTCCTCCATAAATTAAAAATAATTTATCTATGTTACTATATTTATATCCAGGTTATAAGTATCTGAATGCAATCAGTGCAGTGGCAAGCAAATAGTGTATCCTTAAAAGTGTTTTTTGGAAATAAACCTAAATTAGAGAAATTCAGATGCAGAAATTTAGAAAAAAAAAGCTGGCAGTGTGGGAGATTGCCCTGCTCTGCCAAAGTGAGTTGTGTGACCATGTGACCATAGACCAGATCATTCTAGGACCTTTAGTTTTGTAAGAAGTACAAGACTGTAATTACTTTTCATCTCTGGTTTAGTTTTTGTTTTTATGTCTGTGTATATCTGCATATATGCACATAAATTCAGATTCCATCATCTTATTTAATTTTAATGAAATATGCTATGCATTTATCACACGTTATTATTGCTAGTATCTAGTAATATATCTAGAACATAATAGTGGGTTAGTAAATGTATATTAGGTGATTATAAGTCACATACATGAGTATTTTACGTAGTCAGCTTGATGCTGTTTCTTGGTGGGTATTCACTGGTATCATTTTGCTCTATACTCACTCAATACTGGTAAATTGAGTTGTGTATCTGAATTTCAATCTGCAGGGAATAATCAGTTTCAAAGTCTATGTCCTCTTGCCATCGCCAAATATTTGACACTTGGTGATGAGCACACAATGCAATATATAGATGATGTATTGTATGTATATTAGTATGTACACTTGAGACCTATCTAATTTTACTAACAAATGTCACCCCAATAAAATTAACAAAGGTTAAAAAAAAGTCCATGGTCATTCTTGTTTCAATGGAGTCAATGCCACCTTTATCCCCTTAATGTATTTATGCTCATTTTTGCTGGAAAATAAATGATACATAAGCTACACTTCACAGATCTTAGCCATTTCTTGGAATGAAAACATCATGCAAGGGATTTATATAACAATTAGGTTGAGTAGTCGAATGGCAGATAACATTTCAAATAAATCAATCGTTTCTCTTGTGGTTTGGTTTCTTACCTTAATATAATAGAGGTGTAGTAAGGCACAGAAATCCACCAACTGATGTCTTTCTTTCCTGTTGGCCTTATTCTCAGGCAAGGAGATCTAGATGGCAAAAAGCCCAGAGTCACAATATAGACTATCTTAGGGAAGAATTAGTAATTTTCCTCCCATATTAGTGTTCCAATTAATTGGGAACAACTACCTTAATGGCTATATTTAGAAGATATCTGAGGTTTAATGAGAAAAGGGCCGTGATTATTAAGACCCAACTTACTGTGGAAGCCTTCTGGCTACAAAGAAACTGCCTATTTGCCTTCCTTCTACCACCCAACCAAGAAAGCCAGATGGTCACTCAT
>PVJL010002464.1:0-197357 GCA_004026885.1 Lyroderma lyra | reverse complement strand
CCAATTTGGCAAAATTTCGCAAAATAAACAGTGGGTAACATGGGCCAAATTGGAGTGAAACTAGAACCTCATTCATTATTGGTGCCATTATAAATTAAGATGACCTCTTTGGAAAGCAATACATATTATAAAACATTTCTAATAATTTCATTCCTGGAAACTTATCCTAAGGAAATAATTCAACAAAAGCAAGAAAGCTGTATGTCACAAATATGTGTATTACTTTCTCAGCTATTAAAGGAAAATAACAACTAAAAACTAATAATGTCCAGAACTGCATTATAAATTACAACATATCCACTAAAAATGATATCTGGAATATTGAGGGGAATTTAAAAAATGCTGATGATGTAGTCTTAGGTTTTAAAAAAAGATACAAAATTATATGTACAATAGTTTTTACCATAAGCAAGAATTAAATTGCCTACAAACCAGAATATCCCATATATTTCAAGATAGCACCTGCTAAGCTTTGGTTCCTTCATTTGTAAACTGAGGTAAATAAAAAGTGTAAAGTTAAAAAAAAAAATAAGGGAAACCACTTTCTAAACTATAATGTTCCATATAATCAAAAAGTTGAAATTAGCAGGGAAAAGCAAAAACTTAAGATAATGGTTCAACAGGCAGTTGGAAGGCTAGTAAGTAACAGTACAAGATTTTAAACAACTCCAGGTTGTGAGTGTGTGTGTGTGTGTGTGTGTGTGTGTGTTTATGAGATGGTTCTAAAGTGAACTTTGCTGGAACTGTTTTAAAATTGAAAAGATATGCTTGTAACAATTTATTCCCCAAGCTACCTTTTAACTTGAAAGGGTTTCTTCAATTTTCCATTTTGGGGGTAGTTCTTCCATGATATGACAAAACTTTCAATTCAGTTAAACTAATTGGATAAATCTGATATGGTGACTCATAGTATGTGCAATTTGGAAACAATGAAGGAATAGTGTAATTATCACAGTGCCCTAAACATAAATGTTGTTGAATGAGAGGATGAAAGAGCAAATGAATGGATATGAATAAGGGCCAGGGAGGATTTTTTTTAATCAAAATGGTGGGCCTTGGGCAACTGGGTCATGGACAGGAGAACACAGCTTCCAAAATTCCAGGTTAAGATGATGATTGAAATTGTATCTCAAAATTTCCCAGCCCTAACATCTAACACAATGAGCAAAAGAGATCAATGGCAACCAAAGGAGATCAAAAGGGTAAGTTTAATGAGAGATCAATTAATGAAAGAAAAAATTTTGGAGCAAAGCAAAAAGTATAACATGGCATGGCTCTCAAGCTACCCTCATGCCCCAGAAGTTGTACTTACAAATCAACAAAATCCAGAGAAGTTTTAGTTAATCCTCAATGTTTATCTTTTTCTCTTCTGATATAGAAATATGAAAAAGGGCTGCTGGGAAGAAATAGAGAGAAGGCAGGAAACAAAGAAAAGTGATCAGCTAGAAAGGCAAGCTCCAAACCTATATGCTGAATGGAAAACAAAACATGAGCATATCCCAACCCACAAGGAGATGTTATACACCCCCCAAATGAGTGGTACTGAACTTTGATCCAGGATGTTTGGCATCATGTAGAAGAGAGAAAAGGCAATTCTAACAAAAAGCGTTTTTGCCAGACTGATCTCTC
Organism: Lyroderma lyra; assembly: GCA_004026885.1. NCBI lineage: Eukaryota > Metazoa > Chordata > Mammalia > Chiroptera > Megadermatidae > Lyroderma > Lyroderma lyra. Next base: position 195,728 of record PVJL010002464.1, on the reverse strand, counting down.
TCCCTCCCTCCATCATTCCCTCAGATAACTAGATGGAACACAAAATACCTAGCCTTCAATATTTAGCTTGGAGAGAAAACAATCTGGTTCCTGATGGGGGAGGAAAAAAGTCAAGCAGTCATGTATGCTACATAATTGCAAATAAAATGTCTGGTCAGAGCTGCCCCAGCCAGCATAAGCAGGATGAAAAGAAATGTCATAGAAACTATGCAGACTTACTACAAAAAAAGGAGGACAGAAAGAAAGAAGGAAGGGAGGGAAGGAGGGAGGAAGAGGACTCACTCAACCAAGAAAGCATGACTCAAAAAAAAGAGTACAACAAAATCCCTTATAACTACTTTATACTGTACAACAACAAATAACATGAATCTCAATAAAACAAGAGCTCTGAACAAGATAATAGAACAACAGCATGAGATTTTCTAAACAGAGACTGAAGAACTAAGGAAACAAATTCAGGACCAAAACAACTGTATTATGGAACTAATAAATAATTCAGGACAGCAAAGAATGAATTGATCTTGTGTTGAAAATTGAATTACTGAAATAAAAGGCTTACATTACAATTAAAATGACAAACATCTTAAAACTGTTAGAAAGATGCTAATAAATACGGAAGACAAAAAATTATACAATATATGGATATCTGAATTCTTTAAATTGTTAATCCAACAAAGATGTAAGAAGATATACTTTAAAATGTAACACAAATAATTTTCCTGAAATAAAAGAATGACTTTTCAGTTCTAAAGAGTACAATCCATTGCAGGAAAATTTTATTCAGAAGGCTCAATACCAAGTATGTCCCAGTTAGGCTGATACAAAAACAAAAGGAATTCTTCCAACATACAGGAGCAAAAATACTTACAAGGAAGAAAAAAAATCTAGCTAATCTCAAACCATTCCATAGTAGTGCTCAATGCCAGAGACAATGGAGTAATGTCTACAAAGTTCTTTTTTTTTTTTTTTTTTTTTTAATGTGGGTAGTCCCGTGGCTGGGAATCGAACCCAGGCCTCGGCGTTGACAATGCCAAAGCCTAAGCCACTACACCACCAGGGAACTCCCAATGTCTACAAAGTTCTGAAAGAAAGTCTATCTTAAGAATATTATACCTAGCCAGCCCATGATGCTGTTCAAGTAATATAGGACCCATACATAACTCATTCTTAAAACAACGACTTCAAAATGAAGTCCAGAAAACTGAGCGATGAACCTTAAATAAATAATTCAAGAATGTAAAAGAAATGGAAGTAAGGGCTGGTGATGAACACTGAGTTTATTCAAATATAGAACCAACAGTAGAGAACTATGGGAACTATATTGATACAACTGAATGTGAATGTTAAGAACCTGGAAAATTAAAAATAATCGTAGTGTAACTTTTAAAAATCAAGAAAGAAATGGAGAAGTGAAAGGAAGAAATGCATAAATGTTAATGCTCTCATCTTTCTTAGCAAGAATTAATTATACTAGCTAAAAACTGAAACACATAGCTTTTTAAAATTTCCAACCACTTAATTTTCATTCTGTCTCCCTCCCTCCCTGCCTCCCTTTCACCCTACTTTTCTCCCTTCTTAAAGGAATATTTTATTCTGTCTCTTGTGATAAAGACACATTAATTTAAAAGTCAATGATTCTTTCCATTTTGGTATAATTTCTTATATTGAATTCAAATAAAAGTAAATTATTAAACTGAATATTTTAAATAAAAACAGCATCTCCTTTTTACAAAATATTTGTAGCCATCCTCTAACTGTATACATATATATAATACAATAATACATAATAAAAATAGGTGCATATATACATAAATATATATTGAGAGCAGTGTTCAGCCAGTGATAACCATGGTTATTTCTGAGTGATGGGATATTTCTTCCTTTTTTTTCCACGTGTGAACTTCTCTGCATTTTTTTTCTCTTTAAAAGCAAGCACGTTGTCTCTTTAAAAAGACAATAGATGGGTTGTATTATTAAGTATTGATACCAGAAGTGACTATGCCAAAGCGTTAAAGGAGGAGAGTGGGAGGAGGGGAGGGTGTCAGGTGGACAGAGAGAACAGAGGAGAGGGCAGAGAGGAGGGATGAGAGAAGGGAGAAAGCACAGGGAGACGAGACAAGCCTGCGCAGAGGACGAGCCCAGAGGAGCTGGGAACTGGGGAAAGGGAGGGGAGTGGAGGGAGGACACGATGAGAAGGGGAGGAAGCGGGACGCGCTGCCTGGCCGTGGAAAAAGCCTGGCCGCATGCTGACCTACTTTTTCTTGGGCCGATCTGTTTGCTGCCAACGCTACTGTGGAGACAGTCCGGTGCCTCGGTGAGACTCAGACTCAGAAGGAAGCCAACCCGGATCCCTCCACTATTTCCTTCTCCGGGCGCGGAGAGCTTCAGTTTCATCCACTCAGGCTTCCCGGGGAGCGGGGGAAATCCCTTCGCAGACTCGAGGGGCGGCCTTCTTAGAAAAGATCAGGGAGTTTAGTCTATGAACCCCGAGTAGCCCTATGGGATCTCCAGCAAGAGAGCGCGCTCCCTTCTCTCTGGGAGGCTACTAGACGGCTCCTACTCTGGGACCCTCACCTCTCCAGCTGATGTCCCCTCCAGGCCACAGGGAGATCCACGTGGTTACCCGAGTGTACACACACACACGCACACACACAGACGCACACGCACACACACGAACACACACGCGCGCATATACACACACGCATGCGCGCACACACGCACACACACGCACGCATGCACGCACGCACACAGGCGCGTGCGCACGCACACGCACACACACGCACACGCACGCACACGCACACTTCTTCCTGGGCCAGCTGACCTCCTAGCATCTGCCTCTGGCTAGAAGACTGACAGGCTGTGTCCTTGGACAAGTCTTGCACGTTTCTCGTGTTTTAAATGGAGATAATGCCATCTACATCTCAAGGTGAGGATTAAATGAACTCACATGTGTGAAAGTGCCTTGAGCTTGGTGGGTGCTCCATATAAGGGCTTGCTCGCTCGTTTCTCCATTCATTAGGAAGCAGCTTTGTAGGAGGTGCCAGTTGCCAGTCTCCAGCTCCAGGTGCTGGCCAACTCTACTTCATCCACATCTGGTCAGGAGTGATTTATGTCATCATAGTTACCTAGGCCTTGAGACAGGAAGTAACCAAGTGCTTGGGGAAATGCCTCTTTTCTGAAGTATTTCCTATGAAACAGTTTGGCTCCATGCCTACCACCTAAAGAAATGTGTTTTGGATCAATTATTGGTATAAAAATATAATAAACCACCCTAAAAAGCAATTGCTATGATGCAGATGGAGAGTGCCAGGGCCTTATATGAAATAACTCAGCCTCTCAGCAACAACCACAAGGAGGAAAACTGAGACCGAAATAAGAAGTGGAACTATAAGTAGACACCTGTCACTTGGGGGTTGCATGGCATTCATTCCCCCTTTTCATGGTTAATATCAGCTTAATTTCCTCTGGGGAAATTACCTTGCCTATACTGTGCCACCTTCGGTGGCTGAAAAATCAAAGGCTCCTGCCCTTTCTACTGATGATGCCCTATCTAGGACATCATTGCTTCCACCACCAGCACCCACAGCCCACCAGCTTCATGTACGCCCTGCGAAGCCCACCTCTCCAGAGCTCCAGATGCAGGAACCCAGCTGACGTGTGGACAGCTGCAACCTGATGTCCCAGGGCACTAACATGTTTAAGACTGAATTCCTCATCTTGCCCTCACCCCTCATCCAGTCCCTCTCCCGTGTTTCCTGTCTCAGTGCAGGCTGCCGTTGTTCACCCATTTTCCCAGTGAAGAAGCCTGGGAATTAGCCAAGGCCCTTCTTTTTCATCCCCCATCCACCTGGTCTCCAGGTCTGTCCATTCTACCTCCTAAAGAACTTGTCAACCCATTCCTCCTCCATCTGCCTCCATTCAGGCCTTCATCCTTTCTTCTCCTGCAAGACGACAATAGCTTCTCCAGAAAGATGCCTTCGGCTGCTAAGCCTTTCTCCTCCACCCATCTCAAACCTTCCTTCGGTTCTATCAGGGACTTGAACCTGTTCAACGCCCTTCCCCTTGCCCCTAAGTAAAACCAAGACGCCTTACCATGAAAAAGAAGGTCTTGCATTCCTTGCCACTCTGTCCCATTTCTTCTCTCAACACTCTTACTTAAGCACCTTCCTCTAGCTACACGAAATTCTTCACTGATTCCTGGATATTCTTTGCTTTATTGAGCCCCTCCCCTGCAAGCCTTGGCATGTGCTATTTTCCTCTGCTTAGAATGCCCTTCACCCTCTTCTCTACCTAGTAAACTTGTCCTTAGGCTTTAAGACTAAGCTCGCACATCCCCTATTTAGGAAGGACTTCTCTGAACCTCACAGGCAGAGTGTACTAGTCCTTCCTTTGAGCTTCCATAACCTATTCCCCAGCTCTACCATGGCACATCATTTACTGTTCCACGTTTATCCTACAAGTCATGTCTCAATCTGTCCCCTCTAACCAGCACACCACCGCAAACAGAGTAGGATTAGTGCATGAGTAAATTCTGGTTGGAGACTGGAAAAAGAGATAGTCTTAGGTTGGCTTTTTTTCCCATGGGAAGCGGGCTTGAAACAGGCCTGTTTACATTTCTGAGAGTGAGTGTGTAAGCCTGGAAATGCTGGCAGCCATGCTGCCACTGTGAGGAAAGCACTACCTGGGAATGGACCTCAACCAAAGGAAGACAGAGTTTGTGCATGGAGTATGTTTCCCATGGTGACATATGAGCCCCCTAGAAGCAGCTGTGCCAGAAGGTGAACTTTGCAGGTGTGTAAGCCCATCCTTCTTTTTGCCTAAGCCATTTTGAACACGGATTTTCTACCTATGGCAAGCCAAAGAATCCTGATATCCCTAAAGAACACTGAAATAAGAATACCCCTTGCGGGGGGGGGGGGGGGGGAGTAAAAAGGGAAAACTTTAAAATCCACATTTCATCCATCCACATAAAAGTATAGGATCAATTTGAAGAGACAGAATGGCCCCATAGCTGGCAAGAATTGCTTATAACCTGTGGAGGGTTGGTCAGACATGGGCGCCTAGACAAAGGAGGGTAGTAGCGTAAGCATTGGCAGTGACGATACAAGCACCACCCAATTTAAGAGGTATCAGAGTTTCCTTGTTAAGATTCCCCATGTAGGGTGGGGACTCTTACTCTGGGGTCCCATGGCTGAGCTTCCTGCAGCTCAGGAGCCTCCTGGAATTGTACGTGTAATTGTGCATCTTTCAGAGGAGAGTGTCCGTAGTTTGAATCAGATTCTCGGAGGGGTTCATTAAGCCAAGTAGGGTAAGAATTGCTGATGTAGTAAATCAAAGTGTTCCAGGCATCCTAGCAGAGAAACTCTTCTTAAAACCACCCAAATACTTGTGTGTATTCCAGTCTAATTCTCTGGACACTGCCCTCTGATAAGCAGCTTTCCCATGAGGCTTGCTTCCACAGAGAACATGCAGCCAGCAGCTGATGGGGGGCCCTTGGCTCCACTCGAGAGCTGTGCTTCTCATTGCCAATTAAGAAATGGGGACATCAGGAAAAGGAGGGAATGCATTATCCTAGGCAGCCCCAGTGCAAGTATAACAGAACTGGGGATTAGGGGTGGGGGTAATCGCTAGTACTTTTTGAGCATGCTCCAGACACTTTCATATGCTATCTCATTTAACCATAACAAACCTGTGAGAGAGAAATTATTATCCCTATTTTTATTAGAAGAAATCAAGGTTTATAGAGGTTAAGAAATTTCCTCAGGGTCACACAGCTGCCAAGACCCCATGTTTTTCAAGCTGCCAACTACCACAAACCATATCCAAGTGACAGTAATCACACATTGGTTAAAGAATTTGTGGACATATTTTTAAATTACTGAAAGGACTTAAGGGAATGTTGCTGTGGATTGTGATTTTAAGTCCCCTGAATATTATGGGAGGACTACCTGTGAGGCCTGGAATTATTTTTGCTTTGACTACACAATTTTTGTTATTGTTGCTTTAATAGGACATGGTCCCTGGATTTGGTCTATGTATTTCAGTATCTTCAACGATACCCTTTAGCATTTCTTATAATCTACATCTGCTGGAGGTAAATCCTCTGAGCCTCCTTCTGTTTCTGGGACTCTAATTACACTCACATAAGACTACTTGATATTATCCTACAAGTCCCTGAGGCTCACTTCATTTTTTAAAATCTTTTCATTCCATTCTTCAGATTGGATCACTGCTACTCATCTGTCTACAAGTTCCCTGACCTTGTCTGCTGCTATCTCAAATCTGTTGTTAAATACCTCCAGGTATTATTCATGTCAGTTTTTACTTTAACTTCCAGAATTTTCATTTGGTATTTTCTGTGGTCTCCATTTCTTTGCCAAGATTACCTATCTATTTATTCCTTTAATTCTCTGAACATATTTATAATAACTGCTTTAAAGCTTTCATTTTCTAAGTCCAATATCTGGGCCATCTTGGGTTTAGTTTTTATTGCCTGCTTTTTTTCTTAACTAAAGATTACAATTTTCTGTTTTTGTTTCGTTGTATGTCTAGTGTTTGCTGATTTAAAACTAGATGTGATCAAAATACATAGTAGTGTTACTGTATAGATATCTGGATTTTGTTATCTTCTTCTGAAAGATACTGATTCTGAAGTTCAGATACTGATGAATCATTTTGAACTAGTTTAAGTCCCGTTTTATGATTTGTTAGAGTAGGTCTGTGGAAAGCCCAAAGCTTTTTTCTCAAGGCCCTCCAACTTGGTAGAACTCAACTTCCAAACTCTGCCTCTACTGCAAATCTTGCCATGACTTCATTTTGGGTTTTGTTAGGAAAGGTATAAATTAGGTCTTACCCTAGGGCAATATTTCTAAATTGGGGCAATTCTGCCCCTAGGGGATACCTGACAATGTCTGGAGACATTTTTGACTATCAGGAGTTGGTGGTGGGACACTACTGGCATCTAGTGGGTGGAGACTGGGGATGCTGCTAAATAACCTACAGTGCACGGGGCAACCCCCCACAGCAAAGCACTCTCAGGTCCAAAATGTCAATAGGACAAAGGCTGAGACACCATGCTCTAGAACACAGGCCTTCCTCCTAAGGTGTGGTCTTTCTAGCCTCTCAGTCAGATGCCAGGGGTATTAACAAGCCATTAATGAGATCTCTGCATTCTAGTAGGACTGAGAAGCCAACCAGCACCCTCATCTGCTGGTACCTAATTTTGTGCTCTCAAACCTGTAGCAGCTGCTCGCCAGTGAGCTTCATCTGGTCTTGTCTGCACATACGTCTCAGCCAGACTCAGAGGGGACCTCCACACAGAGCTCTCTCTGTACAGCTCCCTGCTCTGTGATATCCTGCCCCATGGATTCTAGCTTCTTTGGTTGCCCTGAGCTCTGAACTCTGTCTCCTTCAGTCAGTGGAGGGATCATTGTGCTCTGCTCAAATTCCAGTTCTTTCTGCCACAGTTGGAATACTGTCCCAAGGCAGAGAGCTAGAGAATTATGGGACTCAACTTTTGACTTTTCCAGCTCTCAGGGATCACAGTCTTGCTCTCCACTGTCTGACATAAGTTGCCTTGTATATTCTGTCAGGTTTATAGTTGTGGTAAGAAGGCTAATCTGTACTAGTTACTCCATTGTGGCTAGAAACTGAAGTCCAGTATGTTTATCTTGGCCTTTCTATTTTTAGTTGAAGCCTTGTAGAATTCGATGAATTAGAAGAATTATGATAACATGCCCACACTGTAGGTGTTCCCGACTTGTCACTACTTGCTAAGGACATTTCTAGTTCAGATTCTCATTCAACACCCATGTCCTGTGTCCCCATCATGAGCAAGGCTGTCTCACAGAGGACAAATCAGTTTATCCTCATAACAACCCTGAGAGATATGTATCATCAGCCCTGTCTTTAATGAAATAAACTTGTGTCAGGAAGTGCAAATTTAGAGAGATAAAACAGATCCAAGGATCATATGGAATTATGTCAGAAATATAAATCAGTCTCTGATTTTAAGTCCAGTATTTTTTCTTTCCTTTCCAACATCCACAGCTGTCTTTTTGGGATCTACCTACCAGGTCCCAGAGGAGACTAAATGGCCTCAAAACGTGACTAGTTTTTCCCTTCTCACACCCATCTGCTCTCTGTTAATTGTATTCATACTTTCCTTTTCTGGTAAACTTGTATCTGGTCCTGGGCCTCTGTTTCCATGTTTGTCCTGGGACATATCTGAGGCTGAGTATCTCCTGTCTCCCAGGGAGCCAAGAATTGACACTTGTCAAGAACATGTTGTCCAATATTTATATCACACAACTTCATTTTCTCTGCTAAAATCTTTTAAAAACAAGTGTGAGCTAAGCAATTAGTTGCGTAAGACTTAATGCTTTCCATGGAGCATCAGTAAATGCTGACCTATTCATTCCAATTTTTGTGAATCAGGAACCACTTTTTAGGTTGAAAACAGAACCATGTTATCTGCTTGCACTATAAAATCACAACGAAGAGCAACTGTGTTGTACAGGGTTGAACGCTGGTGCCCAAAAAAAGATGCATCTATGTCCTAACCCCCAGAACCTGTGAGTATGACCGTATTTGGGAAACTGATGTTTGCAGATGTAATTAAGGGTCTTGGGAGGAGATCATCCTGGATATGCAGATGGTCCTAAATCCAATGACAAGCATCCTTATAAGACACAGAGAGAGACACTGAGACACAAGGAGGAGACCATGTGAAGATGAAGATAGATGGAGTGATGCCAAAAGCCTGCAGAAGCTGGAGGAGTTTAGGAACACATCCCCATTAGAGCCTCTGGAGGAAACACAGCCCTGCCAACACCTTGATTTCAGACTTCTGGCTTCCAGAATGTGGGAGAATAAATGTTTGTTGTTTTAAGACACCTAGTTTGTAGTAATTTGGTACAACAAACACTGGAAACTAATGTACGTATGTTCGCAGTAAAAGATAATCTGAAACTCACTACATTGGGCTCTTCAAGATCTTTTCCATTAATATTTGGTTTCCTTCTTGTTCATGGGTTTCCTCAATGGCTCACCCTTGCTAGTATGGATAGCCAACCATTAGAGCAGGCTACGAATGTTTAAGTAAAACTAGGAGAAAAACTTAAAATCAGGTAAATAAGAAACACTTAAATTTCCTGTTGATTACCAAATGATTGCTATGTGCTTCCATAGCAACTTATGTGGTACAGGTAGAATGCTTCCAGCTGCAAGACAATGGAAAATCCAAACCAAAGTTCCTTAAACCTCAAGAGTATTTACTGGCTCACAGTCCAGAAGAGCAAAGGTGGGATGGGCTCCAGAGTGGGGGTGACATGGAATTATTTCTCCACTATGCCATTTATGGTGCTGGTTACTTTCTGAGGCTGTACCCTTCATTGTTGGAGGAAGGCCGCCAGAGGCAAGCATGCTTCCTAGGTTAGGGCCATAGAGATTCTGAGGATGAGAGACAGAGACAGAGACAGAGGCCTCCTATAGCTCTCTTCTTAGAGAAGGTGCTTCCCAGAAGACTTCAGCAAACTTCTTAAAGTTAATTAGCCAAAAGTGGATCACGTGTCCCTTTTTAGAACCAACTGCTGTTAAGGATGGGTCATCCTCAAAAATGAGGGTGAATATAAGGTGATAGAAAGAGAAGTCACATTAGGTGGTGAACTGGTGAACTTATTATACATCAAGCTGACAATGCACTGTAGAACTGTATGCCTGAAACCTATGTAATCCTTGCTAACAGATGTCACCCCAATAAGTCTAACAATAAAAATGAATTAAAAGAAAAAAAAAAAAGACAAAAAAAAAAAAATGAGGGTGGGTCAGCTTCCCTGAGGCTTACCTAGAATACATAAAATGGGATGGGGGGAGGGGAGAGATATCTAAACAAAATGCAGGTTCTGTCAGGAAGGACGTGGAGGAAAACCGATGATGGCTAGGTATTGTACATAAATAAAAATGCAACAATACCAATGTGCCCACCATCCCATCCACCTTAAAATATAAAATACAGCCATGGTTGAAGATACCTGTGTTTCCCATCACAATTACATCCTTAGAGTTACTTGATGATTTAAATTTAGGGATTATCATTCCCATGTATTTGATTCTATTTTTACTACATGTTTGTATGCCTAAGCACAGTATGTTGCATTCTTTTGTATGCTTTTACTAAATGTACTGGGGTGACATTGGTTAATAAAAGTATACAGGTTTCAACTATACAATTCTACAAAACATCATCTGTATATTGTACTGTGTTCACGACCCAGAGTCAGTTCTCCTTCCATCACCATATATTTGACTTCCTTTACCCTTTTCTACCTTCCTCTCTGCTCCCTTACCTTCTTGTGACCACTAAGTTTTTATCCATGTCTATCAGTTTTTGTCTTTTGTATGTTTTTTAACAATATGAATGGGATCATATTGTACATACACAATTCTGCAACTTGCTTTAGTTTTTCATCAGATTGTGAGACACATCCACAGGAATATATGAAGTTCCAGTTTACACATTTTCATGGATGCATCCCAATGTATGAATGTATTCATTCATTCTCCTGCTTATAAACATTTAGGCTAATGCTTTTTATTTCTTTAAATACAACACAAAAGCCTCTGTGAACATTCTCAGTACATGACTTTATTCCTAGGAGAGTTTCTTTGGGGTATATAAATAGAAGTGACATTATTGAGTTATAAAGTATGTACAATACATCTTTAACTTTTGTTATTCTCAGTAGAGGCTGTACCAAACTATATCTCCACCAGCTGTGTATGAGAGTTCTACCCCTCCACACGCTTGCCAACATATGCTGAGTCCAACTTTAAAATCTGTTAGTCTTGTAAATCTTCCTTAAATGGTCTGTTGTTCTTGCTAGTCTCCAAACTCCACAGTGGGCAAATATTGTGTTTACTTCATTCATTCCCAGACCCCACACAATGCTTAGCATTTGGTAGATTTCATGAGTGGCAAGAGGGTCACATGCTGAGTTTTTTGAGACCAGGGTCCCAGCCTCACTCTTCTACTCTTGTATAAATCCTTTGCTATGTTATTAACAGTAAAAAGGGTCAAGGAACTAAATGGCCCCAGTAAGATAATTTTGGAATTAACCAATGTTAACATTAGACATACAAATCAGTGGAACAGACTAGAGAGCCTAGAAATAGACCACTCACTACAGTCAATAGACTTTTGACAAAGGCACCAAGGAAATTTAGTGAGGAAAAGATAGTTTCTTTCACCAATGATGTTGGAATAACTGGGTATCCACTGAGAAAGAAATACACCTTCACTCATACCGGACACCCTACACAAAAATTAACTTGAAATGAATCAAAGACCTAAACATAAAAGCTAAAACTATAAAACTTCCAGAAGAAAAAGTAGAAAATCTTTGTGCCTAGGAAATATACAAAGATCCTTAGAACACAAAAGACACAAACAATAAAAGAAATAAACAGTCTTCATCAAACTTAGGTTGTGTATCAGTTAAGAAGGGAGGGAGGGTACAGGGGGAAGTCTTGCTATTAGCTGAATCAGCACACACACAGGATCTAAAGGATGGGGTAAAGTGTCTTCACCTTTGCCCTCAAGTTGCCTATCAGTCTTCCCATGCAGTTCTCTCTTCTCCACTTCCCGCAGTGCTCCACATCACCTAACCCTTCAGTATGCCTCCTGGCCAGGGACTTCCTCAGCCTCTGCTCATACTGAGTCCTTCAGATCCATCTGGTTTACCCTTTTGGTGGAAATGGAAAGAGAGGGTAGGGAAGTAGGTGGGTGAGCAGGGAGGAGGTGAAAAAAGAGAAGGAAAGCAGCCTCCCCAGTTCCACCTCAGCGGGGAGCATACAAACGTACCAACTTCTCAGCACACAGGGCCCTATGCCTTTTTAAACACCCCATTTTACTGTCCTTAGTGTGGGCCAAATTTCTAGGGAAAAAAAAAAAGTGTGTACCACACCCAAAACAGTGGGGACTACATCCAAACTTCTTGTTTTTTCCGAATCTGTCTTCCCTGCAGTGGTTCTCAAGCAGGGGAAATAGCGCCCTCTGGAGGCCGATGGAAATACGGGTGGCATCTTTAGCCTTGTCCTTGCTTGGGAATTCAGTGGACTAGGCAGGGCCGGGGATGTCCAACAGCCTGCCATGAGCAGCCCAGTGAGGAATTGTCTGGCCTAAAAGGCTAATAGTGTCCTCACTGAAAATGCTGTGGGCTCTAAGAGGCAGAAGGCAAGGTTTTTCATGTTCACAAGTGTGTCCCCAACACCTCGCCTAGAGCCTGGCACATAGTGGGAGCTCCATAAATACTTGTTGAGTGACAGAACGCACGTGTGAATGCATATTCTGGGGTGCCAGCCCGCAGAATTCAAATGCCTGCTACAAACACACTTTGAAAACCAGGGTGATAACTCATCAGTCAGAAACAGATTGGGAATCTGGAAGAAAAATAAAATATCTTCCCTGTCTGGAAGTAAGTGAAATTTTCTTTAGATGTGGAGAAAAGATTTTTATCCTCTATCCCTAAGAAGGTATTGAATTCTGTCTCTCCCATTTAGAAATGTCAGGGGAGTTGAAGAAATATAGTCACCGTGAAGAAGAAAAAAGAAAGAAAAAAGCACAAATGCTCAGACATCACAAAGCAGCTAAAACCTTGTGCATATCAATTCTCTCCAATGACAGGGACTATGAATGAACAAGGGGCAAAATTTCCCAGAACAGTTACATGGACTTTTGAGAGGAAACGGAGGGGGCTCCCAAGCCCATCTTACTAGCAGAGGACTTGACAAGTGACTAAGAGTGGGCTCTACATCAGAGGGCATGGATTCAAAGCTCAGCTAGGACACCCAGGAGACTAGATACATAGACTTTGGGTAAGTTGTCAAACTTCTCTACACCTCAGTTTCCTCACCTATAAAATAGGGACAATGATAGTAACCCCATCGGGTAATACAGAGATTAAATGAGGTGATGTAAGTAAAACACAAAGCACGACGCCTTATCATTATTATTTGAAAAGCAACTCCAGACAAATGGCTGGTAATAACGCCACTGACCATTGTGGGGAACAAGAATGTAGACACTTGGCCATTTAACCCAAGGACATGAGCAAACCAATAGAACGTCATGTTCTTAAGAGACAAAAATGAAGTAATTTTCTTCTGCCTCTAAGTCATTTTGTTCCCTGGTTGAACAACACAGTGCTGTGACTCACATTAAATTATATTGTGTTTCTATATCCCTCTGCTGATAAATATTTCATTTTTAGACCTCTTTTGCAAGAAAAAAAAAAAAGTCTTCCAGCCAACTTATTCCTCATTCAAACTTCACAAATTCATTTTTCTTCCCCATCACACCCCAGGCCACTGCTGGCATTTTGCTGCACCAAGGACTGGATTTGTGTTTTATTCCAGTAACTTTGAACATTGATGGAAATGAAAACACTTGGCACCTGTTTTCTGTTGAAATTTGAAAGCTTCAGAGCAATATTTACAAAACCCACTTCCCCAACCACTGCTCTAATTAAGTAACAGTAAAATATGACATTCCAAATCAGTTACAAGCTGTTCTTGGGCTATGTCAGGGCCAATCCTTTATGTTTAAATTTATGAGCATGCTACTCGAGAAAAATCACTTGCCCAGCTGATCCAACAAATGCTCTCTCCTCTCACTTGCATGCAATACAGCTTGGGATTTCCTGACTCAAATCCCAAAGCCCCCAACCACATGTTTTAGATGTGGGGGAATATTGCAATATTGGTAGTGTATAAATTGGGGCACATTCATGAGTTTTTTAAAATATCGTTTAGGTAATGATGGTCTGGCATAAACAAATCAAAGTAGGAACAGGAAAGATTTTTTTTTTATAATCAAACTCATCTCCATTCTGAAAGTTGAGAAAATTTTCACTGAGAGTATGTGGGCAGGGAGCAGCTTTCACACATCCAATTACAGAGCCCAAGTGTGCAATTTAATGCAGACTCACTACTATTAAATATTACTAAGTACAGTAATATTTACACAAATAGCAGGTAAATCATAACAGAGGCAAGAATTTAGCACTGGGAAGAATGTGATCCAACCCTCTTCCTGTTCCCATTTTACAGATCAGGAAGCTAAACAGAAGGAAGGCCAAGTGCCATAATAAATCCATGCACAATGGGAGGCGTAGCCAGGAGCAGGTTTTCTGAGTCTCACAGATTTTATTGAAGAAGGGAAGTCAAGTCTGTGGCCTGCCTGGGTGCCCTTCTAACTTTTTCAGATTGCTTCCAGCACTGTCCAATATGGTAGCCACTAGCCACATGAGGTCATTTTAATTAAAATTAAATAAAATTTAAAATTTAGTCCCTCAGGCACAAGAGCCCAACATGTGGCTAGTGCTGAATTACACAGCACAGCTACATAAATATTTCCATCATTATAGGAAGTTCTACTGAACTGTACTAGACCACACATGGAAAACCCAGCAGACTTCTCACTTTATTTACAAACTCCACGTTTGTTCGTATTGTACTACCAATACCTACTACACTGCCCAGCATGCTTTGGGAATCCCAAAGACTTGTATGAAGGTGGAGAATGACACTAGGGACTGTGACCCCCACACCTTCTCCTTGCTGAATAGGGCTTTCCTGTGAGCTCTGAGGGAGGTGCAATGTGGGCCAAGGACCACATCCTGGGAAGCTTCCCAGGAGCATCACAGGGAGGCCAAAAGCAAGAAAAAAGAGGGTTACCACTTCTTCTGACCCTCCCTAAACTCAGCTCATGCCTCCAGGAGTCTATAGGCATTTAGCGCTATTCTCAGCTCTTCTGAGGCCTTCTGAGATTCCAACAGAAGTCGGACACTTTCTAGAAAATATCAACTACTAATATTTGTATGGCCCTTTACAGTTCAAAAGGAATGCCACAAGGACTCCTTTGATCCACACAATAACTAGTGGAGAGATTCCCTATTTTACAACTGAGAAAACTGAGGTTTGAAGAAGTAGACTGCCAAAGATATGCAGGAAATCCAAGATTCCAATGAAAAATTCTGACTTTAAAGCTAGTCTTTCATACCACCACCTCTTCCTTTTTCCCTGAAGATATACAACTATGTCTCAGGTCTTCTTGAGGATGCACGCAGGCTGGGTCTTGCTCATCTGTGTAGCCCAGGTGATATCTAGCACTTTTCTCAATCAAATGGTCCTTAGCCTGGTTCTCGTATCTCTCTCTTTTCTAGGGAGGAGGCCAAGAAGATGAATCAAGTCCAAAGGGAAGGAAATGAGACAAGTATTTGGAATTGCACTTCTAAGTGGTCAACTCCAGCAATAGAATTTTGTACAAATTCAGTTTAGAGGAGTGAATCCTTTATTCTGACACAGATGGTTATGTACCTCAATTGAGAAGGGGTTTTAAAGGCAGACAAGAGGCATTTGCCTTCATATGGCCATGTTCTTGAGTTTCCAGCTTACACACACACACACACACACACACACACACACTCTCTCTCTCTCTCTCTCTCTCTCTGGACACTACTCACAAAAAACATAATTTAAGTCTCATCAGAGAAATGCAAATCAAAACTACAATGAGATTATTACCTCACACCTGCTCGAATGGCTATCACCAAAAGGACAAGAATTAGTGTTGGCAAGAATATGGAGAAAAAGGAACTTTTGTGCACTGTTGGGATACTGGGAAGTAGGATGCTCTCTCTATGTGCAAACACTCCACTGAAAAATAACCACATCTAAAATTTTCTACCCAGAATGCCTCACTTTCTGAGTTCTCTACTCTGCACAGTTGAGTAGAAAACAAATACCCTAAGAATTTCAGAACAGTTTTGCTCTAGAGCAGGGGTGTCTAACCTTTTGGCTTCCCCAGGCCACACTGGAAGAATGTCTTGGGCCACAAATAAAATACACTAAAACTAATGCTAGCTGATGAGCAAAAAAAATGTCTGTGCATAATTTTCATGTTTTAAGCAAGTTTACGAATCTATATTGGGCCGCGTTCAAAGCCTTCCTAAGGTCACATGTGGCCCATGCACTGCAGGTTGGACAAGCTTGCTCTAGAGTTAAGATTTTGTGTCATAATCAATATAACATGCCATATGAACACTCCTCAAGAGATCACCAATAGGAAGTATTCTCAAAAACTTCAGTACAAAAGTCATCTCAGGGAAGTGCTTAAAGAGGCTTAAAAATTAACTAGAGAAAAAGGCCTAAGCTAGAGAAGTAGTTAACAAGAGTGGAGGAAGGTCTTTAACCTTAAAGTAGTAGTCATTTCACGGACAGTTGTTACACCAGAAACAGACTAAGTCAAATTTTTATGTGCATACAAAACACCTGGGATTTTTATTAAAATGTAGATTCTCAGTCAGTAGGCCTGGAGTAGGGCTGAGCCTCCACCAATTCTAACAAGTTTCCAGGTGATGCTGAAACTGCTCCTGGTCCATGGGCCACAGCTTAGGTAGTAAGAGTCCACAATGTTGATGAAGGCATCTGGAAAGAGAACGCTCCCTTACAAACTCCTCTATTTCCCATGCGCGTCCCACCTTCCCTTATTCTCCCAACCCCTTTCAATCTCGACTCATGCTGTAGGAATGAGGAGTCAGACCTCCAACTGTTTAAAATACAACTATTCCTAGTGAACAGAGTCCCTGCAAGTTAAAATTTTATGCACAGGACATCTGTTATAGCTAATATGGCTAATGAGATCACCTGAAAACCTTCCTACTAAAAAGCTATTTAAAAATACTAGAAAACGTATTTCAAGTATATTGTTTCAAAGTATAGTTGAGCACACAAGAAAGTTAAAAGAAGAAAATCCTTGGGTGTTGAAAACACAAAATTGCAAACCAGAAAGGTAAGAGCATCAGCAGATGCTGTGCATCCTGGGCCAGGACCAATAATCTAACAACTGAGGTTTTCACTTATACACTGAAAAAAAGATAGAAAACACTGGGTCTGTATGAGGAGTGGTATAGACATAAGAGTACCACAGAGTCCCAGGACCACCAAAGGGTACCCCCACTAAGAAAAAGTAAATAAAAACCTTCCACTCAGCAGCATAGGGAAACAAAAGCAATGCCTGACTCATCTTGGGCTCTGAGCAGAATAAATTTTTCACCTAAAATTTCCAATCATGAGTCTTCCCTCATTTAAACTTAAGTAATTTTTATTACTCTAAAATTACTCAAAGTAATATTATTACTTTTATAGCATAAAAGGTGGCTCTGAAACAGAAATACTTATGGAATGCCTTGCAGAGGCAAATATAAGACCTCTCTGAAGAAAGATACCCTCAAGTTACAAGGCCCAAAGTTAAATAAAACTTGCTAAAGATAGGCTGACATTAAAGAAATTAAAAACACACAAGGAAACAATCTACCATGAGAAAGACACAGCAAACATGAGTATTAGATATCAAAAACTTCAAATAATAAAATATTGGATAAAAACTGAAATGCTTTAAAAATAATTGAAAATATAAGAAAATATCTGTATGAAAATAGAATGAGTCAATATGAAAATGAACCAAATAGAACTTTCAGAAAGACAAAATTATAGCCATTGAAATTAAAAACACTACAGGTTTACAGCAAAGACACAGCAGGAGAGTATTAATAAACTGGAAAATAGATTTGAGAACATTATTAAGAAGGCAGTACAGTGAAGTAATCTGAAAAGTTTAAGAGATACAGAAAAGAGATTAAGGCCCAATACATGCATAACAAGGGGCTCTAAAAGAAGAAAATGAGAATGGAGGGAACAAAGAACTGATAGCTGAGAATTTTTCAAAGAAAGATATGAATCCTCATAATTTAGAAGCAGACAAAATCTCAAGCAAGATTTTAAAATGTCACATAAAGACAAATCAAAATGAAATGGAGGTGTGTTGAAAACAAAAAGATCTTAAAATTTACCAAAAAACAGGTTACCTTCAAAAAAGACACAATTACATGGACTACAGACTTCTCAACTATAAGCCAGAAGACAGAAAGAAAATTTCTTTGAAATGATGAGAAATAACAACATAGCAAAAAATATCATACAAGGTGAGGACAAAATTAAGACATCCTCAAAAAAACCCTAAAGGAATTTACAACTTGACAAAGTAGACCTTGACTAGAAGACCTTCTAAGTTTTGTTTTTCAGAAAATAAAGTAATTAAACCTAGGAGTGGGATACAAAATGGAATGATGAGCAACCTATGGCAAACCTAAACACATCAGATTTATAAAATAAAACAACCACTATTCCGAGGGATAAAAAATAAAGAGTTCTCTGAAACGGAAAATAGCAACATGTAAGATTTGAGCTAAAATACATTCTACTCAAGAGGAGGGTAGAGATGTTGATTCTAGCCTTAGTTAAGTCAAGTGTACATGTCAAAAAGTGAGTGGTGGGAAATTCTGGAAAGATGATTGCAGCTGTGAAAGCGAATTTTCTGGATCTTTTCAAATCCCCAAATGAAAACAGAAACTAGATAACAAATCAAATCAAAACAAACAAGCACCAAACAAACAAGAACAACCATGGGCAATACTTTTGCAACAAAACTAGTTAAAAAGGTAATCCACAAATCCCAGAGTGAGAACAAATCATCAAGAGCCACAAGACCTGTGAGGTATGTGAGGCTTTAGCTGAAAAGAAGCACAAAGAAGCAATGGGGCATATGACACACCAGAGTACTAGAGAACCAGAAACAGCAAAGATGTTCACTGCAAAGCTTAGCAGTTGAAGCTGGAATGGGTTTTGCCCACTTCAACAGTACGTGAGTAGGGCTGAAGCAGTTGAGCCTCCCATGAACTCTCAAAACCCATCCTCTAAGCTTCCATTCCAGGACAAGATCCTGCCCAGGGGAGGAAATGCAGGAAACAGAATAAAAATTGAGTGGGATAGGGTCAACAGAGTTGAGAAGTAAAGGTTGAGATAAAAATAGAAGAGGAAAACAAAGCCAAGAACTCTCAGAAAGCAAGCCACTCTATTTTTAATATACACAAAAGCAAAGGAAGAGAGCTCTATGAAGTCAGAAAATCGATCTGACTCAAGACTCCTACTTGCCTTTCTCTTTCCACGATCTTGGCGCCTGTGGAGTTCTACTGGGAACAGGACTTCTAAAAGGAGAAATGTCTGGAAGGCTGTGGTCCAAGGCCATTTTTGCTGGCTTAAATAGGGTCTCCAGAACCAAAGGGAGCATCCAGTTCTTAAAATTGAAGATGTTTATGCCAGAGATGAAACTGAATTCCATCTAGTTAAGACGTGTGCTTATGTGTACAAAGCGAAACACACAGTGACTCCTGGTGACAAATCGAACAAAACCAGAGTGATCTGGGGAAAGGTTACTCATGTTCATGGAAACAATGGCATGACTCGTGCCAAATTCCAAAGCAACCTTCACGCTAAGGTCTTTGGACACAAAATCTGTATAATGCTGTATCACTCAAGAATTTAAACTTATTGAAAAGTAAAGTAATAAAAGTATGAATTTGTTTAAAAAAAAAAGATTCCTTCTACAAGTTCAGAAACTAAAGAGCACAAGCTGTTAAAAACTCAGGGAGTTTTTTTGTTGTTGTTTTGTTTTTTTGGTGGTTCCCTGGCTGGGAATCAAACCCAGGCCGCAGCGTTGAGAATGCTGAAGCCTAGCCACTACACCACCGGGAACCCTCAGGGAGTTTTTTAACCATGAGACCTTCCTGAGGAATATGCTGGAGAACAAGCTTCAGACAACCAAAATGACTAGAGACATAGCAATATAAGACTACCAGTAAGCATTAAATCTATTATAACTTATATAAAGCTAGAAAGGTCTTATATTGGCAAGGCCTTCAGTGTACACATTATTCCACAGGGATTAGGAACAGCTGGGAATATTCAGAGAATAAGACCTTAAAAGCAGTGTGTGGGGTTTCCCTAGCAGCGCTGAGGGTTAGCCGGAGGGAGGCTGGTCCAGAGCAGGGAGAGTAGGTCTGAACAGGACTTTCTGGCCCTCAATTGACTGTCGATACCCTTGAGGGATATGAAATGCTCATCAGTAAAGGTGGCACCCTACAGTGATAAGAGAAGTGAGGATAGGAAGCTGAGACCTAAATGACATGGAACTTTAAACGGAAAATGACACAAAACAATAAAAACCCAGGTCAAACTGCCTTCACAGTCACAACGTATTTTATTGTAAAGCAAAGTTACCTCCACTAATTATTTAGTGCTTACGCCTGAGGTACCAAGGCTTCAGTAATAAACTAAAAATAGTCCAACAACCTCATTTAAAAAAAATAAGACTTGAAATACAGACTGAACACCCTGTTGGAAGTCATATAGCTAGGTAACAACTTACAGACTCTCCATTTTTTTTTTTATCATCATACTCATTCATTCATTTATTTATTGGGGTGACATTGATCACCTTGTTCATTTTTGAAGGTCCCAATAGTTCTTGAGATGGGTATTAAAGTAATGTGATTAATAAGAGGGTAGAGGACATCTCAGTTCCTGAACTCTGCTCCTGGGGCACAGATCCAACCATCCAGCATGGCACAGGCAGGTCCCGTTTCCTTTCTCACCCACGTGGCATATGGTTATTTGCTCTTCTACTAAATGACACATCCCTAGAGACTCTCTGAACTCCAACAGTCCTCAACTACAGCTGCTCTGTTGCAGACATCACAACAGTCCTGGCATTAGTGTACATCTTAGGTTATAGGTACTTTTAAACAGACAAAACACTAGAGGTGGGAAAGGCATCAATTAGTGGGAACCAATTGACTTGATGATTCTTTGCAGTTCCTTTTGCACAACAGTGGTGTGTCAAGGAAGGTTGGAGTCAGCTAGTATCAGCTCAGAAGCTATTGTATGGACCTCTTCCCAACTACACCTTGAGTGACCTCAGCTGGGTAGCCTGGAGTCTGTCAAGGCAAGAGTATTTACAACACAGACAACGGTAAAAGCTGCAAATTAGTGCCCCTTTCTTGAAAGCCAATTATTAAACATTTTACCATCATATCACTGATTATTGGTGATCATTGGTGAGATGTTGGTCCTCAGCGAGCAGAAAGAGGTTTGTTCTTAATTCTCTGTAGGACAGACAGGATTGCATCCCGAGTAAGTATTTATGCTCTCTGAAAAGAATACTTTGCATTTCCTATAGTGCTTCAAGTTTTCAGTTTCTAATTTGCTTTCTGGAAAAAAAATTAACCCTGTCAGCATGGGCCCTGAATCTCATCCATTTCTGCATCCTCAAAGAGTTCAATTCACTCCATAAACCAATCCCCCTCGCCACTTTTCTGGCATTCTTTCAACATATACCTATTCCCAAATGTCACCCCCATTTTCTTTCTGATTTTTTAGATCCTTTCTCAATCCTACACTGTCCTTCCCTTCAGAGCCAAGCCTCTTCAAACGTGCTGATACCCTCCATCTCCACCTCAGCTTCCACCCACTCCTTACCACACCAAATGGATCTACGGTCACAGATGACAGAGGAACCCAATCAACTGGCACCGTAGCCCTCACTCTGATCCAGTGATACTTCCTCCTCTGTAACCCCTTGGTAATCTGTGGCATCATTCTCTATGATTTGCCCTCTACCTCTATGCCTGCTCCTTCTCCATATATGGGGCTCCCTCTTCTGTCCTGAAATATTAATATAAATGCATAGAAGACCCACCCAACTGTCAATTACAGATACTTCTGGGAAGTCCAGTGGTAATGGGATATAAAGGATACCCTTTATTCTGTGAAACTTATAAATTGGAATACTTAACATAATTTTAAAAATCAGGTGACCCCAAAGTTTCATTCAACCCTAAAAAACAACTTTCATGGTCCACTATCGATATTGGCCAGGGAGCATTAGCTGCAATCAGCATGCTGCTGTCTCCTGAAGTCTGTTCTAGTGCAGGTGACTCTAGTCAGCTCCCGATGTGAATACTCAGAAGCCTAAAAGCCATCTCCATCCAGATCATCCACACACACCTCAAACTCAACACTTCACATCGCACCTCTCCTGTGCTCCCCCCAGTCCCGAAGGCAGGGCCTCATCAGCAAGCAGGCACAAATCAAATGCCTGAGACTTCCCTAACTGTACTTAAACACCTAGTCAGTCATGCTGATTCTGTGTTCAAGTTCCTCCCAAATCTAGTCACTCTCGATCTCCAAGCTTAATTCAGGCCCTCATTTAACACCTAAATCAGGGCAAAATCTAACAGATCCCCTTCTCCTTCAGTTTATATCCCAAACTACAACCAGAAAAATCTTACTAAAATACAAACTGAAACATGTTACCCTCCTATCTAAGCCCCCTCCACAAATCCCTAATCACATTAAAATTGGCAACTTGTTGCCACAGCATTGAAAAAAAAAATTTCAAAAGAATTCAAAGCCATTTCTGATCTTCCTCCACCAACAATTCTTGTATTCCAGTCATGCTAAACAACTTGAAGGTCACCAGAATGTGTGCCATTTTCACTCCATTTATCAAAGGTCACTTTGCTGAGTAGTTTTCTTAAAATGGCTCCTCCTTCCTGAAAGCTGGGCATGGATGCCCTATGTTTTCTATGACATCTACCTAATCATGGAACTTACTACACTACTATAATAGTCAACTTGTCAATTCACTACAAGCTTTTAAAGGCAAAATGTCTCATTTCTGTATAAGTACCACGTACTAACTGATTGCACCACTGGAGCTCCTAAATGTCTCATTTCTGTACCTGTACTGCCTGACACTGGGTGTGGGAGGGGGGCGGACTGAATATTCAAAAATACCTTGAAAGGAACCTCAGAGTTAATTCTGCTTTTTATCCAACCTTTTCATCAAATGTCTGTTACCCTATGTAACCACCTCACTAAAGCAATGTCTAGCCTCTTGAACACCTCTTGTGATGAGAAAATCACTTAAACACTGGCACCAAGACCTCATGCTGAACATATACACACAGAATTCACTAGAATGAGCTCACAGCTCACAGTCTGTTGACAACTTAATCTGACAAGAAAATCAAGCTCCTGATGTGGTGTTGCTGACTTCCAAACTCTCACAGGTCTCAGAAACACCTGGCAGGAAGAGCACTACTAGAACTAAGTCTAGGAAGAAGAGCCTTTGCCCAGCAGAGAGGAGGCATGCTGGCATCAGGTTAACGCCCAGGAGGTAACTGGCACCCAAGGTGGGCACCTCCAATCAAACAGCAATTAGATTTTGTCAGGACTTAAATCCCAGCCTGATGTTAATTTTGTTCAATGTCAAACACTTAACCTTTTAGAAAATAGTTCTTTAAAAACAATAAAGTTGTTTTTATATAATTAACACAGCTAGATTTCCTCAAACTCTTTATTCCAGCTGAATTGTCAATGTTAAGCTCCAGAATTGTCACATTGTCAAAAAGGAAAATCCAATGGAGACCATTTTGCCTTAATTCCCGGAGAATCTAAGAGAACGAAGAAAATATGATTGAAGTCAATTATTTTATTGAGGGAGATGAGTTACTCAAAGGTTAACTGGTTGTAGGCAAAGGGAAGAAACAAGTTAGAAGTATGTGTGTTGGTAAAGGAGTCAGAGAACTACAGGCTCGATCCAACAAATACTCTGAATGCAGGGTTTCCATATTTCTCCATGGCACAATTTCTCCTGGCTCACTGGCCATTCAAAGGACTCTGGAGACCAAATGAGATAGGATTCTTTAGGTTATCAACCAAAAGTCTTTAGGTCTTCTCTCTCGGCCAAGGTATTCAGTAGAAACATAATCTATTTTTCAGATTCCTCTGTAGGATTAAAAAGTCTCTTTCGCATCGTGTTGCCATGCTCCCTGCTCTTGGTCCTCTTTTCCATGTACTGGAAAATAAAAGGGGGAGAACAAAACAGATTATATCACCACTTATACCAGTTGAGTTAAATATTTTTAAGTATTTACAAAATAAAAATAATGTTTTTGCTGACAAAATTCTTATTTTTTATTTCACTGAATCTGATACTGGAAACAGTGACCCTCAAGGATCTCTAGTGCAATTTCATTCAATACAGTACAGTACCTACATCCTAATAGGTACTCAAGTCTTTACTGAATTAATTTCCTTCCAAAATATGAATTTAGTAACTATTTAAGATGGATGAGTTTTGTCCCTGTTCTCCAGCTCACACTCTTATCAAATCATCTAACCTCGGAACACTTCTAGTTATGAGGAGATTGAAATACAGCCTGAATGTTCCAGTAACTGTTTCAAAAGTTTTTTATGTTGAACCAGTATTTCCCTACTGCTCTTTATTTCTTCTTGCCTGCTATAATCTTCCAAATATCTGATTGTTGATAGCCCATCCCTGTCTCTTTTCAGGCAACACCGCTCATTTCTACAACTGTTCACAGAACATAGTTTCTGCCTTCTAATATCTATAAAGCACTTTTTACAAAGTACTTTAATATCAATATCCCTCATAAAAAATATCACCAGAATTAAATACAGAGCTCCAGACATAGCCTGACAGAGGTGGACCACAATGAGCCTGGCGCTCATAGTTCTTAAGACCTAGACACATTATCTTTCTATAAATATTATCAAAAGAGTACCTGGCTCTAAGGAACCATTCCCAGGGTATTTTCATCACGAATAGTCCTTGAACCTGATTCTTCCCAAATCCTATGTTTCTGTAATCAGTTGAATCTAAATGTAGTTTTCACCTTGGAGGTTTTTCAGCCTAGTACTATGATCTGGCCAGTAGGTTATAAATAACAGGAAATACAGAACTTGGCACTTAGAAAAAGCACTTGTTTAAAGCAGAGAAACTTAAATGTTTTCATACATTGTACATTTAAAAAATTATACACACACACACACACACACACAAATCTCAATACAGATATATTTTAAAGGTGAATGAATGGTCCCTAGGCAGAGGGGGAAAAAGTCAAAATAAATCCAACTTGAAAAAGCTGAGTATAGGTGAACAGTTAGTCATCAAAATCTTTTAGGAAATAAGAGATATGGAAAGAGGCCACAGAAACAAAAGATTAGTGATTGAGAGTTAACCAGGGACTTGACCAGATCCCCTCCCCTGACCCCTGAGACAATGTCAGAGATTCCTGACTTTGAGTTACTTCATCTTCTTGTCCAGTAACCTCAAATATAAGGAGTTGGGCTAGATAATCTTTAAGAAGTTTTCTGAGTTCAAAGTTTTCAAACATTTTTTTTCATTCTTCATCAAAGGGCCACTTCAAATTACAGATGAAGCACCAGGTCCCTGCAGCCATCTGTCATACATTAATTTTCCTCTTAAGATTGTTGTGGGGAAGGGGCATTTCAGTGCTTTAAAAAGTTTAGGGAAAAAGAGCTACTACTGTACAACATGGAAAGATAACTGCTCTGAGAAAAATATTTGATATCAATCTCTAATCACATTGCCTCCAGCCATCAGGTTGGGAGAAGGGTCTTAAGGGTAAATCTTTAGAAGACAATATTGTAGCAGGAGCAAAGTCACAGAGCATTAAAATATAGTTTATATTAAAATACATTAGGGTAGTTCCAAAGGGCATCAACACAGCCCCTAAATAAAAGAAAAAAAAGAAAGAATGAATATACTATTATTCACAAAATTCCACTAAACAACACAGATAGTATGGAAGGTCAATTAACCAAAACCCAAAAAGAACAAAACAATTAAGAGGGACAAAAAAAGATGCTCCAAAAGTAGTGTCAGTGATTATTTCAATAAAATGAACAAAAGCAGTGATACAAAGGAAAGAGAGGCTCAACAGAACTAGCCAGACCCTTTCTCTAGTTAAAAGCTTCAAAAATGAAATACTGAAATGATGCAGCCAGGAAATGGTAAGAAGTGAGCATTAGAAGCAATAAATGGTAAACTAGAAAGCATTAAAAGCAGAGAAGAAATAAATGAGCAGATTCAGAAAACTGAAGGATGAAAGGACAGAAAAAATTCTATAAATCAAATAGTGAAGCAACATAAAAACCACACAGAAAACTTAGAAAATAAGTCAAGGAGAAAATTTGAAATTTATATGAAAACAAATTCAGACAAATAAGGGTATCTACAACATTCTACCAAATAGTCACTAACAGATCACAACTACCTGGGAAGAAAATTTCATATGAAGATCTAATCACCAATCCAGAAGCAAAATCATTGAGCTATAAGGTGAAAAATACCTAAACTTAGGAAAACCACCATCTCACACAACTGAAAGCATGTGAGAAATAAACAGCTATACCGAACAGCATGGGCACTATTTTTCCACTTATTTAAATGGGCACTTATTTAAATAGGAACGCAGGCCTAGGTTCAGTTTCCATCTAAAGCAGCCTTCACACCTGAAGAAAAAAATCTTTTCAAAAATCAGTTTAAAATCCTTATACATGTACACATTTGTGCACATAAAGAAAATAAACACCCTTAAATCAGAACTCTAAAGTTCTTCAAACAGTAAAGACACTTTAAAAAGGGATTCCAGGAAGAAAAAATAAGCCCAAAGTGGAAAATACAAACAATGAAGACAGACAGATCCTTATCTTCAAACATTATATCTAATACTTTTTAATATGAGACAAATGGGGGGGGGGGGCGGGGGGGAAGTTCCAAAATACACAAAATGAAATAAAACTGGAAGGCAGAATTTTTAGTAGCTATAGATTTTTAAAGGCTCTGGACATGAAACGTCTGATGTATTAAAAACAAAAATGAAATTAAATTTCTTTTCAAAGATTTAAAATTCATTGTTAAAAGACAATGAATTAGATACTTGGGCTATTTGCCCAAGTTCAAGTCTTACCCTAAAACTAGGTTCAGGAAATGAGCCTTTCCAAGTAAGTCAAACTAGATCCCTATGGCTTATACATACCATAATTATAAAGAAACTCAAAATTTCAAAGCTGAAAAGAGCCTACGTGTAGCCTCCCCATGTTATACAAGAAAAATGAGGCCCAGAGAGTTTTAGTTACCTGCTATAGCTAATTGTGCATTGACATGTCTTTCTGCTCAAGAGAAATTCAATTTTCCAAACCTTAAAATCCATCCAGAGGAATTACAGTGATTATATTAAGGAAATTGTTTTTTTAATGGGCTTTGCCAAAAATAAACAAAAACACAGTGATGTTCTAAAACTGTCCCCAAAGAGGGTTTTCTATTTTCCCTTGGTTTTAGAGGGGTACATACATATAGTCAATTTTTCTCTGTAATACTAAAATTTTGGGGAAAATTTAGTAATGGCAGAAATATATATTGTTTTAAAATGTCCTGTTCTATTAGTCAACCATTTCCATACTTTTAACACTTTTCTTACCTCATTCTTCAAGCATTTTCTCATCTCCCGATCAAGATCGTTGCAATGACCAAAAAATTTCAGAATGCTGTGCTAAAAGGAAGAAAAGGGGCAAAATATTTCATCCCATAATATGCTAAGGTTTCTGGCACATAGAATTTATATGCTTATTCCTACAAAAATGGGTTCAATATGTCACCTTGTTAATAAGCAAATAGTTACATCACTAATATAAAATATACAAATAAACAGGCTTTTCCTGGCTTTCCTACAAAAGAGGGATAAATTCTCTATAGGTAGAAATAAAAACTAAAAAGACTTTTTCCTTGATAAACAGGAAAGCCTATTAACCTGCCAAAACCTCACAATGACAGAGTGTCAACCATTTTATTTCCTAACACCTCTATCTTTAAAAATCACAACACAATCCATCCTCTATTACAGGGAGTGATGTCAAAGTGCAGTGTCACGAGCAACATTCTTCACTAGAGAATGCTACCATAGAAGAGCTGCTTAATGCATGCTTAGTGTCCAAGCCATTTTCGCATTTGCCTCCATTCAAAATGTCATCAGAAACACTTAACACTATTAGATGACCTATATAAGCCAGATAAATAAGCCACTAAGTCACGATATGAGGAAATCTATGAAGTTCAGTCTTTGTTTAAAAGGCAAAAATAAAAAATCTCCCATGGTTTCAAGTCCTAGCATATGATTATTATCATGGCAAAAAGTTTGACTGCTCCAAAGTGCATTAAGATGAAGACTGAAGTCAAGAATCTGAATTTTAATAGGGTCACAACTAGTGTGTTTGCATGGCACAATTTTTAAGGGTGGGTTGGCAAGAATAGTGATCTCCTACATTGATAATACCGTAAATGCTGAACTTGTAGCTACAATAATAAGCGCATATTTTCCTTTTCTTTCTAATTAAGGCTTTCATGGAAATCAGACAACACATAATTAGCAAGCTATGCCCCATGCTTTCTTTTTTTCCTGATTCATCACCATTTTAAATGTACTTTCCTGGTCCACAATGGATAAAGGGTCAGTTTTTCTGGCAAGTATTTAAGCTACACTAAGATCTCCTACTGGTTGTTTAATGACCTTTTCAAAATAAAGATTCCCTGTATATTTTTCCTAAACTATTCCCTTGACAACAAATAAACATGAATAGTGCAGTTTCACATACTTCTGGTTAAGTAGAAATAAGAGACTTTTAGAACACAAGGCAATATTTCATAGTTT
Source organism: Lyroderma lyra (assembly GCA_004026885.1). Lineage (NCBI taxonomy): Eukaryota > Metazoa > Chordata > Mammalia > Chiroptera > Megadermatidae > Lyroderma > Lyroderma lyra. The sequence continues at coordinate 167,232 of PVJL010002464.1, read as the reverse complement.
AGAGTTTATATTTATTCATATTATCCCATATACATACATCTTATTTTTTTAACCCAAGACAAAAACTAATTTATATTTTTGCTTTTACCTCAACATTGAGCTCAAATAAGAATTATACTCTTATGACATTATGTGAAAAACCTAAAATGTCCCAATGGAACTGGTAAAAGACATGCTCATGTACTGCAATTCTCTGTATACACACATAGCATAAGCCTCTAGTAACTGACAGTTATTTCTTAGAGAACCCAACTGGCTAAGCAATTGATTAAGTCAACTAACCAACTCATGTCTGGAAGACAATATCTCAGGCACTAGGATACAGCAGTGAGCAAGAGGGACCTGAGCCCTATCCTCAAGCACATAGTCAGAGGGAAGAGACAAATAATGAAGTGATTGCTTCTATAAAGCAATGGTTCTTCAAGTGCAGTCCACGGACATCCAAGAGTTCCCAAGACCTTTCCAGGCGATGCCTAAGGTAAAAACTATTTTCCCAGTAATCAAAAATCTAATCTGTTTATTTCACTTTCATTCTCTCACAAGCATACAATGGAATTTTCCAAAAGCTACATGAAGTATGTCACCAGAGATTGAATGTAGAGGCAGGTATGAGAATCCAGCTGTATTCTACTAAGTCAGATATTAAAGAGAGCAATTTCACTGTTTTCACATTTTTTTTTTTAGTTTTGGAAACTACGATCTTTTTTTATGAAAAATAACTATGTAATATGTCGTAAGTTTATTAAAATTTTTAAATAAGTTAATATTTTCTAATTTCTGTTTTAATTTCTAAATTCAGTAAATAATGACAGATATAGCCCACATAAACAAAGTTCCTTGTGGTTCTCAATAATTTTAAAAAGTGTAAAGGAGTCCTGAAACCAAAACAATGTGAGAAGTGTTATAAAATAGGAAATGTATTATGTATGATGTTACTGGAATACAGAGTGGCTACACCAAGAGAATCTAATCTAGGCCAAGAAAAAAGGAAGAGAAAATGAGAAATTAAGCTGAATAAAACCTAGAGGATGATAAATGGTCTAGCTAATGGGAAGTGGAGATAGTAAGGCAGGCTCTACATTAAGCAAAGGAAAAATCAAGTAGAAAAGCTAAGAAGAGAGAAACATGCTAGAGTACAACTGCAGAAAAGAGCACATAGGAATGAGGGGGAAGAGAAAGGTACAAGACAGTGGTGTAGCCCAAGAGATAAGCAGGCGCCCATTTCATGAAGCAACACAAAGTAAGAAATGTAGATTTTATTCTATAGGCAAAGAGAACCATTACATTAAAGGGGAACAATGATTAAACTTAGGTTTGTGAGATCACTCTATATGCAGTGTAGAAAGTGAATTAGGACAGAGGACAAAAAAGTTAGGGGACAAGTTGCGCCCAGTAAGATAACTTTGGAATAAACTGGAGTTAAGAATAGATATATGAGCTTGGACAATTAATTTTGCAAACTCATCCTAGAAAAAGTGCTACAACCTCATTGCCGAATATCAACTATAGTCATCTTCGAAGTACTCCCCTTGAGAAGCTATGCACCAACACCAGCACCTAGTCCACCCTTCAAAACAATTTTGGACCTCTTTCTCTGTAATGGTCATCAGAGCTATCGTCAGCTCCCAAAATTTGACAAGGTTATGACATCTTACTGAGTTGTTTGTACAGTGCTGCTAACGTAAGCACACAGTGGCAAGTTCATGAACTTAACTGTCAGATTTTTGAAGGGTGGACTAGGCGCTGGCTTTGGTGCATAGCTTCCCAAGGGGAGTACTTCAAAGGTAACCATAGTGATATTCAGCAATGAGGTATATAGCACTTTTTCTAGGATGAGTTTATGAATTTAATTGTCTGACCCTGTACGTATAAATCAGTGGAAAAGACCAGAGAGCCTAGAAATAGGTCCTCTCACATAGTCAATTGATTTTTGACAAAGGAACCAACGTAATTTAGTGAGGAAAGGATAGTCTCTTCAATAAATGACGTTGGAATAACTGGGTATCCATTGGGAAAGAAATAAACCTTGACTCATACCTCATATCATACACAAAAATTAACTTGTGTATCACAGACCTAAATATAAAAGCTAAAACTAAAAACCTTTCAGAAGTAAACTAGGAAAAATCTTTGTGACTAGGAAATATACAAAGATCTTGTGCACACACAAAATAACAAAAAGAAAACCTGGTAAATTATACTTCATCAAATTTACAAATTGCTCTTTGAAACACATCCTTAAGAAAATGAAAATGGATGCCACAGGGAGAAAATACTCAAAATACACTTACCAGACAAAGGACTTGTATACCCAATGATAAAAAGAATTCTGACAACTCAATAAGTAAGATAAACAACTCAAATTTTTAAATATGAGCAAAAGACTTTATATGAATGGCCAGTAAGCACATGAAAAGATACTCAAAAGCATTAGCCATCAGGAAAATACAATTTAAAATCAAATGTGATGCTATCACATACCCATAGAACATGTAAAGTTAAAAAGACTTACAATATCAAATTTTGATCTAAATGTAAGGTTTAGTTTGCCTAAAGTCAAGGACTGCCTGGAAAAACATCCAGCCATAAACGCCTCTATTTTTCATATTACATGGCTGGATACGTTCTGGACAGCCCTCGCATACTGTCATCAACAACATTCTTTGAACCAGTAAAAATGTCTTCACTTCACAGGTCAGGTGTTTTATTTATTATCTTACTTTTAGTCTTAAAATTTTGTTCATTTAAATTATACTATTTATATATCTAGTTTATGAATACCACGAGGGAAATAAAGCATCATGCAAAGTTAAATAACAAAACTGCTCCTAATAACTGTCTCATGCATCAGCTATGTGAAAAAAAGCTAAATATTCGACATCTGTAAAAATATCACCTTGATTAAATGCATTCCCAAAATGGGCTTCTTTCTATTTTGGTTTTAACTACAGAAAAATTTTACTACCATTCTAGACAATTAAGTAAACCTGTCAAATTAGGCCAATCATAATTTAAATTTATTAACACATAATTATAAAAATGTTTCAAATTCCTTTAAACACAGAATGGTAGACATCAAGGAACAGAAAATCTTATAATAATTCCACTATGATCAGGAAAGTCAGAGCCAAACATAACTGTGTTAGCACTCTGTAATTAGGAAAAGTATTACATATCATTTCAAAAGATCCCTAACAAATTTTCATCCTTGATTTTTACTGATCACAAAAAGGAGTGATTTCTGAAAAATCACCAGCATCAATTGCTATTCTTTACTAAGCTAAGACATTATTCTCTTCCATTAATGGAGATAACATTTTACATCCATGTGTTGGGCCTAAGTTTCATTTTTACTTTATGGTCATTATTCTGAACTCTTACATTTTTGTGACATTCCTTAAGTAAGTTAATCAAGACGTTGCATTCTTCAGTGTGCAAATGTGGAGATAAGTCAGGATGCATCTTTAGGAGAAGGTGATGGAGCACAGCAGAGCAACCTGTGGATACAAGAGTGTCTTGAATATGTGTAGCTGTATTTCTTAATGTGACCTCAAACTATTTGTCAGTTAAGAATCTCCAGTGACCTTTATCAGAAAAGAACGTTGACCTTAGGCAAATTATTAAACTTGGCTTCAGGTTCCTTACCCAATGATTTAATAGATTCAACTAGTTATCAGGAGTGTTCAGAGAGCCTGCAGGTTCATATAAAGGAAGGAGTCCTCAACAGACCCAATCCTGGAAATGTGCTCAAGCATAAACAACTTGACTATATTAATAAGCCTGACTTCAATTATTTTCCCCATATTCCGAAACTGATTACAGCTCATTTTGTTCAGATGAAATTCTACCAATTAAGAGAACTGACTTATTAATCCTTTAAAAATGTATATTCCTCTGAGAGGGTTAAAAGGTCATTCATTAGTCTCACATTAGTGTGAATTAATATAGACTGCTTTCTTCCTAACAGCTGGTTAAAAAAATCTAAACAAGAAGGAGATGTAAAATTAAATTTTCAAATTTAGCAGATATATCCATAAAATGTGATTACAATAAAAACAAGAAGCTGAAATCCCTGAAATTAGTTTAACTGGTTCATTCACATAGAAAATTAGCAGCCAAGGTCAAGGGAAAAAGCATTATTTTGAGGTATGTGCTACAGTTACATAGCACTGGTACACCTACTTTCTTTCTTAAACCTATTTTTAACTCAAAAGATTGCCCAATTGAAGGTAGGGATTTTCTCCTGTTTTCTATCCTAGAACTTTTAGAAGATTAAAGCAATTAATTGGTAAAGTTCCTAGATACATTAAAAGCACAATCCATAAAAGGAAAAAAGTAAAAACTCATCAAAATTAAAAACTGCCCTGATTCAAAAAACACCATTACGAATATAAAAAACATGCCACGCTCTCGGTGATAACGATGTATCAGTGTAGGTTCACCAACTATAATAAATGTAACACTGGTGGGGGTGTGGATAGTGAGGGAGGCTGTGCCTGCTGGGAGCAAAGGGTATACGGGATCTCTCCACTTTTTACTCAATTTGGCTGCAAATCTAAAACTGCTCTAAAACATAAACTCTACAAGCTACAGACTAGAAGAAAATATCTGCAAACCATTTATGACAAAAGATTTGTATCTAGAATAATATAAAGAATGTTTACAAACAATCCAATGTTTCAAATGGACCCAAAAAATGAACAAAATATTTGAATAGATATTTCACTGAAGATCATACAGGAATGGTTAGCTAATTTAAGCACATGAAAAGATGCTGAACACCATTAGTCATTGGGAAATGCAAATGAAAAACAGTGAGACCACTATACAGACTATCTACAATCAAAAAGTCAGACAATACCAAGCAGTGGTTAGAATGTGGAGAAAATGAACCTCAGCATGCATTGCTATGGGGAATACAAAACAGTACAGACACTTTGGAAGACACTTTGGCAGTTTCTTAAGAAGTTACAACTCAAACTTACCATATGATCCAGAAACTGCACGCCTAAGAATCTAACCAAGAGAAATGAAAACATATATCCACAAAAAGATGTGTATGTGAATGTTCATAGCATTATTCATAATAGCCAATACAAGAAACAACCCAACTGTCTAATAACCAGGTAAATGGATAAACAAATATAGTATATTCATTTATACAATGGAATACTATTTATTAAAAGAAATTAACTTATACATGTGCCAACAGGGATGAACTTCAAAAGCACTAAACTAAATGAAAGAAGCCAGGTTCAAAACAATTCATTGTATAATTCCATTTATAAGCAATGTCTAGAAAAAGCAAATTAGTAGAGACAAAAAGCTGATCACTGGTTGCATAGGCCTGAAGGTGAGAGTGGGCAATTCACAAATGGGCACCAAAGAATCTTTTTGGGTGATGAAAATGTTCTAAAATGGGACTAAAGTAATGGTTGCACAATTGCATAAGTTTAGTAAAATCACTGAATCCACTTACAATGTGTGAATTTTAAGATACGTAAATTATACCTTCATAAAGCTGTTAAAAAGTTCAGAGGAATTTAAACTGCCTATCCACCTTTCACTCCCAACAAATAAAATCCTTTAAAATGTCTAAACAAGTAATTCTAAAGAATTATTGCATACCAACTTTTTCAGATTTCAACCTACAAAAATACCAGACCACTGTTTCACTGAGGAACTACTAATAAATACACACACAAAAATATACATACCACAGCTGAAGACCACAAATCAGGCTGTTTTTCCAAGCTAAGTATTTGAAGTGGAAACTGGAAATGCAGCCAAGTTCAAGTTTGGTTTGCCTGCAACTGACTGCAGTCTCTCTAATGATATAAATTATTTGCCTCAGAAAAATGAGGTCTTATACAGTCCAACAATTTAATTCATCTAATGCTATACCAATATTAGGCACCTACATTTATGTATACTATTAGTTATCTGGCTTTTTTTTTTTTTTAAGGAAGATGTACACTGGTTCAGTCACCTACCAAATGTTTTTTAACATTTTATTTCGTAAATATATTTGACAAAATTTTTGCATATTTCTATCAACCAGCCCTCAAATTTGAGCCCACAATAGAGGAGACAGCTAAAAGGACCAGCCTGGTTAAGTTGGACAAACAATGGATTTGAGGAGATGGTTTGAGAGCAAAAGTTGTGGACTCAGCTAATCACAAATTATGTCACTTTGGTTACTTAATCTGAGACCTAAGTCTCTTCTTTCTGAAAACACAATGACCTCTTAACATATTATATATTTCTGTGTTATCATGAGATTTACAATAACATATGTGAGAACCTCTGAAACAGTAGTGTGACATATGCAAAGTATTATTTGTATATCTGAAATGCTATCACATAACAGGAGAGGCTGAACTGAATTTACTGAGGTGTTTGGGAGAACTGGTCTGAAAACCAAAGAGTGGAAGTTACAGAGGCAGAGGGCATCTTCATGAAGCTGTCCAACAATGAAATAGGCTGCTGTATGGAGCTCTAGGTTATCCATCCAAATGTACCCAAAAGAGATTGGCTACATCAATCAAAGATGTCACAGAGTATATTCTAGCATTGCATTCTTAATTTTATTCTTAAATCAAAGCTCACAATTAAATGGTTTTAGGACATTTCCAAAAATAAAATTCACACTCAAATGATAAATACTTATTACTACAAAATGACCAAATCTATTATTACTAGGAATACACAAAATTTCAAAAAGGTAGTGCTAAGTTAATTATGAACCTCAGCTGCACCTTTGAAACAAAGGTGAAGGGAGCATTCATTTGTGATAAGCCTTCATGCATGGGTGTCAGCAGTGCAAAGCAGAGAGACAAATTCCATTATTATTCAGTTAATAACTTCAGTCCCATTGGCATTTAGAAAACATCAGAAGGGTTAATGTGTCACAACTGCACTTCCCTCCCCATGCCAACCTCACTCACTTCCTCAAGTATGCACACATTGATACCAATACAGTCTGCTAAAGCTTAAAAATGTTCAGATGCGGGCATCTGATGTTTGGTAACTGGCTAATCGGGTCCTGCAAAGCAATTTTAATTTTTACTTGGCGATAAGCTGCAAGAGTAGAAGCAGTAGGGTACTCCCACTGATGATACAAAAATTACAGTCATATGTGATATAAAAATTAGCCATATTTTATTCACTATTTGACCTTATTCTACCAAGATTCTGAGGTGCAACATTCCTAATGCGTATTCTATGCTGGAATATTTCAACCACCAGGTGGCACAATTTCAGAAACTAAACCAAGAGTAAGCAATACATTAATTCTAGTAAAGAAAAGGGAGTATGCCTTCTAATAACACACTTCAGCAGACCTACAATCACAAGGGGGAAAAAAACATATTTCAAGGCCACCTGGGTTTTCGTTAGAAGGATTTTGCTATTGTGTAGTTACAGCAGAAAGAAATTTACACTACAGTTAGAGAAAACAAGACCAGAAAAGTCTCTTGTTCAGTCTCAAGAATCTGTTCCAGAAAAACCTGTAAATTAACACGTAAAGCTTTCTAAAATAACACTTTTTAAAAACCTACATTTCAGAAAGCACTGAAATTAGTTAAATTAGCATTTCTCCAACCATTTCAAACTATGCACCATGTTCAGCAGAGGCAGCACATAGAGCAGATAGCAAAGGATGACCTACCATACCCACTTCTACTTATCACAGCTGCAAAATGACTTTATCTAAACAGATGCTATTAAGTGACTAGGGTTCTCAAAGTACAGACCACGTTCCACCGCTGAGACCCACCCCTGTGCTGCATGGGAAGAGCTGACTGTAGGACTCTTAACTTCCACCACAAAGTTTCTTAAGGAATGGGCCAAGTTGTAGCTTTCCTTGAACAAATATTTATCAGCACTTACTAGGTGCTGAGCCGCTGCCACATCACGTGACTTCCAGCGAGGGTGGAGGAGGGATTAAGTCCATAAATCTAAAAGAACGCACAGGCTAGTGAGGGAATATTCTTGAAAGTGCACATGTAAATGCCCAATAAATGTTTGCTGAATGTTGAATTTAGAACTTTCATAGATTTGATCATTGGTTCAGACTTCAACATAGTTTTAAAAAATGGAAACGAGGCTCACTTTGTTATCAACTACACAAATGCAGAGGCCTGAATGTATAGGGAAGCGTGTCACAACAGAACCCCTTTGCCAGCGCAAACTTCCTTCATGCATTTAAATTTTTAAATGAAAGTTTCCAAATCTCGGATTTACTTAAAAACTCTTCATAAAGAACCTACTGTGAAACCGCAGGCACGGTAATCTTTAAACCGAATAAAAGGGGATATGAATGTCTACTTTCCTTGAAAATTATACTGGTGAGGATCTTACGGGATTCTTACATCGCAAGACGGATGCGGCAACTTTCACCGTAGCTGAGATTCGCCCTAACAGGCTCCCATCTTCTACATGCAAATTCTAAATTCCTAGATAATCAATAACAATAATAATCATACATTGTGTTCAGCGTTCACCGTGCTAAGAGATTCCCTTCTCATAATCGATATGACGGGGTTACACACCCAGTTTACAGGCTAGGGGAGGAGCGCCGCCCAAGGTCCCAAGACTGGAGAGTGGCGGGACAGATTGCAGCAGAGAAGAAAATCTAGGCCAAAGCCTGATCTCAACTACCAACGGGTCCTCAGCAAAAGCCTAAGGGTGGAGAGCTCAAGACGCACCTCCAACCACCCGAGCAAGATTTCCCCGGCGCGGAGGCAACGGCCGCCCCAAGGACCGGAGACCGGGCCTTCCAAGTCCCAACCTCCAAGGGCAGCAGGAAGTCCCGACAGGAAGCGCCACTTGGCGGTGGGGGGCACGAGAGCAGGAGACCGGAGGAGAGACAGGAGGGTGTCCGAGGCCTCCCCGGACGCCGCGAGCAGGAAGAGAGCGCCCTTTAGAACGGCCCGGAATCCCCAGACTCACCCGATTCAATGTCACACCGAGAGGGCAGAAGCGGTATTCACCAGCGAAGACCTCTCACAGGAAGGCCGACTACCCAGGCGCCAGAGCGCCAGCTCCCGGTGAAAAGGGATCCCGCGCCGCCACACTTGACCCTGCTGGGCAGCCCCCGACCCGCTCTCGGCCTCTTAGGCGCGCATGCGGCACCCGACCTGGACGGGCCCACTTTCGGGCGCTTTGGGGGTGGAGCGAGTCCACAGAGGAACAAGAGAACCTAAACAGCAAGCCGAACCAACAAGCCAAATGTCGTGGCTGAGATTAACTTCATTTAAACAATATTCTCTGCTAAGAAGAGTGACATAGGGGCTCGCAGAGTTTCACTTCTGCTGTTCTCCCCACGCAGCCCCCTGCGCTGGGGCTACAGTCCAAAGTTTGGGCTTCGGTGGGCGGGGCTCGAAGGCGGCGGGAACTGCAATTGGCGGCTTTGAAGGCGCAGCAGGCGGGAACAGCTGCTGAGGAGCGAGACGGCTGGCGATGTGGGCTGGTAAGAGAGACCCTTGGCGGTTTGGAATCGAGCCCCGGAGGGTGGCGGGAGCCTTGAAGACGCCACATCCCAGGCCTCTAGGGCGACTTTTTCGCTTCTGCCACACGCCCCAAGGTGCGGGGTTGGCGCTTGGTCTCAGGTGGAGGCAGGGGGACAAGGAGAAAACGTTGAGGCTGAGGAGAAAGAGGGCAGTGATGCTTGGTCGTGATGTCACATCCGCCCTTTGTAGGGCAGGACCTTACGTAGTAAGTGCGTCAATGCCAGAGACGCCCGAACTGTCACGTGTTGGACTACCTTACTATCCCAGTCTTGGGTTGCTGTTTTCTTCAGAGTTGGCAGTTTGGATTTTTTAGTTAACTTCGGCTTCCGTCCTTTTCTTGTGCAATCAGCCTCTCGTATTACTTCTTATACTCCTTGTTGCAGCTCTTCAGGAGTGTAGATCTACAGGAAAGTTACTTGAAAGGGCTTTTTTTTGGTCATGCATTCATTCAACAAATATATCTTGAGCACTAACTGTATGTCAGGTACTGAGCTGCTAAATGCTAGGAAATAGTAAGAAGAGTGCACTCAAAGGTTTTACAGTTTATTGGTGAGACTGAGTGTGCTCTTTCTACCAGAATTCTTTAGAATGGCATTCTCCAAACTTTACCCAGAATTAAAATCATCTGAGGCATTCTAAAAATTCAGAATCTCAAGCCCTACTCGGTGATCCTCTACCCCCTAGTTTAAAAAAAAAAAAATCATTGGGGCCCAGTAATCTGCATTTTAATAAGCCTACCCCACTTCCAGTGTTTTTGATGGGCGAAGTTGGTTAATATTTCACTGTTGAACCCTATTTCTTCCTAGGTTGTTTATCGACTCAGTCACACTGCTTAGGGAAAGTATCTAATCCTTTAAGTATTTGTCATGTAGGGACATGCTGTGAATAAAACAAATATAGTTCTTACCATAGTTGAGCTCAATAAAATATTGTAAAGCAAAATATGGTAACTTCAGGTAGTTCTGTAAAGACAATATACAGTAGAAAGTGGGGAAATCACTTTAGACTGGTGTGATCAGAATAAGTCTCTTTGAGAAGCCATCTAAACTGAAACCTGAATTACAACAAAAGTTGCCCATGTGAACATGAAGAATCTTCTAGGTAGGGGCAATGCAGGTACAATGGCCCTTCATTGAGGGGATCATTTTGTATTAGAGGAAAAGGCCAATGTTGCTGGAGCTCAGAAAGCTAAAGAGATAGTGGTAGATGTTGGGGAGGGAGGCAAGAACCAAACAATGCAGGGCCTTGTAAACCATAGAGAGGATTTTAGTCTTGATGTTAAGGCAGGTTGGGCCTGTATCTGGACAAGGAAGCAAATCAGGCTCAATTTTCATGATCCTAATTCTGTTCTAGTGTTCTTAATTCAGTTATTTTTCTAAACAACTCCTCACAGTTGCTCTTTAGTTTTAACTGTTGTTTTCAATATCTTCTTAAAATACAGTCCACTATCCATATCTTTTTGGAAGTGGTAATAAATTATATGCAGTGTTCAACAAACACTTAAATGGTAGAAATAAATCCCAGCCAGGATTCTTGTAGAGGGATACTTCTTTGTCTTTGAATATCCTGTAGCTGTGGTAGCAGCAGATGAGACTGACAGACTGACTACTCCCCTTGTCTTAAACTAAGATCTATATGCTCATTCCTAGAAGATAAGCTATTAAGGAATTTACAGGCTACAGATACTCTGCTTAATCTGTGTTCAGAAATCATGCTTGCTTGCTTTTTTTATGTTTTATATTTTAAAAGAGAGAAAGTCACTGTCCCCAAATGAGGTAACAGTTGAGATACGCTGTCACTCTTGGCCCACAGCTTCTGCCCTAAAGAGAGTAAGGCTCAATCCCCATTCCCTATGTCACAGCTCTAAGAGGGCCACTAAGTTATGTTCCAGAAGATCATTGCCCTGTCTGTTGCTTAGTGAGCCACACCAGATGTGGGGCTCAGGACTTTTTGGACAGTTGAAGAATGTCACCTTCAGGCATGGAAAAGTGAGGTAACAGCACCATGCTAATTGGCAAACGTTAAAGTGGGGATGGGGCTGCAATCTTCTCCACCTCCAGCTCTTACTGTGTCTAGTATGCTCAGAAATCCAGCTATTTTTTCAGTGTCTCCACTTGGAGTCTAACAACCTTAAAATTTATATATTCAAAATGGACTTCTTGAGCTTTCTTCTGCCTTTCCCCATTCTCCCAGTCTTCCCCTTCTCCGGTAATAACAGCTCCATTCTTTCAGTTACCTGATAAAAACACTGGTATCATCTTTGATTCCTCTCTCTCACACACACCCTGCATCTACTCCATCAGGAAATCCTGTGGACTCTCCCTTAAAAATGTATCCAGAATCTGACCCCTTCCCACCACCTCCATCATCTCTTACCTTCATTATCGCAGTAGCCTCCTAGCTGGCCTTCCGCTTCCTTCCTCCTAGACTGCATTCTCAGTATATAGTAGACAGATTGATCCTAGTAGAAAATCTAAGTGAGAGCATATCCTCTGTCTCCTCAAGACCTTCCAACAGCTGCTTTCTGTCAGAATAAAAGCCATGATCCTTGCTGTGGTTTTCAGGGCCCTTCATGAGATCTGACCTCACCTCCTCCTCTGTGCTCCTCTCTCCAGCCTCCCTGGAGGCCTTCTTTCTGCTCCTTGAAGGCCCCACGACTTTTTTGCATTTGCTGTTCCCTGTGCCTGAAAAGCTCTTCTACCAGCTAGCTACATGGCTCATTCTCTCTCCTCAAGGATCGGCTCAAATGTCCCCTCTGTGAGGCCTAATCTCTGCACTCTGACCACCTCAGTCTCATTCCCAACCTGCTCCATCTTCATGAGTATTAGTTTCTTAACTCTACTGTATTTGCTCTACAGCACTTACCACTTTTAACCTATTTTGTGGTTTTCTTGTTGCTTCTTTCTCCCAACTAGCATGAATGCTCCATACTGACAGGGATTTTTGTCTTTTTGATTAAAGATGTTTCTATCCCCAGTGCCTAGAAAAATGTCTGGCACACACAGGTACTCAGTAATTTGTTACATGAATCAGTAAATGAATGAATGATTTACGTATCCTTGCCATCAAAAGATCACAATACTCTAATCAAGAAAGGAGAGAGAGAGAGCACTGATTTTTAAAAAAATAAAGCGTATTTAAATATACAGCTTAAGGAGAAAACAATTAAACAATTAAATCCTCCTGTTGAAACACTCTGCAAACTGCTTGAGAATAGATAAAATAAACATTTGGCTGTTTGACCTACAAATCAAAATCCTGGCTAAAAATATAATGTTGAAAAAAATTCACTGTTAAGTTAAACTTTTGTGTTTGGTTAACATTTTGTTATGCTGTTCTTGTTTTTATTAAAGTGCCAAAGAAATGGATGAAACTGTTGTCGAATTTATCAAGAGGACCATCCTGAAAATCCCAATGACTGAAATGATGACAATCCTAAAAGCCTGGGATTTTTTGTCTGAAAATCAACTGCAGACCATAAACTTCCGGAAGAGAAAGGAATCTCTTGCTCAGGATTTGGTTCTGCTTTGTGCGGTAACAGTGTTCAGAATGATTAATCTTGAACATTACGCTACCTCCTTTGCTTTTTTCTGTCTTTCCTTTTTTTTTTTTTTTTTAAGTCCAGAAGAGGTAAAGGTAGCTGCTAAACTGAGGTGATGAGGGTTATATACGACTATAGTGGAGAAGACACTAATTTTTATCTAGCTTTTTCATCTTACAAAAACTGCTTATAAATCACTAGGGAAAAAAGTGAATACCATGGGAGAAAACAACAGACAATCAATACAAGTTAAAGTAATGAGTAGTAGTCTTTATTTACCTATCAGATTGTCAAAGATGAAAAGAAAACAATACTCACATGCGTTTTGTGTGGAAAGAGACATTCTTTTACCTGTCTTTATTACTTGTTCTTTGTTTTAAAATGATTTCACTTTCAGAGAAGTTGCAAGTATTGTATAAAAAGTTCCCATGTTCTGATATATCCTTCCCTTACTTACTTTGTGACCCAGCAATTCCACCTCTGAAAATTTATATGGAGAAAATTATAAAAATAAGATACAGAAATATACATATATAGATATATATGATTAAACATGTATGTAGTTATAAGTATATAAATATATGTATATAAAGAAACTATACATAGGAGATTAGCTAAATAATGATACATCTATATAAAATATTCTTCAGCCATTAAATGTAATAAACTAGATCTTTTTGTACACATTGGAAGAAACTGTATGGTATCCACACATATAAATGTGTATGGATAGAACAGTGTCTCAGCTAGGATGGTTTTGTCTTCCAGAGGACACAGTGGCTGGAGACAATTGTGGCTGTCAGAACTGTGGGAGTGGGGTGCTACTGGCTGCCAGTGGATAGAGGCCCGGAACACTCCTTAACATCCTAAGACAGCTTTCCAACATGGAATTATGATTTAAAATGTCAGTAGTGCCCAGTTAAGTTGAAGTCCTGTTGTAGAGGAAGTCTAGAAGATGAATTTAAAAAAAAGAAAGTTAGAAGTGATGAGTAATGAGTAGGTTACAGGAGCACAACTGTGAGTACCTGTACTGACACATGAATTGCAATGTATTTGTTACTAAACAGGAGAGCACAGGTTATATAGATTATCAGTATGAGTACTGAGGATGCTCTTAGGCTGTTTTAAGCAATACTAAAATGTGCTATAAATGGGGTAGAATCCAATCTATTGCCACATTTACTGAACACTTTATCTTCTGTTTCAGGAGAATTGTGTGAGTCTCAATGACGCAGCCCTTTTGGACATCATTCGTAAGTTTTGGTGATTTATATTTACATTTAACCAATCCAGTTTCATCAGAGAGTCTATTTTGTATGTAAGAGCTCAGATTCTAAAGTCAGTTGACCTGGTTTAAAATCCCAGCTCTCACTTACCAGTTTTTGGTCCTTTGCCAAGTCATATATATCCCCTTTCTAGGCCTCAGACTTCTAAGTAAAATGGAGATAATAATGCCACCTATTATAATAATATTATCATATTATATTAATAATAGCACAGAATCATTGTGAAAGTTAAATGAGGTCAGGCTTGGAAGGCTCTTAGCACAGTAACTGGCATATAATCACATAGTAAATATCTGCTGGGCCCTGTTATATTAACAGAATTGAAAATATATTTCTGAGAATTTGTTCTTACTACAGTGCAGCTTGTAAGGAATGTAAGGATTAAAACTAATTGGATTTTGCTCTTGGTGTGGTCTAAGAGGACTGAGTGGGAGGAGTATGCATAGCTCCAGGCTGTCTATATACAAAAGTGGAACCCCTTGCTAAGATAAGAAACACTATAGACTAAGTTTGCCACAAAGATGGATTAGTCTAAGATGTGTTTGTTCTGTTTGAGGAAATGTCTTTGTTTATGCAGGGTGGGGGTGGTGGGGGGAGGCAAAGAAATGGATACACATTTTAAGAGATGTTATCTATATATTACTTTTTGAAGTTGAATTGAATTACCGTAGCAATGTGTAGTATGACATTCACTCAAAAGGTGGCATTAATCAAATGAATGCTAGCGTCACCATGTGATAGGCAGGACTGTCAAAAGAAAATGGCAGAAGCACGGTTGTTGTTTGGGGAGCGCAAGACCATGTTGAAGTGGTATTTAAAATTAGAGAATGTTGTTTGAGTGTCCTCCACATTCTCCTGACTTAACACCCTTTGACTTCTACCTATGGGGGACCTTAAAAGATGCAATGTACCATACTGACTACACTGACGGTACTTTGGGAAGAAACTGAAACAGCATGCACAGTGATACAAGTGGACACTTTGGTCAACGTTGCTCAAGCAGTAGTTCGCTGTAATCAGAAGTGTCTGGACACTGATAGTAACCACTTTGAGCAGCTTTTATAATTGCAGAAGTCAAACATAACTTGAATTCATCTTTTGTAACCGGTATATATTGAGCATTACAATTGTAATACATTTTTTCCTTTCTTAAAATGTGTATACTTTTTTTGGCACCCTCTGTATTTAAGTCCTTACCTTTTATCATGAACTTTTATGTCATGTTTAATGGAATCATTAACAACAAAAATTTTAATTTTCATTATTATTATAACAACCTTATTTAAAGATCAATTTAGCAGGCCATCTTAACTCAGAAACACAGAACTGAGGTAAAAAATACCAGAAAGAAACAACAACCCTTTGAATGCTGTCTCTTGGACAGGCATCACATTGTGTCTTATTACACGTTTTTTAGACAGAAATAGATAATCAAGAATCGTCAAGCCACTGCCATAAATGAGGTAAGAGAGGGAGACAGAGACACCAAGGGACCAAATAAAGAACAACAACAAAAAAAGACATTAAACTACAGGAAGGATAAGAAAAGTAGTAAGTACAAAAAGCTCAGTAATTTGGTGGCCTTGAGTTTTGGGGCCAACAGCTCCTCTTTCTGGGATGCAGAGCACCTCTGTCCTAGGTCCAAAAATCCTGGGATACAGACAGAGATCAGCACAGGGACAGAATAAAGCTGGGGTATGTGGTGGAATTGAACTGAATTAACTTCTAGATCCATTTTCACTCCAGGATACTCTTAACTTTTTAGCTCTTGAAGGGTGTCTTCTATCATACAAGGTTGGACAAATTAATTTTGCAAACTCATCCTAGGAAAAGTACTACATGCCTCATTGCTAAATATTGCTACGGTCACCTTTGAAGTCCTCCCCATGGGAAGCTATGCACTGACACCAGCGCCAAGTCCACCCTTCAAAGCAATTTTGGAACTCTTTTTCTGGAATGGACATCAGAGCTGTCATCGTCCCCAAAATCGGACAATTAAATTTGCCAACTTGCCACCGTGCCCTTGTGTTGGCAGCGTTGTACCAAGAACTCGGTAAAGTGTCCTAACCTTGCCAAGATTTTGGTACAACGGTAGCTCTGATGGCCATTCCAGAAAGACTTCCAAAATTGCTTTGAAGGGTGGACTAGGTGCTATTATCGGTGCATACTTGGAAGGTGACTGAAGTGATAGTCAGCAATGTGGTATGTAGCACTTTTTCTAGGATGATTTCATGAAATTAATTGTCCAACCTTGTATAATATACTCATTCATTCATTCATCAAATTATGTAGTCATTGTTTAATGCCAGCCAGTAGCTAGACACTGAAAATACAACATTAACAAGACAAAATTCTGTACTCCATGGGATTCTAGCTGGGGAAACAAGCAGTATACAAATTAACATCTAAATATATGAGGTAGTGATGAGTGCTATGAGGGAAACTAAAGCAGGGCCAGATGGGGGTCTCAGTTTGTATAGGGTGATCAGGGTAGGCCACTGCTTAGGTGGCATTTTAGTATAGACTAGAATGAGGTATGCAGCAAGCTAGAGGAATGCTCCAGACAAAGGAATAGCCAGTGCACACGCCAGTTACAAGGAACACATCATCCTTGGCATGATCATGAATAAGGCATTCAATGGAAATAGAATAAATGGTTCTGACTGAAAGAGAGTAAATGCTAACGCTCTGCTATACTGAGTAATTCTTTTTTTTTTTTTTTTTAAATTTTTTTTTTCTTTTTTTTTTTTTGCTTTTTGGTATGTGGGTAGCTCCCTGGCTGGGAATCGAACCCAGGCCGCAGCGCCGACAGCGCCAGCGCGAAGCCTTAAGCCACTACACCATTAGGGAACTCCCTGAGTAATTCTTTATGACTTGTTTTATATTTAGAGCAAATTTAATGTATGTTACGTTTATATTTTGAATAAAAATGTATAATTTGTAAATTACTGTTAGTTCCTCCACTTTCATGTTATTAAAAATATATACCAAAAAAATAAAAAGAAAAGGAGTTCCCTGGTGGTGCAGTGGCTTAAGGCTTTGGCGCTAGCGCTGTCAACGCTGCAGCCTGGGTTCGATGCCCAGCCAGGGAGCTACCCACATACCAAAAAAAAAAAGACGAGTTCCCTAGTGGTGTAGTTGCTTAAGACTTCGGCGCTGGCACTGTCAGCGCTGCGGCCTGGGTTCGATTCCCAGCCAGGGAGCTACCCACATACCAAAAAAGCAAAAAAAAAAAAAGAAAGAAAGAAAGAAAAATATATATTTATAAGCACATCACTTAAAAGTTCTATGATATAATAGTAATAAGCTCTTGTTCCCTCTCTCAGATACTCAATTTCATCGGCACCAGAAACTCTGGGATGTCTTTCAGATGACTAAAGAACCAGGTAACGTTTTTCCTTCTGAATGTTTGTATTTGATATTTTGGCAGTTTAAAAATGAATAGCATTATGTTCCTTTTAAGTTTCTTTTCTTTCAAAATGAGGTGATTATTACTCATTTATGGGAAAATGAGAAGCATATTTGGCAATGCTGTGTCAGAGGTATCAGCAGCATTTATGTTTGATCATTATTGTTTTTTGTTTGTTTGTTTGTTTGTTTGTTTGTTTGGGTATTTCCCTGGCTGAGAATCAAACCAAGGTCACAGCATTGAGAGTGCCGAAGCCTAGCCACTACACCACCAGAGAACCCCCTATTGTTTTTCAGGGTACACAAATGCTTACCTTCAAGGTCTTTACAAATGTATTTATTGAAGACATGTAGCTCCCTTAATTTTTTTTTATTTTTCTTTTCACTTTGACAGGTGAAGACATTGATCTTTCTGATATGGAACAATTCAAAAGTTCATTTAAGAAAATTCTTCAGAGAGCATTAAAAAATGTAAGAAAATTTATCTGAATTTCCATGAAATTCAATTTCATGGCACCTGTGCACTTAAATTTTGCTACTACCTTTTTTTTTAATTGGTAAGAATTTCAATGAATAATATTCCATACTATTCTAGTTCATAACAAAGACAAACTGTAATTATTATTATAAAAACTTTCCTCTCCCCTCACCTCTCAATTTTGGGGTAAATGCTTCTTTCTCAAGAGCAGCACCATCCAATAGAACTAACTCTCTGTGATCATGGCAGTATTCATAACCCACAACATTTATGACCAGCTTTCTATAAATGTTATGGGTTATGCTCTGGACCCTTCTGGAACCAGGCTTTTTATGACTGGCTAACTTGATTTGAGAAACTCTTGGCAGTGTTCCCACACTACTTCACCCAGAGCAAGAAACCTCCTAGAGAGCTTCTCTCGGAGCTCCAGTTCAGAGTTTACCGTATCCTTCCCTTTCAGTATCCTCTCCTCACTTGATGCCTCTTGTAGGCACCAGGAACTTCCGTTCTCTGAACCACATGCCTCCTGCCCGCACCGTTCAGAGAGAAGAGAGTCTGAAACGCTTTTTCCTCCTGCTATAATGCTCATGTATTTCATTTTTTAGATTTCTTCTCTTTGTATCACTGCTGTGTTCCAAAAGCTTTTGCCTCCTGAATGAATTTTAGGCAGACTAGCAGGGGAAGGCTTGGGGAACAAAGGAGCTTTTTATGGGTCATATCTGTCCTGTTTGAAAGGCCAGCTAGAGAGTGACATGCTGTGTACACTATGCTATAGATGATGACGATGAACAAGTAAAGCTCTGTGTCTTCTCTGTCCCTTGTTCTCCTACTCTGAGCTGGCAGACATGTCCTAAACCTTCCTCTCAAATGACCAAGGACTCCCAGCTCATCTTCACTTCCTCCTCATAACTTAACTAGTGACTGGATAACCTCACTTTCCCAAAGGCTGATGGTGATGTTATGCCAAGTAGCATCTTCTGGTGCTCAGGAGTAAAGAGGGACTCGCCTGCTGCTCTATAACAGGCATCTTGACCTACTTTAGCCATTAGTAAAGCTTATGGACCAACTCTTAGAAGAGTGTTTTTAAATACTATGAAATAAAGTAAAACACAGAATTACAAGGAAACCAGTTATGTTAACACATAGTTATTAAGGTATGAAAATACTAAATTGTGATATAGTAATGCATATGCTGCTTTATTAACATCAATAATTTCATGGTGGGTCCAAAAATAGCTAGTGTCAAAGTAGTAATGGGTATAAATGATATTTTTGAGGTATCTGCAGCAGTTATAATTTTTAAAAAACTTTGAGATTTCTATGAACAACAAAGTAACAGGTCCTAAAATTGTACTGTTTTGTTGCTTACCTTCACAATTAGAGAAGATGCTAAATTTCAGTTTAAAAATATCACAAATAAAGATATAATTTTTTCCTCCACCAAATCACAGATGCCCTGAATTACAGTAAGAACTCCTGCCCTTGAATCAACTGGGTAGAGAAGGTAGTGTGGGAAGGCACAAGGAGCCTAAATGGGGAGTGATAGAGGAAGCCAGTAGTTCAGGAATCCAACCCAGAGCCTTGCAGGCAGGGGGCTGGAGATAAACTAAAAAATGTTTTAATTATAAAAAGGTAACATATTTACTCTCCTTTCTTAATGCTTGCATGTCATGTATTAATAGTGTAATAATGACAGTCTTAATAATAGTTAAATGTGTGGCAAGTGTGTGTGTTATGAGCTTTATTTAATTCTCACACTGAAGTTTTTCCTAATACATTCAGTAGCTTGCAAGTGGTAGCCAGTTACTAAAGTTTAGAGGGTACCCTGGCCAGCAGTACCAGCGGTACAGTCCCAGGTTACCCAAACCACTTAGAACCTTTGGTGGCATTAGTCAGCTAGTTAAGCTTGAGCATTATTAATCTGAGCTATTATCTGTGAAAAATGCTTTATCCTGGCTATTACAGGATGATATATATTGAGATAGTTTCCTTGGGAAATAATAAAGGTCCATATTTTGGGGCTCCACCTCTTCAGGTATCTGAGTATCTTCCTTACTGTGAGATGGTCATGGGGATGTAAGCCTAGAGAATATAATCCATAATGTTGCAACAACTACATATAGTGCCAGGTGGGCACTAGACTAATCAGGGAGATCACTGCATAAATCATATAAATGTCTAACCACTATGCTGTACACCTGAAACGAATATAAAATAATATTGAATGTCAGCTATAACTAGAAAAAAAAAAAACAATTAAAAAAAATGTGAGATGGAATACCTGAAAGCCAGATGGTCCAGGATTACACTGACTCTATGGACATGTTTTCTTCTTATCCTACTGATTTTTTTTATCCTTTTTTTTTTTTAATCACAGAACTTTAGGAAAATTTTGATAGATGATATAGCACCTCTCTCAAGAAAAGCATACTCTTAGACATGTACACCTGGCTATGCATCCAATTCAGGATTGTCACAGGCCTCTTTAAGTCCTCCATGAACCCTCACTGAAAGGATCGTCATTCTGGGCTAGGGAGACTCCCTGAATACGTTGAGTGCTACCAGTTTTCTCCCTTTGGTAAAAATGTGCCCTCTATATACTGTATTCAATCTTGATTTTACAGGCATTTTTGGTAATGTGATAGATAACACAAAGGCTGCTCAGAATAAGACCCTATCCTCTTCCATTCAAGACAGTTGAGGTCCCCCCATTGGAGCCAAGCGCTGTGCTGCTCACTCAGGGAAGGTCAGACAACCCCTCACCATCCATACCTGGGACTGGGGACAGTTCCTTGTCTGACAGACATGCCAAGGGAATTTGAAAAAGCAGGCATATAAAGAATGGGCAGAGTCAAAGCAACTGCCTTCTTTATGAATGCCAACAGCCACATTACAACCTGCTTTACACAGAATAAGATACAAGAGGGAGGAAATAAAGAGATATGGGCCATCCATATACCCCTGTCTCAAGTACCTCCTTTCAGGCTCTGAGCTCCAAGAGGAAGCTAAATCAAGGGGGAGCTAATAATCTAGAGTAGACTGCTGAATTCCAGACCAAGTGACAGTCATATTTAAAAGTGTAGAAAGGTTTACATTTTATCCATGAAATGGAAACGAAGCAGAATTTCCTATATTCTCACCACATACTTGTAACTTTCCTTTAGTAATTTTTAGCATCTCGGCTAAGTGCATAAAAGCATTAGGATTTGTATATTTTTAAGCCATAATACATAGAATATTACTATTAAATTTTACAGTGCATGCTAGGTCTATGCTAAGTGCTAAAAAGGCTCCATGTTAAAGTAGGTATCTCATTTGTAGCACTGCCTTCATAAGAGGAACACAGTTTTTCAAACTAAGCCCAAGAAATTACTGAAAAATTTTTATGTAATACCTTGATTGTAGGTGTTTAATCTTTTCTTCCAAAGGCTTTGCAAAGTATATATGTGTCTTTACAAAACCACCACAGAATATTTTCTCAAGGATTCCCAAAACACTGTAATGAAAAGTAGGAGAAAAGACTATGTGCAGGATTTACAGTGATGCCCTTCACCCCCTAAAAAGCACGTGTTGTTGGTGCCATGAGATTTTAACTAGGAAACTTTAATATATTTTTTTTAATAAGGTGACGGTCACTTTCAGAGATGCTGAGGAGAATGCAGTATGGATTCGGATTGCCTGGGGAACACAGTATAAAAAGCCAAACCAGTACAAACCTTCTTATGTGTTGTATTATTCCCAGACTCCATATGCCTTCATTTCTTCCTCCCGACTGAGAAGCAATATACCCCTTCTGGGTCAGGTATGGAACCCATTATTATAGCTACATTTTATTGTCCTTATCACAGAGGTCTATATAGGTTTAAGACACTCAAATAAGCATTATAGATAAAATGCTACAAATAATTCTTCATTTCCTAAAATAAAGAGCCCAAGGTGTTATTCTACAAATGGGTAAGTGGCATAAGCACCAGTTTGAAGCTCTTCATTATTGTCTTTTAATATAGAAGTAATGTATGTTTTATGTAAAAATTCAGCTAACACAGAAGTCTCTAAAAGTAGTCTTTTAAAACGTCATACCCTTTTTCCTAATGCCATTCACCCAAAATAACTACTTTAACAGTTTTGTTATTTTCTTTCAGAGGATATATTACTACAAAAACCAGGATAGTACATAGTACATAGCATCTGTAATTCGCTTTTTTAACAGCATCCACATGGTTACATATGGTATAGCTCACTACTTTTTTATGACTGCATAATTTGCGTATCAATAAACATTATTTTCATTTGTAACCATTTTCCTCACATTCTGTACACTAGAAGACTGCTTTAACATGAGAAGGAGCCTATATTCAGAGCCTGCTTCTCTTTATCATTCTGGCTTCCTAGCATCTTTCCCAGAATAAGCCATCCCTAAAGTGACCTTGCCACTGCTGCTGCTTCCACTGTCTATTAATATTCACAACTCAGTGGCACCTCAGTTGGTGCCAGAGCTACCACATCAGCTGGGTGTAAGTGAGCAGTTTTGCCATCCCAGCTGCATCATCGCTAGTGCTAAGTGGAACATTCACTCCAGGGCTGTGGATCCAGGAGCTACAGGACCCAAAGGGGTGGACTTGCTTGTTTAAATTCCTTGGCTGTTCACGGAAGTGTCAGAAAGATTTCTACTTCCCTTTAACACTTCACTCTGCTTCTTTACATTTGAATCTCTTCTTCCATGTATATAGCCATTATTCATCCTCTTACAGCCAGGTGAGTCCTCCCTGTCACAGCTAGTTAAAACATTACCCCAAAAGTTAATGTTCATCTTCATTTGTTTATCTTAAGGCAAACTTGTCTCTACCCTCTAGTTCCAGGTAAATATTTTATTCCATTTAAGTCTTCTAACCTATTTCCCCATTTAATAGGAAGCTTTTATAAATTGCACTTAATATGCTCTCTTTTCTTCAGTATTTGTCCCAGCATACATATTTGCATTTTTTGTGTGGCAGTATCATTCTAGTATTAGATGACTAATATTCTAAAATGGTAGCATTTGAGTATTCATCATTTATTCCTAAGTCTGAACTTCATTTATTATATAATTTCTAACTTTAAACAGGAACACATTTGTAAAAATGGTATAAAAGACTGCATTTATAAGAATTTTAACGCCATTAGCCATTATTTGTTTTTTAAGATGAGTAACAGGTCATGAGATTACATTTTTCTGGATTTTTTTTTCACTCTTAAGTGGAAAAAACTGTTCATTTAATACAGGTCCTACATTTTACTTTGACAAATATAAGTACCAGGGATAAATATAGTAATCCTTTCTAATTTTCACTTCAAGGCACTGACAATTGCTAGCAAATACCATCAGATTGTGAAAATGGACCTCAGAAGCCGGTATCTGGACTCTCTTAAGGCTATTGTTTTTAAACAGTATAATCAGGTGAGCTGATTTGTGACTCTCTTTAAAGTTAAGTCTTGTGTTTTCTTTTTCACACATGAATTAGAAGCCACTGAGCAAGTGGGAAGTCCCCGCCAACAAAAGGAAGTCACTTCAGGTATTAACTGAAGTAAAGAAAGCTTTCAGTTAGTTAACATGAAAGGAAACAAAATAATTCTTCACTATCATCGTTTTGTAATTGTGTTGTGCTTTATATGCTCATTAGTCATTAGAGTCCATGTTATAGATCCCAGATTCTAGATCAGCTATTCCAATTAGAATTTATTTTCTCTTTAGAATAACTTAACTCTGTCTTTTGAATCTAATTATATTCTGTTATGCAAGAGAGAAGTAGAATTAATTTTTTGTTCCATCAGTCAAGTAGGTGACACAGGGCTTAGAAATAAAGGAGAAAGCCTTCATTTATTAAGTCCCATAATTTATTTATTTGATAAAATTATCTAATTGCATTGTTTCCCTTTAATAAGAATGGAACTGGCCTTACTCACAGGCTTAGGGTTATTTTTCCCTCTGCATGGCATCTATGTTCTCATATGTTCAGGCTCCTGTAGTTGAACTGTTAATGCTCTGTGTTTATCTTTTAGCCCTTGGATATATTATACTTATGTATCATCATCTGTTCTAAATAGAAGGAGGTGATGGTTCTCTGCAAGCTACTCTTTAAGGAAAAAATTTAACATTAAGAAGTTAAATAATGATTTCCCCCCATAGCAACCCCCTCCCCTCTTACCTACCATTCTCCCATCAAATTTATATCAACCATTCTGCTATTACAGTTGCATTCCTAGGAAAATTCACATTGTCAAACAATTATAAAAACAATGGCTTCACTAAGCGAAGGTAAAAGAAGAGATTTGAGAGATTCAGACTTTCAGTAGGAAAGCTACTGAATCTCAGTGTGTTTTTTAGGGTTAAAAACACAGAGCTATAAAGCTGAAACATCACATTGCAAATACCTGCATTGATTTCTCTAGTTTTTTCACTCGCCACTTATACTTCTTCCAGATCCATTTTTATAATAACAAAGTGCAGAGCTCCTCATACATAGCAGCCATGTTGCTGGCACCAGCAGTCTCTGCCAATATCCTATGTAGGAGAAATGCTCAACTCAGCCTGGATATGGCCTCAAATCTCTTTTTGTTGAAAAAAATAAAGATAAAATATGACATACTTTTATGTATTTAAACCAATTAATAGCTATACTTCAAGATGTTAAAATTAGGGAAACGTTCACTTTTTCCTTTTCCTTTTTTTTCCCTAGAACTTTGAAACTCACAACTCTACTTCACCTCTACAGGAAAGACGACTTGGGCTAGATATAAATAGTATGTGTGTTCTAAGATGAAAACTGAAATTTGGAAGTATATTTTTTAAATGAAATTTTTCCTATCTCTTAGCATTGGTTTGGCAGAAAAATGAAATGCTACAGCCATAATGAACTAAACGTTTTTATGACTTTGCAATGGCATAGAAACTGCTATTGATTTCATGTTAAGTAAAGAAAGCAGGATAGAGAATTGTGTGCATTTTAAATCCAAATTTAAAGTGTGTGTGTGTGTGTGTGTGTGTGTGTGTATGTGTGTGTGTACATATATATGTATATGAATATATGTGTGTGTATATATATATATATATTATAAAAAATCTTTTTATTCACTGGAAAATTGGCTAGACAGAAATATATTAAAATGTTAACAGCTTATTTCTGTGTGGTAGAATTATGGATGGCTTTTATTGTTTTTTATTGCCCATACTTTCCAACTGTTCTGGAATAAATTATTACACAATCAAGAGAAAAAACAGTAAACATATTTAAATTATGCAAATAAGTTGAAAAGTTAGGAATGAAAGGAGGATACTTTAAGGATGAAATATCTTCCTAAAATCTGTTTTATTTGAAATCTTCCATCTATAGTGGATTCAAGGATCATTCATGAAAACAGAATAGAAAAAGACAGGATCCAAAGAGTGACTCAAGAAATTTTTGGAGACTATCCTCAACCAAGACTAGAATTTGCACAATATAAGGTAGGATGTTGCTGTAAACTGACTATAGTATTACTTATTCATTTATCACTTTAATTTTGTATAATGAATTTATGAGTTAAATGAGACTTATCATATTTAGTAAGTTACTTTGTTAGTAAAAAGACCTTTGGAAATTCTGAATTTGTCTTTTCAGTTCATCTTTCATCTTAATTCAGTTATGTATAACTGGCTGTGATCTGTATCTTTGAGGGGAAAAAAATTACAAAATATATTTTTCTAGCCTATCCACACCTATAACAATACTTGCAATGTAGTCAATGCTCATAAATACTTGTTGAATAAAAGAATGAATAAATAAGTCATTCCATAGCTCAGTCGGCATCACATGGAAAAAGACTAGTAGCCTAGTTGTACTGTAAAATCTATCTCATTACAGAAGTGTGCCACTGCCAGGATGGGGGGCAAGCCTACTGCCACCCTTAGAAGAATTCAAGGTTTATATCATGATCACCCTAAATTAATACTCATGTTCATACTTACAACACCCTCTTTCCCCTAACCTTCCAATAAAATTCTTTTTGCTAAGCACTCCCTACAACTACAGGCTACACTTTAAATCTGCCTTGATTTGCTCACTCAGGCCCAACACCTATTTAGCTATATTTGCTATTAGTAGTAAAAGCTGACAAACACCTTTCCTTTAAACAGCACATACGGTGGAACGCTAGTTCTCAAAGTGTGGTCCCTGGACCAGCAGCATCAGCATCACCTTTAAATGAATGAAATACACAGACTCTAGGCCCCACCCTACTAGATCAGGAATTCTAGAGGTAGGACCCAGCCATGTGGTTTGACAAGCCATCTAGCTGATTCTGCACACATTAGAGAACCACTGATGGAAGCTACATAAGATTTAATCTATAAAACCCCTTTATACACATATCTTAGAATGGCTATATTATTTAGGTAAAGGTACACAATGATTCATACCTACTACTTATTTTTCCCTACCTTTTCTATTTTGAAAAATGTCAGACCTTCAGAAAACTTGCAAGAATATTAAAGTGAATATCCATTTCTCCTTTGCATCAAATCACCAATTATTAACATGTTCCACACTTGCTTGGTTTCTTTTTCTTTCTTTATTCTGAGCCATTTGAATTAGTTGCAGACATTACCCTCTAGTTATTTCAGCATGCTGCCTCTAAATGTGAAGGATCACTTTAAGTAAAAAAATTAAAAAAAAAAAAAATTGAACTTAGAATCTAAACATCAAGTACTTATTAAAGTAGTAATACTTGGATATTTGATGATATTAATGAATTGTTATTAATTTTTTGTGTGGTACTATTATGGGAGTACAAGAGTCCTTTTTAAGGCCTTTTTAGATACATGCTGAAATATTTACAGATGGAAGACTATGGAGTCCTGGATTTGCTTCAGAATAACCCAGTTGGGGTAGGCAGTAGGAAATGGGAGGTGGGGTAATAAATGAAAAAAGACTAGCCACCAGTTGTGCTTTATACTTTTGTATGTTTTTTAAATCTTTCATAATCGAAAGTAAAAAAGAAATCATGGTAGTGATTCAAAAGACATGACTTTATTTTATTTATTTATTTATTTTTTTAAGTGATGAAACAAAAAGATAGTTTATTGAGGAGAAAGTACACTCCAAAGAGGTAGGGGCAGGCTCAAGCAAAGAAAGTGGCTCAGGAGCTGACATGACATTTTTTTATATTGAAATGACAGATTACAAAAGATAGAGCTAATTTTCCATTTAAGAATACTAAAAAGGGCACCTGAGGACAGAACTGACATCCAAGGTCTCATGTGTCAGGCACTGTGCATGCTTGACATTTTGTGTGTGCTATTGTTTGATGTGCTGGTTTCCCCAGTATCCCTAGATTTCTTGATGACAAGAATTAATGAAATAATATAATCCTATTTTTTTATATTTTGCCATTCCAACCAGTACATTTAATAGTCATTTGTAAATATATTTGTTGACAGCTTGAAACAAAATTCAAAAGTGACTTAAATAGGGGCAAGTACATTTAATAGTCATTTGTAAATATATTTGTTGACAGCTTGAAACAAAATTCAAAAGTGACTTAAATAGGGGCATCTTGGCTGAAAGAGAAGAACCCCTTCGGTGCCTTGTAAAGTTCTCTAGTCCCCATCTTCTGGAAGCACTGAAATCCTTAGCACCAGCTGGTAAGTAAAGTAGTCAGTTTATTTTACAAACTAGAAGAATTAACCACATACTACATTCAGTCCTCTCTTTGCTGACTAGTTACTCCTGAGCTTTCTCATGGCCAGCCTGTATCCTGTCATGCCCTGTATTGCATATTCTGCTTCTGTACTTAATGGAGTACATGATCCACATTCTAACTTCACTGATTTTTAAACTGACTCAAATCATTGCCCCGGTGATTTTTCATTTTCTTTCTTTTTTTTTTTGTTTTTAATTTCAGGTATTGCAGATGCACCACTTTCTCCATTGCTTACCTGCATACCCAGCAAGGGAATGAACTATTTTAAAATTAAAGATAAATAAGATACTTGTGGTTTTGTAAGCACAGCATCTTTTTGACAATGTTGCATACTTACTTCAATTAATGGCTTGCTAGATAGTTTCTGTCTAAAAACTTGTGTTTTAGAAATTAACCCTTGATATTGACGATTTAGAAATGTTGAGTATAATTGTTGGGAAAGATTCTTCCCTCTTATACCATGTGCTCTCCCTCCCCCATATCCTGCAAAGCATAGCAGAGGTGGGCCTTTAAAATGTGACAGGTCCTGCTTTCTCTCTCCTTTCCAGCCCCCGTCACATCTTAAAGGCCCACATCTTGATCCTAGAGAGGTCTGGTTCCAATTGGTGGTTTTCAAGTATTTTCTCTTAAGCCTTGGATCATAGAAAGAAGTACCAAGAAACTACACCCAACTCTAAAGTTTTTAGGAGAATCATATAATTGGTCCATTCAGAGGGTAAAGTTGGCTCCATTGAGTTATTATTGCAGGAGGTACCATAATAGATGATTCAGTTATATAAAATAATGGTTTTGTTGTAAATATGATATTTTTCATAATCTATTTTATCATACATATGGCATTCAAACTGACCAACATTATTATGCTGATTTGTAAATAAAGATATTTAAAAACTGGTACATCAGTTACTTTTGATGAAAGTCCGAAAGAGGCTTACTGTACAAATCTATAAATACAATCAGAAAAAAGGATTCAAGTATGCTTTATAATGTAATGGTATTTTCTACAGATTGTAGATAGTCTATGTAGAAAATATGGTTTTAGATTTAATTAGTAATGGCAAAGACACTTCAGTTATCTCAGAGTGAGGCACTAAGTCTGCAGAGGCTTAATAATTCTAATTTCTTTGTAGCTCATAGTCATGGTTTAGAGCATCTGTCTCTATGTGTGCACACGTGGCAGTCACTTCTGCTCAGTGCATGAATGCCTGTGTTATGTCTGCACAGTGGCCCTACATTTTCCTGTGCTCAGCCCTCCCTGGTGCTTGGCAAGGATGTATGTGCAACTGGAGCCTGATTGTATTATCCAGCCTATGGTGGAATCACTTGAGCCTGCACCCTGAGGCCCTCCCAGACACAGACTCCTGCTTAAGGAAATGAGAATACATGGAGCTCGTATCTATTATGTGCTTGATGGTCCAGAGACACTTACTGTATTCAAATGGAGTCTCATGAACAGATGGAGCAGTAAATGTAGATCCAAGGACCTCTATGGCCAAAGGAATTTACTGCCTAATGTAAAATTAAGTAAAGGAATTGCTTCAGAATAATCCAATGGGATTTTGGTTTTTTCTAATTACAAATTTACTTAATTGTCCATTAGGTAGGGGCTCCAAAACTGAATAGCTAACATTTATTGACCACTTACTATGTGGCAGACACTGTGCTAAGTATTTTATGTACATTATCTTATTTTCATAACAATCCTATAGGGTAGGCAGCATTACTAGTCTTATTCTACTTAAGTGAATACCAAAGCTTAGGGCTAGTAAGCGGCTGAGCTCACATTAAGCACAGGCAGTCGGACTCTGGAGCCTGCACTCTTGTACACCAGGCAGAAAGGAACAGTAACCATGGATGTTATCCCAGACATAGATGGGGGCAGGGGGATAGGCCCACAGTGCTTTTTAAATCAGAATTAGTTCCTGTGATGGGCAGAATAATAGCCCTCTGCTCAAAGGTGTCCACATCCTAATCCCTGGAATCTGTAAATATGTTACCTTACAAGCAAAAAGATTTTGCAGATGAGGAGAGTTCTTCATTAGACCCAATGTAATCAAGAAGGTCCTCAAAAGTGGAGAGGAAGAGAGCAGAGGGAGAGGTGACTACAGAAGAGTGATGTGACAAAAGACTCATCTCACCATTACTGACTTTGAGAAGATGGAGAAGGCAAGTAAGCATTCTTCCATTAAGCCTCCAGAAGAAATGCAGCCTGACCAACACCTTGATCTTAATCTAATACACTTATTTCAGACTTCTGACTTCTAGAACTAAGATAATGAAGAAAGAATGAAGATAGGGAATGTATGAAATGGAGTCATTTTAACCAAGCTGATAAAATTACTAACATGAAGGTTGAGGCATGAGGAAAGATTCCATTCTTGCTCTATCTAGCCTGGGAACTTAAACTTTTTGACTTTCTAGTCCTGTGTCAATGCCTACATTTACAGCTGGACCTCCAGATAACCCTCTAATTATCCCCTGAAGGACTTGAGTATCCAGACCATTTTATCCCCTGAAGGACTCACATGTACATCCACCTGACATCTACTATCCGGTCCACAAGACCTGACCAGACTTCTGGGTCCCATACTTTGAACCACCTGGCATCCATCATCCAGACTGCCTGACATTTGACTGATAACTGTCCTGGACCAATCCTATGACTAAGAATGCAGGACTGATAATTCTCAAAAAAGTACTTTTTACAATAAAAAATTTTAACTTTTCTTTCTTCTTTGGAGCACTTCTGGGGTTTTGCCTAGCTAGAGTTCCCATAAGACCCTTGAATAAATCTTTATCATTTACTTCTAGCCAAAGCCTCCAGACTCTTGTAGAATTTGTTCAATAATAACAAATCTGTGTTGTTTCAAGCCACTAGTTTGTAATTTGTTATTGCAGCAATAGAAAACTAATACATCTGCTAATATGGAAGTTTTCACATAAAAATGTTGAAAAATAAATCTAGTGATACCAAAGATGGGTAGCAGCTGCCCCCTCTCAACAAAGGATGTATTTCCTGTTTCACTGCAGCCCTCATCCCTCCCTTTTGGCTACACACCTGGCCTACTATGTACATTTACCTGACCTACCTAGTCTCTCTAGGTACTTAGGTTTTAGAACCCTGCCCAGAGCTACACTCTCCCAAATAGTAATCAAATTTCATTAGTTAAAGTATAGGAAAGTAAATCCAGCCTCTTTAAAATTATTAACTGTCAATCATAACATTCCTTTCATTTGTACGTTGTAACCTAGGGCTAGTTACTTCTGTGCAGAATGGGGGGAAACTTACAGTACGTACCGGCTGTCGCTGCTTTGAGGACAAATGGGATACTACATGTAAAGTGCATTCCCCTGTGTCTGGTACACGATAAACCCTAAATAAACGATAGCAGTAATTAACATACTGCTGCCTGTCCTGCCATTTAACATTTGGGCTGTTCTAATATTTGGGAAGTGAAGTTCCTGAACGCACTACTTTTTCTTCTGTCCAATTATTGTGCGAGGTCAAGTTTCTAGGAAGGGAAAGAATGGATCAGCGGTACCAATAACT
This sequence comes from Lyroderma lyra, assembly GCA_004026885.1. Classification (NCBI taxonomy): domain Eukaryota; kingdom Metazoa; phylum Chordata; class Mammalia; order Chiroptera; family Megadermatidae; genus Lyroderma; species Lyroderma lyra. The sequence goes on along the minus strand of PVJL010002464.1, from coordinate 135,740 downwards.
TCTAACAGTACCTTCTACAGTTCATAGGAATCCCTGTGAAGTTTTTTTTTTTTAATTGTTAGACTTATTGGGGTGCACTGGTTAACAAGAATTACATAGATTCCAGGTGTACAAGGGTGAGTCCCTGTGAAGTTTTGCAACCTGTCCGCCTCGCCTGCCCACGGCTCCCCGCAAATGCGTCCCTCAGGGCCATCAGGGAGCGCAGCGGCTATGTTGGCTCGGCCGGATGCTAATAAGCCGATGGTCCCGCCCCCTGCCGGAAATGGTAGCGGCGTGAGGCGGAGCCTGCGAGCTCCACTGGCTGCTGTACGGGAGCCATGGCGGCCTCTGAGGCGGCGGCGGCGGGGCCCGCGGCCCTGACCTCGGGCACCCCGGTCGTCCCGGCGGCCGCGAGGGGAGCCGCCGCCGCCTCGGGCCTGTGGGAGCCTCCCGGACGGCTGAGGGGCAGCCGGCCGCGGCACGCGGCGGCCAGGCAGCAGCCCGCGGGTCCGCCGCCGCCGGCCCGGGAGCTGATTCAGCCGTCGGTGAGCGAGCTGTCCCGGGCGGTGCGGACAAACATCTTGTGCACTGTGCGCGGGTGTGGCAAGATCCTGCCCAACAGCCCCGCGCTCAACATGCACCTGGTCAAGAGCCACCGCCTGCAGGTGAGCCCGCCGCGGGACGGCACCTCCCCAGGCCTGGCGCCAACAAAGCGACATGCTCAGGGACGAGGGCGTGAGTCCGGCTTCCTCGGTCGGGAATGTGCTGTGTACGTCCACCCTCCATCGGCCAGCATCAGAGGGGGCTTCCAAGTACATAAAAGAGGCCAAACCAGTGAGGGTGTCCCGGCCAGGGAAGGTGGGAGCTAGGAAGCGGGAACGCGTGATAATAGGAAAACACTGTGTCACGCCACCTCGGCTGTCAGGCTGGGACACGGCGAGATTACCGGCCTCTTACTTGGGGGCCCGGGCATTTTATACATTTATCTCGTCCCTCAGCAGCTTCGTGAGGTACGTGTCGTCCTCGCTTTGTTGATGAGAAACAGATTATGCAACCTGAGTAGTGCTGGGATGTAAACCTGGTCTCTGGTTCCTAAAGCCCGTGTTTTTGCACCACGCCCACCATACGTCCTTCAGGAGGTTAGGTACCACCGCGTTGTTAAAAGGGAGCTGCAGACCTGGCTAACCACCACCCGTTACACGTTTCAATGCCAATGAAACCAACTTTGCTCAGGAATGAGACCTAAGGGAAAATTTCCCCCCTGGATTTTTCAGAGGGAACACAGTATAGTGACAATAGTCTGAACATCCCTTCCACCATATGTAAAGTAGGTTAGTGATTTTCAGCCTTTAATGCACATCTGTGGAAAGTTTATTGGAAATCCAGATGTTCAGCTCCACCCAGACCTATTAAATCATAATTTCTCAGTCATTACAATAGGAAGTTTCCTTCCACCACTTAGTCTGTCTTTTCCAACAGTGATGTAATTCGAAACCCTAAGTCACTGAAGCAGTGAATATATTAGCTTTTGATGGTCTGAATTGATTCAAGAGAAAGTTTAAATTAATGTATTGCATGTTCTTTCTATCTGCAGGTAAATCCTCCTTGGAAACTTTCTTAGACTCAGGCTTCTGATAAGAATTTAACAACAGAAAGTTTGAAGTTATAGTCTCTAATAAGGCAGATGTGTTGCCCATGAAGGGTAATCCCCCTTTTAGCACCAACTGAACAGAGATGCAACATTCTCCTTGAAGATTAGGGACCCCAAAAAGGAAATGTACATAGAGGTATGCTGAGGAAGACCCTGCAGGTGGGGCAGCAGTTTTTTTCAGAATAGTATTGGGTTTCTTCCAGGACACAGTTCTCTGGGAATGGTCTTTAGTCAGTCAACTGTTTTCTCTTTCATGCTAAATTTTAACTAAATCCTTCCTTTTCTTAACCATATTTAATTTGAATGGATGAGTATATAGGCAGGAATTCTCTAGCTCATATACAACAGCCATCACTCCACACGCTTCAGTGATAAGACAGTTGAGGCTGACATTACATCTCTGAGCACAAATGAAGTTGCCAGTCTCACCAGAACCCTCCTAGCAAGCACGTCTTTTCTGGAATTGCTGCCTGAAGCTCTGTATTTCTTAGGACTTTATGATGCATCTCTTAAGCATAAAGATAGCACTTACTCTTCAGGATTAGCTTGGTAGTACCTATACAATAGGTTTAATTCTAATTATGCTTTTAAACTATATAGAGTACAGGAATTATGAAGATACCAATACATAAAATACAGTAGGCCTAAGAAGGAGGAGTATGTTTGAGGCAAGTACAGACTTTGACCGTCAAATCTTGGACTTCAGCATTTCAGAGTACCAGTACCCTCCGCCTTGCTTAGAAGCTACATGAAGTCATTCTGCCAGTTCTAGTCACATTTATTTTTTAGAGTTCACTTGTATGAAGACAGCACAGTGTACTTAAGATTCCTTTCTTACCTGAAAATGTTAAACAATGAAAAAATGGGTTCTTTTGAGTGAACTAGGGAGACCTGTTTCATCAGGAATTTAAAAAAAAAAAATTCACCAAGAACCATCACTGGTTTTTTCTTGTCAAACAAACTCACTTTTCTGCCTTAGTCTGTCTGTCTAACCATTGTGCCCAGCAGCCCCTGAGCATCTGCTCCTTGAGTACAAAAAGGGGTTCATTTTCTTTAACAGAGGTACCTCTGTGACAAAATAGCCATGTATGAATAGTGGTGCCCAGTGTGGTGAATCTGTACCCTTTAGTCTGGATCCTGAATAAGACGCTCTTGAACTCAAACACGACTCTTGACACTTGATATTCTCCAGGTATTAGGAAGAGGAGGTTTCGGGGTAAGGGCTAACTAGCGACTTCCTGTTGTTTTGAAAGCAGTTCGTTGTTTGAACCAGACACTCTACTACCAGTCAGTGTGTACCTCCTTTCTGCTCTGAAGCTAATCTGAGTATATCTGCTTAGCACATTTGTATGATATTCAGTGGACATTTTCCCTTTCATTCTCTTGATTCGTTACTTGCATAATTCTAGTTTCTTTCCTAGTTTTTATTTTTTTCTAGATTATGATAATCTTTTATTCCTTTTCCCATTGGTTGCTGTATGGTTCTTACTCTGTTCTCATCTTTCTTCACAGGATACCCTTCACCCAATCAAATATTCCCTTTATAACATAAATGATTAACAGACCCTTCCGAAGGATGATGGATAAGATGGGAATTGTAAGGAAGAGGGTACACACTGCCTTTGTGTTTTGTGTAGGTTCTTAACATGTACATCTATATTCCATTTCCTGTAAGGATTCGAGGAAATACCCTAGTTCGGCCTTGCCTGCAGTGGGGATCCATGGAGAAGTGAAAGCTGGTGATTCAGGGAAAGAAAGAGTAGGAGTAAATCAAGCATTTCTTGATTATTAGAGATTCTTTTTACTCCTCATGTTTGAAAGCAGCGAAAGGGACAGAAGGGCCCTTAAAGAACTTCATATCCAGGAAAATTTATATTTTTAAAACATGGCTTAGAGGATTTTGTATGGTGTTTAGGCTAAGGCTTTGCTTTTAATGATTTTCTAGAAATGTTTTTTAAAAGCAAAGGGAAGAAACAGTTCCAAGTTGCTTTATAGACCATATTATACAAAGACTTCTAATTTTAAATTTACAATAAGAAGAGAAAGCAAACTGCTTGTCCTCTTGGATGCTTTCTGTGAAGGCAATTAGGTACTAGAGTAGCTATAATGCCTTTTTTCCCAATTTTGGCCATGATTCTTATAATGCTTCCCTTTTACCCTCTCATCTTCATTTGTGTCCTTTCTCTTGCTTTCTCTTCTGTATGTTTACTTTTTTTGCATTTTGTTTTCTTGATTGTTTCCTTCATGAGTTCTTTTTCAAATTCTTAAAATGTTTTGTAAACATTTTATGGTATGTTTTTATTTTAAAATGTTTCATAAACAGGAGCCCCAAAAAAGTACACAAAACATGAAGTGGGTTTTTTTTGGTACATTTTTTTTTTTCAGTTAGGCACATGAAAACTAAAGTACAAAAAGTCTGGTAAATTTTGTTCTTAAATATATATAGAACTTCAAAACAAAAAACATTGCTTTCTCACTGCAATTCATCTCGTCTCAGCCAACCTACCCTTTGAGCTTATTGTCTCAGAATGAGAATGGGAAGAAGGCCAAGGAATGGGTGGAGAGGAGCAGTGGTGGCTGCTAGAGCTGAGGAGTTGGTCCTCAGAAAGCCAGAAAGCAAACAGTGTCATGTTGTTGCACATGCCTGTAATAACAGCAACAAGGAGATTGTTGATGTCTAATGTAGCTGTCTTCAGTATCTCATCCTGATACGTGATACAGTTTGGGCTTACATGGCTACTTGAAAATATTCAGTGTAATGCCACAAGGTTCTATTGAATATTTACTCTGTTTAAAACATTCCCAAATGCAACAGAAAATACAAATCTATTCATTGCTTTGAAAAGGTTTAGGGAATTTTAAATAGTTCCATTAACTATAACAGAAATGACAGAAGAGCAAAGTAATTTGAAGCTACATGGTAAGGGACTTTGTCCCAGGCTAAAGAAATTTGGATTTGGGTAGTATTGGGGTGCTGTTGAAAATGTTTTGAGTGAGGGACTGACAAGACCAAGCTACACTTTAGAAAGATGAATCTGGCAAAGTGTGAATGAAAGATTAAAAGTCTAGAAATTAGTTGAGAGGTTAATGACAAAATTCAAACAGAGTCAGGAGAACTTGAATAATGATGGTAGCAGTAAGAAAGAAAAGACGAGGAGGTAGTAGAAGACATTTAAAAAGAGGAATGAATACCTTCCAAAACTTGGAAGCAACAAGATGTCCTTAGGTGTAATGGGTGAAAGGATGAATAAGCTGTGATACAGCCAGACAATGGAATAGTATTTAGTGCTAAAAAGAAGTGAGCTATCAAGCCATGAAAAAATATGGAGGAAATTTAGATGCATATTCCAGGTGAAAGAAGTCAATCTGGAAAGGCTACATCCTGTATGATTCCAAGTATATGACATTTTGGAATAGGCAAAACTATGGAGGCAGTATCAAGATTAGTGACAGCAGGTCTAAGGGGAAGAGTGTTATGAATAGGCAGAGCACAGGATTTTTAGGGCAGTGAAAATACTCCATATGATGCTTTTATGATGGTATACATGTCAGTCATTACATGTTTTTCAAAACTCATGAAGGTATAACACCACGAGTGAACTCTGATACAAACTATGGAATCTCGGTGATAGTGGTGTGTCAGTGAAGGTTCATCAATTGTAACAAATGTACCACTCTGGTATGGGATGTTAATAACAGAACAGGCTGTGCATGTCTGGGGACAGAGGGTATATGGTTGCTGTGAACCTAAAACTTCTCTAAAAATATAAAATGTATTAATACTTTAAAAAGCAAAGTGAACAGATATATGAGAATACAATAGGGAATTTGAAAAAGAATAATAAAAGAATTGCTAAGCAGAATTGAGGATGTATTAGAAGTAAGCATGAATTTTGTAGTGTCCCTGTTGGAAGAGTTTTATGGAACCATTGACAATATAAAAGGGGACCATCTCTCTGGCATAGAGTCTTCCTTAATATTCTCCCTACATTTCATTGTTTCTCTCTGATAACACTAAGTGGAAAATATATAAATTAGTTAAAATTATTTCATTTAAAAGAGCATTAGATAAATTGGTGAATGAGATAAGTTTGGTGATGAGAAACAATGTCAGTTTTGATTAAAGCTAGCAATGCCAGTGTTTTAACAAACCACATTTCAGTAGGTTTTTACAAGGACAGTATTTAATGTAAAGCACTAGTTTAAATTAGCTTATTGTCAGTAAGTTGGTTGACAAAAATCAAAAGTAGAAACAAAAATCTCTACAGCAAATAACATAGCTATAATAATCAAATGATTATGTGATAAGCCCTACACATTATTAATTCAGTCCTTACAATAGCCCTGAAGTAGTCCTGTCATCCCTACTTTATAGGTAAGGAAACCAAAACAGTTAATTTTTTTCAAGGTTTTGGAAAAGTGGCAAGGTAGAAAAATCAAACTATGACAGTCCATAGTCCAAACCTATGGGTTTAATCACTATACCAATGATTCTTAAGCTAAGACTGTACATTGGGATGATAGGGAGAATTTAAGACCAAATATAAATCCTAATCCCCATCCAAAATTAATTATATCAGAACACCTAAGGTTGGGACCAGGCATAGGTGTTTTTTTAAGTGACTCAAGAGATTGACTTTCACAGGCCTCCAGGGTTGAGGGCCACTGTTCAACACTGAACTGCCTTTCTAAAAATGCTTTAAATTTAGCCTGTAATTGCTCTCTTCTTTAAGCATTAAGATAGTACCAAGAGAGTTTCTGCTCCTAAGAAGTTTAGTTGGGGAGACTGGAATGCTAAGAAAATGATAGTGTTTAAGATAACTTAAATTAGGTACTATCTTGGAATACAGGCAAGGATTATTTAGCTCTGGGTGGTGACCAGAACAAGGGAGTACTGTTTACTGAGAATGTGATCTGGGCTAGGCTCTATGCTAATCAAATACCAAATAATCCTAACAGTTAACAAATGAGTAAATTTGCTGAGCAAGTTTAAAGACCTTCTCCCAGGCCACGCACATAATCATTGGTAGAAATGGCTATATAGCCACAGTGCTCTTTCTACCATTGCATTCTAACTAAAGGGAGATAGGAGGATGTGGGACAAGCTGGTCATTCAAAGGACAGTCATCCAGGAATGGGTATAGAAGGTGGAATTGGAAGTGGGAAAAATGTTAGGCTGAGTAGGGTAGTGTATGAAAGGGAACAGAAAAAGATACGGTTATAATGGTAGAGTGGAGACATAATGAGTTGGAATTTTATTTTACGTAAACTTTTTTTAAAGAGCATTAGGTGAAATATACAAATAATTTTTGGAGTGTGTCAAATTGGTTTTAAAAGAGGAAGCAAGATTATTTAGGAGACCATTTAAATAATCCAACTGAATATGAATATCTAGACAGGATAATGCCATAGTTTTCAACCGTAGGTCTGTAGACCAGGTATAGTCCACCAGAAATTTTCTGCCAGTCTGTGAAATAGTTTCATATTCTCAGGATGTATTTATAAGAGAAGAATAAATTTACTTCAGTGTGATTTAAACTATTTCATGGACCGGCAGGAAATTTCCAGCGGACCAGTCCCAGTCCACAGACTGGTGGTTGAAAACCACTGGTGTAGTACAGTAGGATCATAAAACGATAGACCAGTGTAGAAGACATGGAGGAATAACTGACTGAATTTAGTATCATTGAAAGATAAATTATGTTGTTTGAAAGTAAAACAAAAATGGCTTCTCCTCCCCTCTGAATGAGTGCACGCAGATTCCACGTGTTCCTCTTGAGGTCCAGGGGGAAAGCAAAGGAGAGGAGTCTTAGCCGCACTGTTAATTAATTTCTCACTTTTTTAGATGCACACCAATGGGGAAGAAGGAGGTGGGCATGTTCCAAAAGTTATGAATCCTTTCTCCTCAGAGGCACTAGAGGACCAAAGCTTCTAGGTGCTACAGCAGCAGGTTAGGCCTGAGCGCATGTCCTATTGTTTCCAGTGACCGATAGAGGTCCAGCACCCCTGCTTTCTCCTTTATAACCTGCTGGAAAGGGTTTCATAAGAACTATACTGGAGGCCATCAGGGATCTTACACGCAAAGTCAACAGGAAGCTCACCAATTATTTTAAAACTCAGAGCCAAAAAGTCAGTCACATACTTAATAACAAATGATTATTAGGATTACAAGGTGTGTGTGTGTGTGTAGTGCTTAGAACAGTGCCTGGCACAGTAGTAAAAGCTATGTTAATGCTGACCATTATAATGATTATTAAATTTCAAACATAGCATGGTGTCTGTATTCAAGCTGCTATATAAAAGTTGTGTTTGTCAATTAGCTTTAGCTATGTTAGGGGGCAGTGTGATGAACAGAGAAAGTCACAGTGTTATTTATCAGGAAGGCCTAGATTATAGTCAAAGGAGGCTTTTTTTCAGGAGTCCACACTAGACACGGGTGGGATAAGAGGGAAGGGAAGACTTAAGAATGTTACGGAAATATTGAGCCTGAGAAACTGTAAGTACATCACAAATAGAGAAGCTGGCTTTAAGGTGTTAAGGTAAGAAAATCCAAACCTATAGAAAATTTCCTAAGAGTTTAAAATGAGAGTTTATTGAGCCAAACAGAGGATGCACCTGGAAGCAGAGTCTCAACAGACTGAGAAAAATGCTTCCCAGAGTGGCAGTTTAGAGTTCCTTTTATACACGTGGAATTAAGGAGGGAATGTAAGGAAGATTATACTAACTGGGAGAAACCAAAGCAGGGGAATCTTTATGATTGGATTACATGGTAGTTAATAAGATTATGTGCTCTCTTGAGGGTGATGACACTTGTGAGAGATCTGAAAAAGAGACATTTCAAAGGTATGTTAATATAGATGCACAAAAACAATGGACAGACTTACTTAAGGCAAAGATAACCTTTTACTAGGCAAGTTACAGGCTTGAGGCGTGACCATCACCATGACCTGCCCAGTTAGGAATTTATGACCAGATCACCTGGTTAAGTTACTATCAGATTTATCACAGGGTCCCTTTTGGTCTACAAAGGGCAGAGATTTTTAGTTTAGAATGAGTAGTCTTGAATGGATAGAAGGTTTTTAAACAATATAGTTTGAGCTATCATTTACACCATAAAATTTACCCAATTTAAGTAAATAATTTAATGATTTTAGTAGATTTACATAGTTGTGCACCCGTCACCACAATTCAATTTTAGAACATTTTCAGCTCCCTAAAAAAGTCCCTTGTTCCCATCATTAATCATTCCTTGTTTTCACTCCCCGTCTGTTCTACTGGTTTTTTTTAAAGTAATAATTTAAAGTAATTTTTCTTTTGCAGGATGGCATAGTAAATCCAACAGTAAGAAAAGATTTGAAAACCGTACCAAAATTCTACTGTTGTCCAATTGAAGGATGCCCTAGAGGCCCTGACAGACCGTTTTCTCAATTTTCTCTTGTAAAACAGGTATTTTACTTATCTTAAGTATACTTCCCTGAGGATGAAATGCAGATGGTATAAACCTAATGTGCATTCTAAGTACTTACCAAACATAACTAGAGAATTGGACAGAAACTTGACTATGAGGACAGCTGCCCAAGAGTCTCCCAGTTGGAAAAAGTAGGTAAGGTGTAAATGAAAGTGAAGAAGATGTGGCTTGTACTGGAGGGGAAGACGTCCAGAAGTAGCCCCGGAGAGAGAGAAGAGCAGTTTAAAGAATGAGAAAATGTGTACGTGCAGATCGCTTGTGTGATGTGTATGCCTCCAAGGTCAGACCAGCAAAGGCACAAAGGAAATGCTCTCCCAAGGGAGTTAAAAAAAAAACTGCAGAATTCACGATAAGAATTTCAGAAAGAGCTATCTTAAGAGGAGGGAGAGGCCCAGCAACAGGGAAAAGAGGTGATTCAAGGCTGGACAAGATTGGTAGCTAAAATACTTCCCTGAGGATTTGTTGGAGGGCGTCTCGCAAAAAGCATTGCAGACTTAGCAGTATCTGTGGATGAGAAACTAAATACTGGGTACCCCAAATTGTTTCCAAAACAGTCTCCTCACTTTTCACAAAGAAAAAACAAAAGTGATAGAAGAGAGGCATGTAATAAACTGCAGTTTGCCTGCTTTTACATTCTTTTGATTTGGACTGCTGTGTTTTATCATGTAAAAGCATTGTTAATTTGGGTATGTTGGGGTTTTTGAAATGTTTTGAGCAGGTGCAGTTTTTCATTCTGATGGCTTTGTGTTCTTCCTAGCACTTTATGAAAATGCATGCTGAAAAGAAGCATAAATGTAGTAAGTGCAGCAATTCATATGGCACTGAATGGGACTTGAAAAGACATGCAGAGGATTGTGGCAAGACCTTCCAGTGCACGTGTGGCTGCCCCTATGCTAGTAGAACTGCATTACAGTCCCACATCTACCGAACTGGCCATGAGATCCCTGCAGAACACAGGTAAAGAGGAAAAAATGGTAGCCCAAAAGGCAGTAGCTGTGCGAAGTTTCAAATTAAACTTCCTGGGAAGCTGTGAGCGTAGAGAAAGGAATAATGGAGGAAAGATGTAATGTGGAAGAGGGGGGCTTTTGAAAATGGCAGCAGTACTAGCAAAGGATCCACATCTGTTTGACCCAGTTGTTTTTCCTTATTCTTTCTGCCTGCTCCATTTGAAGGTCCCTTATGAAACTACTTCATTTTTATATTGTACTAGCTTCCTACTTTAGAAATAATAAAAGTTCCATTATATAAAAGTTGCATTAGCTTCCTTATGCTTATAGATCTAAATTGAATTCTAGTATTTAGAACTCTACCCTCTCCAAAAAAGGTATACTTCCTCCTTCCCTGTTTCCATGTTTCTGAACTTCTGCTTATCACGTAGTAGGTCCAGTTCTTAAAGAGTTGCAAAAGAAGCGATTTCTCTTCACTGAGTTGAATCTGACCACTTTCTCTATTCACTCTGTCATTGTTTTCAGGGATCCACCTAGTAAGAAAAGGAAAATGGAAAACTGCCTGCACAACCAGAAGTTGTCTGGTAAGACCATTGAATCACTGAGCAACCAACCAGCCCCAAGACCAGACCCTCAAGAATTAGAAACTTCAGAAATAAAGCTAGTCACTTCTTTTGAAGACTCTTGCGGCTCTAATGCCAGAAAGCAGACTCTTACAACAGCTCCAAGATATCCTCAGAAATTGCTTTTACCAAAGCCCAAAGTGGCTTTGGTTAAAGTACCCATTATGCAATTTTCTCCTGTGCCTGTCTTTGTGCCTACAGCAGACTCCTCAGCCCAGCCTGTGGTGTTAGGTGTCGATAATCAGGGCTCTGCCCTGGGTGCTGTGCACTTACTGCCCTTGCCAATAGGAACCCTGATTCTTGGCCCTGATGCAGAGGCCTGCTCTCTTAAGGAGAGCCTCCCTCTTTCAAAAATTGTAAATCCTGTTGCTGTTGAGCCAATAAGTACCGGTGTTCAAGTGAACTTAAGTAAAAGTCCATCTAATCCTTTAGAAGAACTAGGGAACACATGTCAAAAAAACAGCATTTCTTCCATCAATATACAGACAGATCTATCTTATGCCACGCAACACTTTATACCTTCTGCACAGTGGGTGAGCACTGATTCCTCTGTATCATCTTGTTCTCAAACTGATTTGACATTTGGTTCTCAAGTTTCCCTTCCCATTAGTGTTCATACTCAAACACTTTTGCCCAGTTCTAAGGTAACTTCATCTATAGCTGCTCAGACTGATGCGTTTTTAGATGCCTGTTTCCAATCAGGTGGAATTTCCAGAGAAACACAAACCAGTGGAATGCAAAGTCCGACAGATGACCGAGTACAGATGGACCAAGCTGTAATGTGTGGAGACATTTTTGAGAGTGTTCATTCATCATTCGGTGTTTCTACAGACAATATTATAAGCAGCAGCTTAGTAGCAGAAAATGTAACTCATAGTTTGTTACCTCAGAACCACTCTAAGACTTTAAATGAAGATATTGAAAAATCTGCACCAATTATAAACTTCAGTGCACAGAACAGTTTGCTTCCTTCACAGAACATGACAGATAACCAAACCCAAACTATAGATTTATTAAGTGATTTAGAAAACATTTTATCAAGTAATCTGCCTGGTCAGACTCTGGACAATCGTAGTCTTCTGTCTGACACAAATACTGAACCTGACACCCAGCTCCCATCAGGCCCAACCCAGAACCCTGCAATCGATTTTGATATTGAAGAGTTCTTTTCAGCCTCAAATATCCAGACTCAAACTGAAGAGAGTGAGCTTAGCACCATGACCACTGAGCCAGTCCTAGAATCGCTGGACATAGAGACCCAGACTGACTTCCTACTTGCTGACTCCTCTGCACAGTCCTACAGTTGTAGGGGAAATTCTAATTTCTTAGGCCTTGAAATGTTCGACACGCAGACACAGACAGACTTAAACTTCTTTTTAGATAGTAGCCCTCATCTGCCTCTGGGAAGTATTCTGAAACACTCAAGCTTTTCCATGAGTACTGATTCATCTGACACAGAGACCCAAACTGAAGGAATCTCTACTGCTAAAAATGTACCTGCTCTAGAAAGCAAGGTTCAATTGAACAGTACAGAAACACAGACCATGAATTCTGGCTTTGAAACTCTGGGGAGCTTGTTCTTCACCAGTAATGAAACTCAAACAGCAATGGATGATTTTCTTCTGGCTGATTTGGCCTGGAACACAATGGAATCTCAGTTCAGCTCTGTAGAAACCCAGACGTGTGCAGAACTACACACAGTCTCCAACTTCTAAAAGGGGAGTCCATATGTGGGACTGCATTTACAGTTAACTTCTGGATTTAGAAAATGGAGAATGGGCACAAGAGTATTAACTACTGAATGTAATTGATACGCAGTTGCTTTGATTCTTTGAGGTTCTTTGCCTTTTGTACTTGTAAACATAAAATTTGTGTATAGATGTGAGTATATTATAAAGTGTAAGATGTTGATCTAAAAAGGATTGCATTGTTTCCTATCTTTGCCCTTTTATAGCTAGTCTTCCCATCTTAAAAAAAAAAAAAGGAATTTCACACCTTTAAAACCCATCTGGCCATTTAGCTGAAGCCAAGCTTCACAGATAACTAGGGTACAAACCTTTGAAATCTTCCAAGTGTGACTTGCTTAAATTGTGCCTGAAATATTTTTTACAGTGCTTGTTAGAAATTCCTTTTTCCTGATAGTAATACCTAAAGAAATCTGATGGTGCATCAATTGCCTGTGCTTAGGTGGTTTGAGATTCATGCTGCCTGCAGCTTCATCTGCTTTGACATCTCCTTTCTGACTTGAAGACACAAGGGAAAAGTACATCTGCCTTTAGCTTTTTGGGCAATTTTCATGTAGTCATAGCCATCCCTTCTCTACATGAACTATTATTGATACCAATGTAAATGTACAGTCCTTTCATCATAAGACACATTGCTGTAAAATTACTGCTTAAAGTAGTAGCAGCAAGCCCTTAGTGTAAATAGTGATGCTTTTTGCCTACATGTTAATAAAAGTCATTCCAACCTTGGAAACACTGGGTGTGGACTCATGCCTGTTAGCTCACATTGGAATGTGCCCTGCAGACATCCCTTCCTACTCTGTACAGTAGTAGGCCAGGGTGGTGCTCCAAGAGCTGTTTGTGCAAGTGCACCCACAGGCTGGATCTGAGTTTTGTCACTCTAAGTGTTAAAAAAGGAAAGGAAAGGAAAAAAGGACATTCCTCCCTAAATTTCAATACATTGCATAACCTTGAAAGGGAAGAGTGCAATCAACAATTATTTTAACATGAATCTTCTTTTCATCCACCTTTCATCTTTTCCTTGAATAAGGAAAGACATAGGTCTAGCAAGATTATTATTTGTGCCTTGAGGATAGCGATTATAGAATAGATCCACCCTTTGCATTTGTTGCATTATTTATTTATAGAGAGGGTAATACCAACCAGTCTTCTTCAAAGAAAACTGAAGACCAATTGCTTCAGCAATCAAGAATATCTGTATTTTTGAGGTAGCATGGTCAAGGATGTTTTTGGGGTTTTCTGTATTTAGGGGATCCTGAATTCTTGATTGTATGCCAACTTTCAGGCAAGTAAAAATCAGTGCAGCCTGTAGGTGTTCTAAGTTTACCAAAAAATGCTCTGTTCCTTCTGTGGCACATGCTTGTGCTCATGAAGGCTAACCCCTCAAAATAACACTTAAGGAAGGGACTAATAATTCACTAAATTGATGGTGTTGCTAATTCCCATTCCATAGAAGAATTGTTGGTAGTGGGTAAAGAACATATCCTGGGCAGATGAATTGACCTGGTAGATAAACGTTCGCTTTGGTCACAATTGCCTATGAATATGGGTTTCAAAACAAACATAAAGCCTTAACTTAGGATTTCTCTATTATGTTTTAGAATCATCATTGCCTTAATGTTCAAACATTTATTTAGGTCCTCTTCGTAAAGGAGAAATGCATGTTTGTTTTATGGCTTTTTGTAAATACAAATGCAGTGTGACCTATGGCTTTAAAAATGTCTTTGTTTCTGTGATAGTATTTGTTAATCCAGCTAATAGTTATTTAAAGAAAAATGGAGCATGTAATAGTTCTTCATGTATAAGTAAGAACTGTTTCCCCCAAAACCTTAGTTAGCTGAATTGTTCTGAGATTATTTGTAAAAGCTGGAATTCAGTGATTAAAGAGAAGTAAGAATTCTACCTTTTTACTGTGAGTTCTTTAAACTACTCATAATGTGACAATGTTGTTGCCTTAATTTTTCACAAACTCATCATCTTCTGAAGGCCACAGGATGAGATGATTGTGCCTAGTTATTTTCATTATCATTTTACCTTAGATCATGAAAACATGCTAACAGATTTCCTAATAGAAAATGAAAAGATAATCCATCACCAAAGTTTCTATTTTTATTTAAAGTTTGTATTTTGATAAAAACTATACATCTTAGGATTTAAATTTTTGGAAAATTTATTTAAAGGAAATTACTCTCCAATTTATGCACCTGCCAATGTGACCATTTTATAATGGGGTGACTTTTATCTTTATAAATAGTGTAGTTCTGGCTAAGAGCAAATGGACTAGAATATGAGTGGTCCTTTGCTCATTTACTAATTTGCAGGAAAACCAAACCACAGCTTCTGATTCTCTTGACCTACATAAAGGAAAAATAAAAGTAGAACATTTCTGTAAACTTACCTGAAAGATACCACATATGTTTGAAGGTACTTTTGATGGGAAGAAAATGTGTCAGTGTCCGTCTAGTTGTGAAATTGTGTTGTTTTAGTAATATGGGCAAAATGACAGTGTGGTGTTTTCATGTAATCTGTTGTGGCCTTAATTTTGGAATGTCTATCTTAATCCCAGTCCAAACCTACTCATCAAAATCTGCTACATAATATTAACTCCAAAGAGCACTTACTATCTAGTATATTTAAATCAGTGCTTCTCAAACTTGTGCTCAGAGGCTCTTAAAGAAAAGGGGAAACAAGTAACTTTAGAGTGATTTAGGGATGAAACCATTGAAGTCTTAAGGATGGTACAGTTTTATTTTCCTTATATCTCACAGTGTGTGTGTGTGTGTCTGTCATCTGAAGTGTGTTAAAGTGTCACTGGTTAGATTGGGCACTAGAAGAGGACGTGTCAATCTTTTGGCTTCATACATAGTCCCAATATCTAAAACACTTAGTTAAATGACATGAATGTTAATCCAGTTTCTTCAGCAGGATGTTGGCTAGTATCATGTTCTTACGCCCAAGAAGATAATCTAGTAAATATCATTGTTTTACAGTGTTCACATCCAAAGGATTCTCTCAGTTGTGTGAACTGTATTTATTAGCAGATATGCTGACACTGTTTACATATCAAGAGAGGCAGGCTAAAGAGTAAGTGAAGAAAATTCTCAGGTTGTCAGTCTCAAACATTAACAAATGTGGTACATTTAAAAATATGCATGTTCAAAAGGAGTAAGTGTCCAAACTATGTGAGTGAATAAAAGAATTGTCTATAATCCTTGAACTGGAAGAGTATCAATATTCATTCAGTTCTTTCAACAAACATCAGGGAAAAAAAAGTCTAAATTTTATGTTGTCTTACTAATAAATAAGTGTAATACATTTGTAATTTTGTTCCAAATCCAGAAATTCAAAAATAATGAAGGTTAGCATAGGAAAAATGTATGGTCAAGGCCCTTCCATTATTTTTTGGTACTTTACTCTCAAGGAAGTTAGTATTACAGGATATAAGGCTGGGGAAAAAACCAACAAAATTAAAACAAGTGATGCTCTAGTTTATCAGTGAAGAAGTCACTTATTTCGTAAAATGAAACATTTTTTTGAAAAAGTGTATCTCCATGCCAAACTTTGTTATTCTCATACGTGTATTATCTCAATATGAAAAAGACTTCTGTAAAAAAAATTTTTTTTAATCTCTGTGGGAATTTTACTATCAGCAGCTTTTGAAATATACAAATTGAAATTCACTTAGGTTTTTCTTTTTTTAATTTCACACTACAAAGTTCAGGATTCTGGAGCAAATCTGATTGCAAATCTGTAACAAATAACTATTCACCATTTTAAGTCTCCAGTAAGGTTTGCAGGCAAGTTAACTATGCTAAAATGACAGAATTCGAAAGGACCTTGGGTATTAATCCCTTCATTTCATAGGGCAAAGGCAGCAATGTCCAATGGCAAAGCTGAGGTATAAAAAATAAATAGTAAAAAAGGCAAGTTTTCTAATGCCTCATTCTCAGCTCCTAGAAAAAGAGAAGATGCTTCTATTTTTTACTTACTGTACTGGTTATTATCCTGAGACTGCTCAAGAAGATATATAGTAACTTTGATATGAGAGATTGAATTTAAAAAGTAAGATTTTCTGTAACTCTTCAAGATGACACAATATCAGTATGAGAAACATAGTATTACTCTACAGAATGATGGTGTTTAGACTGGTGCAGTGGAAATTCGGGCCAAACAGGTTGAGGAAAAGGGCCAGGGAATGGATGGCCCACAGATTCATAAACGGGGTCCAAAGCAAAGAGGCTTAGTCAACAAGTTACAAAGCTGAATTCTGAGGACTACCAAAGAGTAAAAACCCAACAAACTCCAAATAACAACTCACCATGCCCACAGGATTTCTACACAATTTTGAATAGCCAGTTAGTTATTTAGTAAAGGGAAATAAATGATCCAGCTATTTATATTTCATCTGGTCAACACATTCAGGAAAACCATAAATCTCTGTTGGCATTTTACATACATTACTTCATCATCCTCACCACATCCTGTGTCTGAAATTGTTCCCATCTTACAGGAAGGAATGATATTCCCCAGTCCTCCTTCCTGCCTCATGTGATTTTCACCCAGTGCTCCAACTGTCCCTGACCTTGGAGACAAATTATAGCCTTCAGATGCCCAGGCTCCAGGCCTACCCTGGCCTGCCTGAACCTTCTCTCTCTGTTGATTGGATTCTCCTTGGGTCACAGAAGAAAATGAACCCTGACACTCATGCATATGCTCAGGATAAAACAAGAGCTAATGCCCTCTTAGAACTCTTAGAACAGTGCCTGATAATTTCAAGTGGAATTACTGTATTGTGTGACTGGCCAGTAGAATTCAGGGAGAGTTCAGCCCAGGCATCAAGAGCCCAGCATTGAACCTCAAGGCTCCAGAGTCCCAGTTAGCCTGGGACTTCATCACAGCTCTTTGTCACAGCTACAGGAGCCCCTCTGTTTTCTTCCCCACCTTGCTCCTCAGGAGCCCCTAGACCTTAGTCCAAACACCCAGAAAGCCCCCGATACGAGGCCTTCAGCCATGCAGCTCAGCCCTCTCGGCCAGCTGGGGGCGCCCAGCCAGAGATGGGGTAGAGCGTCTTGGGTCTCTCTGGGTCCTGAGGCTCCTACACTTAGAGACTCAGAGGGAGAGATGGAAAGCAAATCTGATGCTGGGTTCCAATCATGTCATAGCATGATCTTTAAAGTACAGGTAAATTTCACAATAACGGCAAAGTCCAGAAAAAAAGAATAAAGCTAAAATTTAGGGCAAGTCTCCCTGGGTACTTTACTCTCAAGGAAGTTAGTTAAAGTCCTATATACTTGTCCAAAGGTAGCCAGGTCTTATTCTGATTTAGTCTTCCCCTTGCCCTTCAAATGTACCATCCCCTCATCTCTCTGTCAGATCAACATTGTGTCCATCCAAGGTTTCCTGCCCCCTCGACCCCTCCCTTGCCTCACGTAGACCCTCAGCAGCACCCTCAGGCCTGCGCCCAGTAGGTGACCTCAGACCCTGTAAGAGCCCTGTGACAAGCGCTGCCACAATTCCTTGGTGATTATTAAGTTTTCAAGAAAAATAGGAATTGCAAAGTTTTACTAATGAGACATCTAAAAATAATAGAATGAAAAAAATAAATAAATAAAAAAAATAAAAATAAAAATAATAGAATGAGGGGGGAAACACAGAGTCCTCCATGCATGGTTTGGAAAGAACTAGAGAAACAAAACCTAATTGAGATAATCACATTGAGGTAGAAAGAAGGCCATTTGCACCTGTGTTATAAGTGCTTGACTCCTTGAAAGAACAAGATTTCCCCTGTAAGTCTTCTTAGTGACCTAGGACCCTAATGGGAACTGCATTCTAGTAAACATTTAGCCTTTATCTAGATTTGGATATCAAAGACCAGTTTGGACGTCCTGATTTAATCTAAACAGACATTGGGACAGGCCTAGAGTGACATTATCCACAGAGAAACAAGCTAAACCTGGGCTAATAACAGTGGTTGTTTTCCTGAATGCATGATCAAATAAAATATAAATAGCTGGATTGTTTGTTTCCCTTTAATGAATAACAGGCTGTTCAAAATTGTATAGAAATTCTACGGGCATGTCAAGTTGCTATTTGGAGTCTGATGGGCCTTCACTCTTACCAGTTCGCATTTTGCAAATAAGATCCCAGAGGGACTTGATCAGGCATCTGAATAATTACCTAAGAGATGCCAAATGCAGAACATTCTTATGTATCCACAGAGGAATCTTCTCAATATTTTGTTGGCCAAATGCATTATTTGCTCAACAAGAAAGCTACTATGAATATTTACTAAATTGGGCCATTCCTTTGTTCAGACTGACTTATCTACCTCTTAATTCTAAACTATTACTATATGTTTACTCCAAAATCTGTGAATTTACAATCCTATCACAACAAAAAGTTTTTTTCTTAAGAAACATTCTGTTGTAATTTAGATTAATGTTTTCAAATTGCCTCAAAAAATCTCAAAAGTACATACATCTGAACTGAGCAGGTGGGGCTCCATCCCTCACGTATGCTGGTCCATACCCTGCCCTCCCAACTGTTCTACATATTGAGCTTACTCATTATTCTGCTACTTACAAAAAGGGGGGCTTGGAAAACCATGGAGTTAGGGTGGGTAAGGAGCCATAGCTAGAGGGTCCTCAGAGAGTACCAGGTCCAACGCTCACACTGTCCAGAAACAGTGGGAAATCAGGGTCTCCTCTTGGGGATGGAATCCAGATGGTTTCCTCACTCAGGAAAGGAGGGGCAGGCAGAACCTAAAAATTCCTTCTAGAGTGTAAAGAAGTGTCCAACCTAAGTAGGCAAAATATACCTCTAAATGACTGTTGTCATTAAAATAATCATTCCTGCATTTCTGGTGTTCTGTAAAAACTAACGAACAAAACAAACAAACAAAAAGGCCTAAACTAACAGTTAAAGACATTATAAAGAGAAATGATGGAAAGCAGATGTTTACAAATACAGTCCAGAGTTCAAGTGCAACCTATCTTAAGCAAATTCAGACTGTAATTATAGAGCAGCTAAATGGTTATTCATATGACAAAATGTTTTCTCAGAGCATTTCTCTACATAGCATCATCACTTGGCATTTAAAATATAACTCATTTACAAACAATGTTTAATTTATATACAACTTCAGGAAATATGCACTGCAGTAAAATGAATGGGGCGAAGGGACAAGAGAAGGAAGAAAGTAGCAGCCCCACTCTCTAAGTGTCTATCTGGGGTTCCAGGGTTCACAAATATTACGTGCAAAGTAAGGCTAGAGGAAGTAAGGCTAGAGGAAGTGGGGTGACAATAATCATAGTCACATTTTTTGCAAATAACTGTTCTTAACCTGCTTCCCAAGATGGATTTTATGGAACTATAGCTAAATCTTCCCAGACACAGAGACTAGTCTGAGGCTACAACATAAGGGTATGTCACTTTGGACACAAGAACACATTGGATATGGTATATCCACAGATACATGACACTTTGGACACATAGGATACAATGGAAGGATATGTCACCTTGGATACACAGATATCCATTTAGACGCAGGGTGGAGTTTTCTATCAAAGCAATGTTTCAGATCCTTATTGCAAGAGAAAATGAGGCAAAAGACAGATATATGCCTGGTTTAAAAGAATAGGAAATAATTTGGTCCGAACAAGTCCAGTACACTTAGCATAAGGCACTGGGGTGGGGCAGAAAGAGCCCTTTCCAATAAGCTTGAAGCTGACTTGGGGGCATAACTGAGGAAGGCCCTTCAGATTCTCCACCATCCACTTGGCTTCCAGTGGGAGAGGAGATGTAAGGTGGGCAGAGGCTGAGACTGGCATTACCGGTTTGCATTTTGTAAATGACTATGCAACAGAAGTAGGTAACACATAAATATGGGGAGTTTTCAGAATAAACCACAATCCATACAATGAGATTCAATTTCCTCTGGTTCTAGTACCCAAAAAAAAGGACAAGGAGAGGAAGGAAAAGAGGGAGAGAAGAGAATGTGGTGGAGCTAGGAGAGAGAATGAATGAATTTCAAACTATGCTTATTCACATGGAATTATATTGTGGTAACTCAGAGGAGTCTGTGAGTGGAGACAGGAATAACAACTCTGCTCGCCCTGAGAGAGGGCAAGAGTGGTCTTGGGAACACACTGGTCTCCAGTGTTTGGGGCCTGTTTTCCTGCTTGGCCTCCTTGAGAATGCACTTTTTGGTATTCATGGGAGGTCTTGGTTCCTTGGCTTTGAATTTGGTTTTGTAGCTTTGCACTCCCTCCTTCTGCAAAAGTTGCAAGGTAGTGAGACAGCGAACATTGTTGGCGTTGGTAGGGCACACCAGGTTTCTGTCAGGTAGGAGAGAGAAGTGCAGGCAGCATCGCTTAGGATTGGTCAGCAGGGATGTCCTGGCCCCCGGGGCAGGGAAAGGCTGTGTGTAGTTGACCTGAAGGTGCTTGGCCTGCTCAATGGGTCTCAGTTCTTCTTTCCCGTCAACTGTTTTCAATTTACATGTACCACCCATACGCTCATCCTTTTCCACACTCAGTGCTTTCTCTTCCGACTGCAAGAGAAAGTTCTTACTCTTCTTACCCAGAACATCCAAGCTGCCTGGGGCTGAAGCCTTCAGGGGAGGCAGAAGTAAATGGGCCTTAGAAGTCAAGGAGTCTGAGATGGGGGGCCCTCTCTCAGGTCCTCCGCTGGGGTCTTTTCCCATAACAGTCTCGGGGGTGGCCCACTCCTCCGTGCACCACATAAACTCCTTTATTTGCAGACCTTTTTGCTCTCTCTGGCTATAGGAGGGAAAGCAGGTCTTGCTAATTTCCCTGGAGCCAGTAGGGGGACCTTGGGGAGGCCTCTGAGGCTGGGAGGGGCTGCCTTGATACTTCTCCAAGCCTGCCTCAGCGGGAGCCCCTGATTCCAACTTCCCAGTCAGAAACTGAGGCTGGGTCTCAGGGCTCCGCTGGGTAAGACTGACACAGAGTAAGCAGCCGCTGGCACTTTCTCCCACCTTTGCTTTTTTAAGCTTCTTCCTGGGCCAAATGCAGGCAGTTGGAGAAGTCCTTCTCCAGCCATGAACCTGCAAATAAAGCAGCAAGTTACTCTCAGCTGAGCTGCCCAAACTCTAACCTCCCTAACTTTGGCCACATGCCCATTTTGGCCATCCTATTTGAACTGATAATTTTCTTTAAATAAACTCATCTTTTTTTCCTTCAACCTTTAATACTCATTTCAGTCTCATTCTCAAGCAACAGTATTTGTAAATCCACAATACAGCAATAGTATTTGTTAATATTAAAATACTAAGCAAGTATCTGTAAAGTGCCACCTTGATGTGCTACTATATATATATTTCTTTTAGATATATATTAAAATAATTTGTAACTATTAAATAAAAATAAAATCAAAACTGTTCATCCTTGTCCCTTCCCACCAGACCTTCTTGTACTTCCTGTACCAGGGTGTGTTCGCCATGCCCAGGGAGAATGCTGCATGGAGGGGCTGAGGGAGAAGATGAGCAGAGGCAGGTCCATTCCAACAGACCTTAGATGTCTATTTCAAAGTAGTCATCTTCAATAGTAAACCAAACCTTCTAAACTTAGGAAGTTTTAAATTCTTAAATAGACTGTCTACAGCCCTGACTCATCTGGCATGGGAGTGGGTATATGGGAGGCCTTATGTGCTTAAGGTGGCAGTGGCGGGCCATACATTAAAGGAGGGCTCTTGAAGACATGATTCTTTCAGCTGTCAAGTGGACTTGGGTGGTGAATCACCCTACCTTATCTTGGCCTCAGTTTCCACATTTGTAAAATAAACCAAGTGGATCAGAGTTTCTCAACCTTGGCACTACTGACATTTGGGGCTTGTCATGGACTGTATGTTTGTGTCCCTCCAAAATTCTTATGTTGAAACCCTTGTATTTGGAGGTGGGATATTTTGGAGGTAATTAGAGTTATATGAGTTCAAGAGAAGGGAGCCCTTATGATGGGATCAGTGTCCTTATAAAAGGAGGAGGAAATAAGGGATCTCTCCCGCCCCCCCCCCCCCCCCCCCCCCGGCTTGCATGCACCAAGGAAGGCCATGTGAGGGCATAACCAGGAAGAGGGCCCTCACCACGAACCTAACCATGCTAGCACCTTGATCCTGACCTTCCACCCTCTAGAACTGTGAGAAATAACTGTCTGTTGCTTGAGCCATGCTATCTATGGTACTCTGTTATTGCAGCCTGGACTAGAATAGGGCTGGATTATTCCTTGTTGTGGGTGCTGTCCAGGGCATTGTAGGATGTGGTGCAGTACCCCTGGCCTGGACCCACTGTGCTTGCCAATACTGCTAAGTGGCCATAAATACTCAGTAAAAGATACTGCTATTCTCATTATCAATATTTTGCCTCTGTTCCAAAAGTTCCATTGTTGACACTTTTTTTTTTTGTAATAGTAACTATTTTTGAAAAAAGTAAAGGGCTTGTATCAAAACATGAATGTGCAAGAGGCCTAAGAAGATACTCACAGCTTCTTCCCATCCAGTTCCAATGACAAATTCGGTGGCTTTTTCATCTTGTTCAAGTGTAATGTCACTGATATCGAGAAGACAACAAACATGACTCTTCTCACTCTTTCCATCTGAACAAGTATGGGTTAATTCAATTCCTCCTGTGCTTGGGATTTCATTATTTTCACAATTTTCTAACTCAGACTCATTTTTCTGACAGAGATCCATCACTGTGATTACTATGATGGTTGCTTAAAGTTTTTAACATCTTCTTCCTATAGTTTGAAATGCAGATTTAACTTAGTTTTTAATATTGACTTTTAAAAAAAGCAATTCCGTAACTCATGTGAAATATCTTCAAGACATTCAAGAATAAACTGAGAAACAATATAAAAAACTCCATTGTCAACTTTTTTTTTTTTTTGTATTGGGGTAGTTCCCTGGCTGGGAATCGAACCCAGGCTGCGGTGTTGACAGCGCCAGTGCCGAAGCCTTAAGCCACTACATCACCAGGGAACTCCCATCAACTACTGACATTATAAAAGATAAGGCTCATTTTAATTAAAGGCTAATGGATTTAGTTAAAGACCAAAGTGGGGAGTGAAGTAAAGAGAGGAAGATGCTATTAGCACAGGTTCTATCCCTTGTGATGGGGTACAGACTCCCATAAGCAAAGTAGGTTTAAGCATTCCTACCCTCCACTCCCAAATTGTCCCCACAGTATGTGCTAACATGAAGAGAACTGTGGTTGATGCCCATGACTTATGCACCTCAGCTTCCTCCTCTTTACCTTCCTTTTTCCAACAACTGTGGATATCAGCCTGGGGATCCTTAGGCTTCTGAGAAAGTGGTGTAAACTAAGTCAATCAGTTCACACTATTCCACTGTATGTAACTGTGTAAAAAGGGGAAATTTGGATATAGGAGCATACATAGAGAGAAGAAGATGTGGAGAGACAGGGAGAAGATGACCATCTACAGGCCAAGGACAGAGTCCTGCGACAGATCCTCCCTCCACAGCCTTCATAAGGAATCAACCCAGCTGACACCTTGATTTTAGACTTGGAGCCTCTGAACTATGAGACAATCATCTGCTGTTTAAGCCACCCAGTCGGTGGTCCTTTGTTATGGTGGCCCTAGAAAACTAATACAGTAGGTGATGGTGATAGTGGTAGTTGTGGTAGTAGTGATGATGATACTATCTATTCTTAATTAATGCTTTTCCAGGTTACAAAATGGGAGTTGTCATTTATAATCCAGTCAAAAGGTTAGGAAAGTTATAATTCTGATTAAAGCACAAGTGACAAACTGCTAGAGTTCTATTCCTATTTATTAGCTGTGTGATCTTGGGTAAGTTACTTCTCTAGGTCTGTTTGCTCATTTATGAAAAGGGCATGATTATAATACCTTCCCACAAACAGGGGTGTCTCCTGGAGACCCCATAAGCTGTACAGATGAACTTTAATGCCTAAGCAGTGACTGACAATGATACAGATGAGTGCTAATGAATAGCCAGTGCCTTCTTGAGAAAGTCCTTGCTTGTAATGAGACAGAGTCCCAAGGGGACCACACACCTTGCTTTCTCTCACCCCACTGTGATCCCTGCCAGAAACCCACATTTTTCATTTTCTATTGAGGCAGAGGTAAGTAACTTTTATAACAATATCTGTTCAATCACCATTTCAGCTTTTTCACTTAGGTTTAAAGTGGCATTTTGAGGGTAATAAATTTCCATTTCCCTATGGGAAGTCAAATATCTTTGGACATTCTAATCTTTTTCCAATATGACATCAAAGAAAATGAATGAGATCTGAAAGGAAAAAATAAACACTACAAGTAACTAAAAACTAGAAATGCTATTTTGTTTATAAACAGAAGCAAGATTAAGGAAGGACCTGACAGACAGTGCAAACCAGCCTGATCCTTTCACATTGTGAAATGTCACTTGTCACTGCCCAGGCCAAAGATATACCCACACCTTGTCCCCTACTGAATTACAAATACATTGTACCCCAGAACCCCAATAGACTTAACACATGTACAGTTTGAAAGAAAAAAAGTAAAGAATAAAAAGGAAAGCCATTTGTTAAATAATAAAACAAACTTAAACTTGAGATTATTATAGTAATGAAACAGAAACTGTTTAAGAGAGATTAAGTATTTTCTGTAAAATTATGCCCACTTTACAGATTTCAAGTAAATCAGTAGCTCATGCTATTCCACTTCTCGATTTCCAATGAGATTACAACCTGATTCAGTTTGAGAATCACTGGTATAAAACAAAGTCCTTATTAATATTTTCCAAAAAAAATCACATTAAGAACACACAAAGATCATAATGAAAATGCTACCATGGGAAAATGCATTTGCACGTGCAACTAGAAATTTGGAGTACAAAGGAGGAAGGCACACAGCACAGATGTAGGCCAGAAGGTAGTTAATTCAAGCCCCAAAAGTACATGCTTAGATGAATAAGAATACACCCAAAGAAATACTGATCAAGGAACTTAAGATATTTGGAAATGAAACAAAGAAAAATGAGAGTTTAAGAAATATTGCCTATGAAAATTCACTATGATCCAGAAAAAAAAATTTCTAGTGGCATTTAAAAACAGAAATGGAAATGAGAGCAATAACAACAAAAATAAATAAATAACCTATAATATACTCGTAGTTTATTCTACCAATTAAACATAAGCAATAATGATTTCCTTCAAAATAATCCCGCAAGGAGTGCGGGAGGCTTGGTGGGTGTGGTGGTTGTAGTTACGATGAATATAAGTTCTGTTTGTTGTAGATGGGTATGAGGACATGACGGTTAACTGTACTTTTCACTCTACTTTTATGTAAGTGTGTAGTTTTCCATAATTTTAAACCATTATATTATCAGAGTGGTTCAAGAAATGAAATATGGGATAATGGTGGAGGTGAGTGTACAGTAAATTTTGACCTTAAGCAAACTGAAATAAGTGTATCAAAGAATAGCTAACACAGTTTGTATAATTTTAAGTTGGAGTAAAGACCTTAAACAAGGACTTACTGAAAAAGAAAAGATGTACAACAAAGGTATAAAATATCAGAGAACAGAGTTTATGAAGATGATTTAGAAAAACTCCATACATAATTGTCCAATTACTCTTAAGTCAAACTGCCCAAGGCATTCTCACTGAATTTACTGCACTGCAAAAGAAAGGTTGGTAATGCAGAAAAAACAATAGACATTACCTTTTGGATCTCTGACATTATATTATGATTAATTAACTGAAAAGTACAGAGACTACCAAATGCCTCTTTGTTATACATATGGTAAAATCAATGTAGCTATAACACCCAAACCAATCTGTAATTTAGAATGGAAAGTGTCCTATTTCTGAAATGAACAAAGACTTCCCATTAAGCTATGAAGGGCCAATGGCAGAGGCACACCAATATTACAAAGGAAGCCAGGAAAAGGACACAACTTCTGTGGCTAATCTCATGGAAGTGTTACATAAAAGTTAAAATGGGTGAGAGGGGGTGAAATCAATGTAAACTGAGAGCAATGACTATATCTACTATTTGCAAGATAAGTAATGTTGCACAAAGCAAAACCTGTATGAAAAAAAAGGGACCACCTGACAAGAATATAAAGAACTTTCCAAAATGCCAGTAGCTGATGAGAAACTAAGAGATAGCAAAAGACACAAGAAGAGACAGACAGAAGGATGCCATATTAGTATAGAAAGAGATTTTATATTTCTTTGTATTCTTTGTATTTCTTTGATCAAGAAGGTGATAATATTATTTTATTATTTTAATGGAAGTAAAGTTAGAAATGAATCTATTTTAAAAATCCTAATAAAACTCTGAATTTTTTGTTTTTGTTTTTAGTTTGTTTGCCCCAGATATGGCTCAAGTTGCCAGGATCTTTTGGAAAAGATTGCCCTGGCAATCTCACCAGGATACACTTTAGTTTGGCATGGTCACTGTCTGTTAGTCTCAGCTACCTAGTCTAGATAGGCAAGGTTATGCTGCAATAACAAGCAATCCTAGTTTCCCCCCCAGTAGTAGAAAACAGCAAGAGTTCATTTCTAACACATGCTACATGTCCAAGCATGATGTCATGGACTCTGCTCCACATTACCCACACTCTAGAACTGAACTAATGGAGGGACCATAATGGGGAAACCATAGCTAACTATAATAGCAAACATGGGGAATCACACACTGACCCTTAGATGCTTCGGCTTGAAAGTAACATGATTTCCGCCCTCATGTCATTAGCTGGAACAAGTCACAAGGCATTGCCTAACTTCAAGGAGAAGTAGGGATAATACTTCCTCCGAGGTACCCAGAAGTAAAAGGAAGCCAGATTTTGGCGACCAGTGATAATGTCTTGGTACATTAGTCTGGTATTAATCAGATGTGACATGCAAAGCAAACAGTCTTCATGTACTAAGAATGTCACTACCTAAAATGTGGACATTTATGGTCTTTGAAGAAAGACTCCAGGGCCCCTGGGAATGGGAAGTCCTAGAACTTGGAAAGATAAGCCTATAACATAAAAATTCTTTTCTTAAAACTTTTTTCAATTCTTTGGATTCTAATATGTACATGAAAATATAAAGGTGTAAGAATAGACAGGCAATGTTAAAGAAGAAATTAGGATATAACTGCTGATATCAAGATAAGAATCGAGAACAGGATTTCTTTTTTTATTTTTATTTTTTGGTGGTTCCCTGGCTGGGAATTGAACCCAAGCTGCAGTATTGAGAGTGCTGCAGCCTAGCCACTACACCACCAGGGAGCCCCCTAGAGAACAGGATTTCTTATCGATATTGACAAGCTGGCTTTAAAAGTTATTAGGAAATGCAAAGGAACTATAATAGCTATATCAATTATTAAAAATAAAGAATAAAGTAGAGGAATCACACTACCTAGTTTTAAAAAATCACCAAAAAGCTATAGGAAACAGCTTTTGATATTGGTGAATGGAAAGACACACTCGTAGATCAAAGGGCCAGAATTGGGCCTCCAGAAATATACTCACACAAACACGGCCAATTGATTTTTGACCAAGATGCAAAAATAAGTAAATGCAGAAAGGATAATCTTTTCAACCATAGCATCGCAACCACTGGCCATCTATATGCCAAAAATTTTAAAAATCAAAATGGAACATAGATCTAAATATAAATAATAAAACTATATATAATTTTTAAAAGAAAACACAGAAAATCTTCATGACCTAGGGTCAGGCACTATTCTTAGACATGCTTCCATACTTTTAATAACTGAGAACTTATTACTTTACAAGCTACCTTTTTTTTTTTTCATTCCAATAGCACCTTTAAGCCTAGAATAACCTCAAATCAAGACATCTGCAAGTTTGCAAATTTTGCTCCTTTCCTGACAGTCCTCCCAAATGCAACTGATGATAATCATGAAAATATGTGGAGACAGCTATCATTTCCTCAGACGAGAATCTCAAATTTCCTTATCTTAAGGATGCAGTAACTTGTCAATGTCTTTAAAATGCAGTGCCTGGAAACGAGGGCGATACTTCACATTCAGTCTGGCTAGACATGCCTATTTTGAAATCTGACTTCCTTGGATCTGAAATCCACACCTACAAATTTAACAAGGATAGAGCCATATTTTTTAAAACTCTATATACCAATCTTGATTAACACTGAGCTTGAGGCCAACTACAACTTCTAGATTTTTTTTTCCACATGAATTGTTAATAATCCCTGTCTTCTTCATTCCATATCCATGATGTTGTTTTCCTTTAACTTTTTTCCCTTCTTTTTAGCTAGCTATAGGAACCCAAAACTATCAGATCCTTTTATAATTTCCTTTTTTGGGGGTTTCAAACCATCATCCCAACCTGCTTAGATAATTCTGAATCTGACATCCTCTATTTGGCCACTTCTTCCCATTCCCACTTTAAGACTCCATTAATTTAATGGACACATCTTCTGTAACTTTACTGAAATCACTGATATAAATGTTGGCAAGGAGAGGGTAAAGGACACTGCCCTGTGGATATCCTTGGTACTTGGGTGTTTACTAATTATCCAACTAGCTGTAAATTCACATCACTATACAATTATCTGGCTTACATTTCTAAATTTCATCTACGGGATTCCTGATCCATTAATTTAGGTAATCCTAATGAAAACAAATACCAAAAGGTAAGGAAATTTGTATTTACATTGATACCTATTAATTTAGAAAATATATATATCATGTACATTAGGGATAAGAGTATGATCCAAATTGTCAGCTCCAAATGTTAATGGGCCAAAAAGGTGAAAAGCCCAGGGTGTGTAAGTCAAAGGCAGGCTGTGATCTCTCCCAACTCCTTATCACATTTCTCTGGCTCTACACCATGTCCCCACACCTACCCCCCTGCCCCATCTTCCTAGGAGTTTTAGGTTTAAAGGAATTTTAAATCTATGTCAGAATTTCAGCCAAGGAAAGATGGATTTCTGGCAGCCTCACTTGGAATTTTGAATGGATGTTCCTGTTGAATGAAGAAATCAATGAATAGAAACATTGTTAGCCATGGTGGAAGTTAAGTTTCTTAATACAGAGCTACAGTTCATTCCTGTGAACTGGTTAAATAGGTCTTGAAGACTGGCCTGAGAATGCTGACCCCTGGTAACATAGTTTCAAAAGGAAAAAATGACAATAGGACTTCTAATTCACAGTTTGGGAACACAGTTCAGCAGGGAGTTGAACCTTTGCCTCAAAGTTAAGCATGTGCGCCACCCAACTTGTGCCATTTGTTCACATTTTAAAGAGTATAAATCTTATCTCCCCATGTTAATTATCTGTACCTTAGGCTTATTATGTGCCCACAGAGCACAGCAGCTTTGATGGTACACAGAGAGACTCCTAGCAGGGTGGTTCCCACAACCATCCCTTCAAACTGGACCATTTCTACTACAATCCAGTCTCCAACTCTGCCGCTTTTTTTACTCACATTCATTCACTAAGTACCTTTTAGATGCCTAGCACCAGGTTAATAAAATAGTAAAGCAACACCCGTCTACCCAGCCCTCACACAGTTTATAGTCTACATGAAAGTATGTCATCAAACACAAACACCCAACCTACGGCTCCTAAAGCTCAGGTACGTCACATCTGGTTCCTTCCCTTCTTCCAAGACCCATGCCTCTTCCTCATCTACCTCCTCTCCCTCTCCAGCAGTTCCTACAATGCCGCAAAAGATGCCTTCTCTTATTTCAAGAGCTTGCCCACCCAGTAAAATGTCCCAACTTGCCCCACCAAGCTCCTCCCCTTCCTCCATTGGCTCCTCCCTTATACGGCTCGGCCCTTTCAACGGCTCCTCCCAATGCCCCACCCATTCCGTGCCAGTGCTACCCGGGGCCGCACTACCTCCCCGGTTCGCCTCTCCGCCTCAGAGGGCAGGTTCTTCTCGAATTGGCCAGGACCTCTCGCTCTGCCGCCCGCCTGTGCAGTGGTGTGGGGCCTTGCTCCGGAGGCGCGGAAGCGGCCGCCGCTGCTCACACCCTCCAGTGAGGCCAGTGAGGTGGAAGCCCCGAAAGCAGCTTAGTCCTTGCCGGTAGGCGAGGTGACAGTTGCCCTGGGTTACGACGCGCTGGGGGCGGATCCGCAGGGGTTCGCGGCGGAAGTGACGTAGGGTCCACGCGCAACAAACCTGAGCGCGGGAGGCGACGCTGGCTGACGGCGGTTGGCGAGTGCTCGCGGTAGTCTTTGCGCGGGCGCACACCTTCCATTGCGCGTGAGGGGACCCCCCGGCCGCCTGCGAACGCCTGAGGCGGCCTTGGGAGGTACCGTGTAGCCTTAAGCGCCTGACCGGGAAGTAGATTAGGAGCTGTTAGCCCCCCCGGGCCCTTGGGACCGGCTTCCCGCAGAGATCCAGAGCCTCTCATCCTACAACTGTCGTTGCTCTGGGGCCGGATGATGGTTCTGAGGTGGGGCCGCCGTGCCCTTTACAGGACGATTAGCAGCATCCCTGGCCTCCACCTGAGATGCCAACGAAAAATGTTCCCAGCTTTGCTAGCAGTCCCCAAATCGCCCCTTCTCCATAACTACCGTGATAGGGTGAACTTCGTAGTGGGATCTACTGCTCTAACTTTTCGGCGCCTGTTTACGTGACTGGGCAGTACTTGTTTGAACCCACAGGTACTACCAACTAGCACTTGGGCACTACAGCCCTGTGAAGTGGGCTTCGGCGTCTCACGCCCTGAAAGAGCAGAGGAACTAACTCTTTGGACAGTGCAAGGCTATGCCCTCCTGCCCTCCCACTTTTGATGCTGATATGCTGGTTCTTTCGAGCACCCCGAGGTATATAGCTAGGCGTGGGAACGTGTGCCCGAAGTCAGGCAGGAAGTGGTAGAGCCCAAACCCAACTCAGGTCTGGTTCCAAAGCCCTTATGCTCTCTGTTTTTAAGGTGTCTATCTGCTGTAGAAAAATATTAGAAAAGACTTTTATATAATGTATATAGGAGGGCTGTCCAGAAAAAATCCAGCCGTGATGCTTTTTTCATATTGTAATACATGGCTGGATACTTTCTGGACAGTCCTCATATATTATTACATCGTTCTAACATGTTAGAAAAAAGTACTTTTCTAGAATACGACTACTTTTTTAGGTCTAATTTCTTTACCTAAAATACACATAATTTGGATTGTCCCTCACAATCTGGAAGGAATGGTACATTCCTTTTTAGAGTGCATACTTCTAAAAAGAATTATACACAAAACCGCATACCTCATCGCACTTTTTTGTTAAAACTTATAAAATTTTAATGCTAAATTTCAGCAGTAGCACAGGATATAACATCCAGAGTATCAT
Organism: Lyroderma lyra; assembly: GCA_004026885.1. Lineage (NCBI taxonomy): Eukaryota > Metazoa > Chordata > Mammalia > Chiroptera > Megadermatidae > Lyroderma > Lyroderma lyra. The sequence goes on along the minus strand of PVJL010002464.1, from coordinate 104,019 downwards.
AAATGTTGGCATTTTAAAATGTTATATTACTCTTTTTAAAGTCTTGAAAGAAATCTAAATTTAATGGCAATTTGATACCATCAACACTTTTTAAAAAATACATGAGTAAACTAAAAGAATGTTTTTCTTTTGCTTTTTCTCCTTACATTCATAAATGTAATTTTATTCAGCTTTCTCCACAAAATTTTATTCACATATATTTATGGTTACACTTTTATGGTCCTCTATCATTTTTCTGTGAAAAAAAAATACAATTTGAAAATAAAATTTAATACATTTTCTTAAGACCATAAGGCTATAAACAGTTCAACTTCTTTTTCAGATTGAGAATTACCTTTATTCCTAATCAGCTGGGAAACAACAGGAATATATTTCATGTATCTGTGGGTAAATAGTAATTATTAGAATGAGACAGATTCAGCCCCAGTTTTATTCCATTTTTTATAGATGTAAGCTGAGATCTCTCATTGATGTGAAGTCACATAAAAGAGGTTTTGTTATAGCAGTGTTTAACTCCTGTCCACACCACAAATCACAATGATTAACAACAAAAAAATATCAGCTGACAATCTGCTTAGATCCTCCTTCAGTTCTGTTGAAAAGAGGAAATTTGATGCCATCTAACTATCAGGATTTGTTACCAACTCTTTAAAGCTACTTTCTCAGTTTCTGGGAAATATCCCAAAGTCTAGTAACTAAGATTTACTAAGTGACTATTAATTAAAGTTCTTGACTGAAAGTACATTTTTGTTAAGTATGTGTGTAAGTTGGAAGATCTGGTAACTGATTTCCTTCACACTAATTGTGTCTGCATGTTTTAAATGAGCTAGTAGTAATCACTATTGAAGTTTAGCAGGTAAAAGACTGATGAGGGTAGATGGTCAGTAGTAAAGTCATGTTGTAGGGAAGAATGAAGAACTCAATCTGTATGTAAAGTGAGGGCCTTTTCCAAGGAAGGTGGATGTGTAATTAGGTCTGAAATAATAGTGGTTATTGAGCAGTATTGAGGGCACAGTTATAGTTAGCATTTTTTAAAACTAAAGGGCATTACATTCTAGCAAGCCCAGAAAATTTGGGGAAATTCAGGAATTCTACCTTGCCGAGAGTTGATTTGAAATACTAGCCTCATTTTCATAGTACCATAACTATGCAGAGAGCCCTCCAGTGCTTTCTTAATTAAAACTTAATACTGTCAATTTCTTTACCTGGGAAATATTATGAAAAGCTTTTGAGGTTTAAAGAATTATTTTAACACTTCCAGGGTAAGCTGTTCCATTTCTTTTTTCTTTCCTTTTTTTGGGGCGTGGGGGCGGTAGTTCCCTGGCTGGGTCTAGGAAACCAGGCCGCTGTGTTGAGAGCGCTGAAGCCTAGCCACTACACCACCAGGGAACCCCTCCATTTTTTGAGTTTTAATTATTAGAAAGCATTATTCAGAACCTTTATTAAGCTGCTCTATTCATTCAAAAGGAATATGAGGTCTGATGAATTGTTGATATAGTCCATTTGGAAGGCCATCCAACACCTATTATTTTTGGCAGCACAATAGAAATGACTGTTGAATTGGCTCTATAATGAAAGAGCCAAATTGTCATAATAATAGAATAAAAAACTGCCCATCTCTTTCAGACTACGATCAGTGATGTACTTTCACTTTCAAACATTCACCCTTCCCCTCTCCAAGATTCTCATTTAAGTATTTTTTATAGTAACATTTGCTAAGGAACTGATGATGAGTGGTCCAGGAAACCTGAAAATCCTAACCATGACTTCCTAGCTTTTTAATAATCTCTTATCCCTCTATCACCTTTCTTATCTGTGAAATAGTGGCAGCTGTGGGTATGTCCTACCTAGCTCTGGTTATTGTTGTGAAGATTAAAGAAGGTAATATATGAGTACCTTCAAAATAGAAGAGTAAATCTACATAGTAATTGTTACTCACCCTTTTCTATTTCCAAAGCAGAGAGTCAAATTAATTAACCTGAATAATAATTACACAAACAGGGAAACAATCATCCGAGATACCTTTAATACTTTCTTGATAAGGGTACAAAGAAAGATATAGCTCAGCAGTGACATAGCCATCGGCAGACTTGGAAAGAAGTTTCTTACCTACCTCCTTCTTCTAGGTTCTCATATTATTTGCTATTTATTCACCATCAGAAGGTGGTAGTGTCTGAATATTTTCCTTTTCCTGTAACTGGGAAAGAGAGGAGTTTGTCTGCTCTTGCTGTGTGTGCATATATTTGTGTGTGTGTGTGTGTGTGTGTGTGTGTGTGTGTGTATAGTATCCCCTCAAAATACCGGCATACTACAGTTGGTTTAATTAAAATACCATTTGGCATTCTATAAAATATGCTTAAACTAAAAAAGCATATTCACTGAGTGCCTGAGCTCATAAAGTTTCACTTCTATTCCCATCACTTAAGTGGAAACCTGAATGTGGTTTAACTTGAGGCTGCCATGTGCAACACTGATCCATTCTTTCACCATTGTTTGTTTTTCCTCTACTCTCTTCTAACTTATTAGCATAATAGAAAAACAATGTCAGTGGTTTCTTTTTTATGATATAAAAGATGACCAAAAAGGCAATTAGATTTTTAAGAAAAACCAGATTATGATTAAAAGGAAGCATTTTCTTGGAAAATTTCATTGTTACGACTTAAATTTCCTTTTAAAGAAACCCTCCCTAAGTTAAAATTAGATTCTCCACAGATATTAGCAGAGTCACTAAATGAAATATTAACAGCAAAACAAAAAACATGATTAATGAAGTTGAATGTTTTATTATTAAACTTTGTTCTCCTGCAAGGCTGTTGCTTCACTGTATAAAAATAGCACCAGCAAATGCAGTATATTGCAAAATTAAGACAGTATTGTTTATCTGACACTGTAACAACTAACAAAAACTTCTCCAGTAGAAAAATCATTAAGTATTTTCACTCAAATCCAGAGACGGATATAAGCAGGCTACAGTATTATATAGGGCTTAAGGTAATAATGTTATTGTTGAATTACATAATTTTTATAATTAGATTTTTACCACAATAATTTCAGGAATTCTGAATATTATAACCACAGCCTAGCCTAAAAAGATCACAAGGTGTTGTATCTTGCAATCACTAGAAAGTTTAGGTATATCTAGCATTGCAGCTTCTTTTTCCATTGGTATTACTAAAAGTTGCTATTTTAAATCTTCTATCCACCATTAATTTAAGACAACTATGCTAGATTAAGTTGTTTCATACTACTTTATTTGGTGGGAGAGTTCCATTTTCATTCCTCAATAGATTTTATGTATTTCTCATATGCTTCTTCACTCATTAGTTCATCTAGTTCTGAAGGGTTACTCAGTGTCATCTTGATCAGCCAACCTGCAACCGAAACAAAGTATCTTATATTCCAAATGACCTTTTTAAAGAGTAAAAAGTCAAATTTATTCAAAATGTAAAATAAATTTAGTGCCTCAAAATTATGTAGTATTCTTTACCTATGTGACTCATTATTTATTCAAGAAGCTTTAAATTTTAGCCTTAAAAATTAAATTAATATTCCTGCATGTCACAACTGAAAAGACTACAGCTAGAATAGATTCGATCATAAATCATGGATTAAGAACTCTTAGGTTGTAATGAGCATCAACGTTATGACACTGACAACTTTACACAGGGATCCAAATACATAAGCCAGTTATATCTTTTTTAACAAGAGGAATAACAACGTTGTAACTACTGATATGAACGACATTAGAAAGCAGTAGTAGAGAGTTGGAAGGGCTAGGTGACAGGTGACAGAACTACAACCTAATCTTAATTTTGCCATCGGATGTATAACCTTAACAGATAACTCCTTTGGGGCCTCAATTCATCTACAAAATGGAGAAAATTGCCACTAGCTTCTCTCACTGAATTACTATAAAGATGAAAATGTGAGAAAACTGGAGTTCCCTGGTGGTGTAGTGGCTTAAGGCTTCGGTGCTGGCGCTGTCAACGCTGCGGCCTAGGTTTGATTCCCAGCCAGGGAACTACCCACATACCAAAAAAAAAAAAAAAGAGAAAACTGAAAATTAATGAAATAAGTATTATTCTATTACTATCTATCACACAGTATAGATGCTTTATGTTTGAAGAGGTAAATACTTTGGAAGTACTTACAATGAATATACAACTATGATACTAAGAATCCTGTGAATAAGGCAGTGCTCTTATCAAGAGATTTTAAACATAACTTTAGATATTTAGCTAATCTGTGTTTTCCTTTTTTAAAGCAGAACATCTCTATTTAGACCAAGTAAAAAAAGGAAGAAGTCACAATCAATTAAATCTTGCTTTAAACTCTAGATTAAATGTTAACTGCAGCAATAATCCTTTGAAAATTTTCTAACAACTTACCATCTTCATAACAAGATTTGTTGACAAGTCCTGGATTTTCTGCAAGAGCTTCATTAATTTCAGTTACTTCTCCTGATAGAGGAGAATAGAGTTCACTAGCAGCTTTCACACTTTCCAAAGCACCAAACTCATCTGAATTGAGAAAATAATATTAAATGTTATGATCTGAAAATACAAAATATGGAAAAGTGGTCACCTTTAATACAGTCATGATAAAAATTCTAAATACCTTTAAAAATAAAATAATAGGTTTTGTCATGCTTGTATCACCTATGAGAAGGGTATAAATATTCTCAATAAAGCAGACCTATCTTTTACTAGATGGAGTAAACAAATGGTGATATATCTGAATACCAGATGTGATTGAGTTCAATGAAATTCAGCCTTCTCTCAATTTACTGTGGCTCCAAAAAACAAAATGAACATTTAGAAGATTCCACTACTGGTGAAGTACCTCAGGCAACCTTCCCGCAAATAATTATAAACCCTGAACAAAACACACACACACACACACACACACACACACACACAATTATATGAAGACTCTGTAGAGTGACCAAGAAGGAAGTCAATCCTTTAAAAAAGGGACCCAAACTGGGTGAGATTGTCATTTATACAATATTTACACTAGTAACACTGCCCCATCCAAACAGCATAGTACAACTAGAACACAGGTATTAATAGAAAACTAGTTGTATTTGTTTGAGGGGTCAGAGGATGGAATTTGGGGCTGCCATGGTGGCTGGAAAATGGGGGTTGAAATTCTAAAAAGAAAGGAGCCACAGTGAAGAGAAAAAGTCAACAAAAAGATCCCCAAATGACCCAGAGACCCACAAGTAGCTATTATAAATACAGTGAAAAGACATTTTTAAAAGATCATAATTAATGAACATATTGGAGGATACTTGCAAGGAAATAGAATTTTTAAATGGACATTCTAGAACTGGAAAGTATATCGAAAATAAAAATTTCACTGGATGGCATTTATAGCAGACTGGATACAGTAGGAGAAAGGATCAGTGAACATGAAGAAAAGATCATCTAAAATTGACTAAAGAACAAAGTAAAAAAAACAAGGCTGAAACATTAACAGAGACTTAATTCCCTATAGGACAGTATCAAGTGATCTGAATGATGAGAATACAGCATGCCAAAATATTTGGGATATAGCTAAAATAATGCACAGAAGGAAATTAATGTTGTTTTTATTTTAAAAACAACATCTTAACATCATGACCTGGGTTCTAAAGACACTAGAAAATGAACAAAGAAGTCAGTTTAGAGAGAGGAAGCAACACTTGAAAAAAGGAATGACAATAACTGCTGATCTTTTTTAATAAATAGCTTTTAGCCTGAGGACAGGCACCAATGTGTACTGAGTGGGGCACCCAAAGTTCTGAACAGAAATCTCAGTCTTGACTGGCTTAAATGACCAGAAGACCAGACTCTTCAGCCACTGTAGCAACTGGAAAGTAAAGTGGGAAATCCCAAGGAGAGAAAGACTACAAGGAAGAGCCTCAAATTCTGTGTGTAATCTACCCACGTCTCTGAATGATCCCCAAACTATGCATGCAGAAGGCTGATTCAAGTATCCTGGCTAAGGCATAAACACAAAAGCTAAAACTGTAAGAAGTAACAGGAAGAAAACAGACTATCTTTCCAAACTTGATACTATTATCCTAATTTATAGATGAGGTCTACATTAAGCACTTTCACCAAAATCACAGAGCTGATATGTTGTGGGACCTGGATTGAAAATAGGTTCAGAAACCTCTGAATCCATTTTCTTTCCTGATATTCTCTTTTTATTTTAATATTTTATCTTAATATTTTTTCCTGTAAATTTTTTATTGTTAAATTTATTGTGGTGACATAGGTTAGTAAAGATTACATAGGTTCCAGATGTACAATTCTACAATACATCATTAGGTGTTGTGATATGTGTTCATCACCCAGTCAGTTCTCTCTCCATCACCATGGAAAGAGATATATTTGAGACCTTGTCCCTTCTCTCCCACCCACCTCCCCCTATATCCTCAGACAACCACTAAACTATTGATAGGTCCATGAGGTTTTTGTTTCTTTGTTGCTTTTGGCTTTGTGTACCATGTATGAGTGAAGTCATATGTTTTTTGTTTTTTCTGTCTGGCTTATTTTGCTTTGAATAATGGTCTCAAGGTCCATCCATGTTATCATAAATGGCCCTATTTCATCTTTTCTTATGGCTGAGTAATATTCCATTGTGTATATGTACCACAGCTTCTTTAGCCAGCTGTCTATCAAAGAACACTGACTGTTTCCATGACTTGGGCACCGTGAATAGTGCTGTGATGAACACTGGGGTGCATATATCTTTGTGGACTAAAGTTTTCAAATATTTTTACTTTTTTTTTTTTTTTTTTTTTTGCTTTTTAGTATGTGGGTGGCTCCCTGACTGGGAATCGAACCCAGGCCGCAGCACTGACAGCACCAGCACCGAAGCCTTAAGCCACTACACCATCAGGGAACTAACTCCCTGGTTTTCAAATATTTTTGGTAGATACCCAGAAGTGAAATTGCAGGCTCATATGGTAAATCTATACTTGGTTTTCTAAGGAACCCCCGTACTGTCCTCCATTATGGTTGTACAAGTTTGCACTCCCACCAGCAGTGTACCAGAGTTCCTTTTTCTCCACATCCTCTCCAGCACTTGTTCCTTATCTTGTTGATAACAGCCATTCTAACAGGTGTGAGGTGGTATCTCATTGTAGTTTTGATTTGCTTTTGTCTAATATTATAGCTAGTGAAATTAAGCTTTTTTCCCCTATAAGCTTTTTTGGCCATTTGTATGTCTTCCAGGGAGAAGTGTCCTCTGCCCATTTTTAAATTGGATTGTTTGTTTTTTGTTGTTATTGAAGCGTATAAGTTCTTTATACAGTTTAAAGATTAGCCCCTTATCACAGGCATTGTTTGCAAATATTTTCTCCCATTCAGTTGGCTGTCTCTTTGCTGTGTTGATGGTTTCTTTCGCTGTGCAGAAGCTTTTTAGTTTGATACAGTCTCATTCATTTATTTTTGCTTTTACTTCCCTTGCCTATAAGGTTAGGTTCATAAAGTCCTCCCTAAACCCAAGGTCTATCAGTTTAGTACCGATGTTTTCTTGTATGTATACAGTTTATTGTTTCGGGTCTTATGTGGAAGTCTTTAATCCATTTTGAGTTAATTTTGGTATACGGTGACAGTTTGCAGTTCAGATTCATTCTTTTGCATGTGTTTTTCCAATTTTCTAGCACCATTTGCTGTCTTGAATTACTGACACTTTGTAGTATAGATTAAAATCAGGGATTGTGATGCCTCTAGCCTTATTCTTTTTATGTAAGATTGCTTTCGCATTGGGGTCTTTTGTGGTTCCATATGAATCTGATTATTTTTTTATGTATTTCTTAAAAGAATGTCTGTGGGATTTTGATAGGAATTGCGTTAATCTGTATATTGCTTTGGGGAATATAACCTTTTAACTCAGTTGATTCTTCCAATCCATGAACATAGAATCTTTCCATTTCTTTGTGTCTGCTTCAATGTCTTTTTGTAGTGTCTTATAGTTTTCAATATATAAGTCCTTCACATTTTTTGTTAAGTTTATTCCTACGTATTTTGTTGTTCTTCTTGTGATCACAAAAGGTATTGGTTTTCTCATTTCTCCTGATATTCTTTACTGCCTCCAAAGAAAAGCAGACTTTACTTTTTAAACTTAATAGATCTCAGCTATATTACACTGCATCAGTGTGAGTATGTGGAGTGGGGAGCGGGGGTGCTAAGAGCTATTTCCCTCTAGTTCTTCCTATCTTCCATTATAATGTCTAAAAGTACCCACTGTATGCCTCGCCATCATCCCTTACAGCAAGGGGTGGCAATATAACCCAGATCTGGCTAAGGAGAAACAAGAGACAAAAAAGAGAGCTGTCCTTCTCTTCCTACTTTTGGACTCTGTAATATGAGAAAGTGATACTTAAAGATGTTGCTGCCATTTTGTGACCTCTGACACACTCAGGCAGAAAAAGTACCAAAAGAGGTCCTGTCTTTAATGATCACTGAGGTACTCAGCCAATCCTTTATTCACCTATGTCCAGACTGCTGTATAAGACATAAATCCCTATTGTTCAATCTACTTTTGAGTTTTCTATTACTTGAGTAGAAAGCACTCTAATTGATCCCAGGTGCAAATAAATTATTATTCAAGGTCAAGAAAATTCATGGCATATCAAGATGAGAAAAACACTCACCTTGTTTGTTCAATTTTGTCCCAACTTCAGGCAAACTACAATAAACAACATCTCCCAAAGCTTCCTAAAAACAAAAACAAAAAACAAACCCCTAAGAAATCACATTGTACCTCCTAGGAACAAGCCAAACACTAAATCCCTATAAATTCAGATAGTAGTACATATTTTGCACTTGATGGGCCACATTTTTTGTTTTTTCTTACAACCCTTTAAGACTCAAAATTATTCTTAGATCAAGACCTGCAAGAAAATTGGCCACCAGCTGGATTTCCTAACAAGCAGTAGTGACCCCTCTTATAAACGATATATCTCCCAAAAGATTACTATCTCCTTTGAAACCAAACAGTGCTTTTTCACCTCTGCAGTTTTACTTAGGCCATTTTTCCTGCATTCGCTGAAATCTACCCATTGATTCTAAAATCAGTTCTCAATGCCTTGGACTCCCTGAAGACCTTAACTCCAATAGTGATCTCTTCATCAAGTAAATGAGTTAACACCTCTTGTACCCACCCAGGTTATCCATCATACAATGTTGTGTGTCATTTTCCATGTATGTAATTACCCTCATAGATAAACTCAAGGAGGTGAAGACAACTTACATATTATTTCACAAAGCACCCTGTACTGGGCTTCAGTAGGTACACAGATATGCCAAAGAGAGAGTTGTCACTGACTGTCAATACCCATTATTCCAACATTTCTGAAGAATACTATATACGTCCATCAGTTAATATCCCCTCTCCCCTCCTGCTCCACCCCCCACACAGATCAAGTTGAAAATCACTGACCTGTCCTATTTGGCTTATTTTCTTTTACACAATATGTCAAATATGGGATCAGTAGAAATAAGGGAATTAAGAGAGAAAAAGACAGGCTAAATAAAAGTTTTCCCTCTGTGTAATTTGTGTCTGTCTAGGTTTTCCCTCCTCTTCACGTTCCCCTGGGTACGTGTGTATCACTGTATCCACAAAACACGGTCAACACTCTGCCCTTCTGCTTGCTGTTTTTCTTCTTCTGATCCAATATGAAACAAACACATTTCTTCCTTTAATAAGCCTTGTTTCCTACTTTTAATTATAAATGTTAACCCTTCAATGTCTCTTAAAATACTACATACTTCCCTTAACTAAATTATGTTTTACTTGTTTCAACTATGATTGATGCTTTTCTTAGGGCCTTTAAAGAGCCCAAAATACTAAGGGCAGAATAAACAAATTTTAAAAGGTAAAGACAATCCAATTTAGATGAGATCAGACTATTTTAACTATTTTGAGACATTCCAATACCTGTGCAAAATTGCTGATTCCCACTGTTCCAATACCATTTTCTGTTGTTATCCATTCATGTTTCTCTGTGAATTTACGCACTAAAACAGAAGACCAATATTTCAGAAAAGCAGTACCATCACTTCTTAAAAAGCACTTTTCGTATCAATGGTGTCAAAAGGCAAAACTTTCCCAGTATTCGTGTTTGACTTACTGACAATGCTTTTCAATAGTACACTGTCCAGGAAAAAGCAGAGCATGTTGAAAAGATGATGCATCTCAACAGTGGTATGTATCACTTAGACAAAGATGGGTTGATGTGAACATCTTATGCATCTTTTGGTGATTTGATTAATTGCTCTAACATTACTTAGTCTAAATCACACACAAAAAATTCTGGAGGACATTTCAAATGTATACTTATCTACTACTAGTCTGTCTTGCAAAAAATTCTGTCCCTCTGAAAACAGACCTGGAGTGATGAGGTTTTGCGAGGAGCACAAAGACAGCTCATAAATGATGTAACTTACAAAATAACGGGCCTCTTCAGGTAGAGTTGACCTAGGAGAAATTCACTGCAACTTGGTTATAAAATGGAATCTTACATGAATAAAACTGACCTGGAATGATTATAACTTAAGTTCTTAAAATTCCACTTTAATGTAATTCAAGCCTGCCCTGGAAGAAATAGGCTACCATTATTTAAAGAAGTAAACTATAATATCATAATTCAACAGTCACCTCAGCTGAGCCATTAACTGGTGGAAAGTCAAGCTCTGCTCAACATTTATAGGACAGGTTAGTCCTTGGCTTTATGAGTTTCTTCAAAGACATGGTTGAACTATTCAAGGATTCCTGGAAGAAAGACTGACCAAAGTTTAAGAGATGTGAAAAAAATTATTTAAGATTTAATGTTAAAAATACTTGCTTTAAGGAATAAGTAAATTTTCAAAAAGCATGCTATCTTCTTAAATATATTACATTACAAAGTGAAGTGTTGTTCCAAAAATAATGCATCAGAATTTAATAGTTAATTAAATGGTTCATGTTTTTGTTTTGTTTTGGGTGGTTCCCTGGCTGGGAATCGAACCCAGGCCGTAGTGTTGAGAGTGCCAAAGCCTAACCACTACACCACCAGGGAACCCCCGCAAATGGTTCATGTTTTAAAGTAAGCCTTGCCTGGTTGACTCTTCCCCCTTACCCAAAAGATAGTTGTACTTAAATCAGCATTAAACTGCTTTGATCATACAGCTCTGATACACAACAGAATATAAACAGAGTATATGTAGCTTATTACTTTTTTTGCCCCTAATCATTAGAAACTTGAATTTCATACTCTTTGGTGGAAGAAGTTGCAAAATTGTCACAAAGGAATTTGCTTTGCTTGATTGATCTTCAAATAACAGAATGCTTCAGGTCAATTTTATCTTTCCATAAAAATGGTTAAGTTTTGTACTTAGTGTTCTGACTGCAACACTCTAACGCTGTTTGCCTTTTCTTAATTATTTCATATCTCACCTTAGAAGCTCCTTCCTGACAGAAGTTTTGTCTAGCCCTCCAACTCTGGGTTCCTGGGCCATCAGCCTGCTCCCATTCTGTACCACTCTCCTCCCACCCTGACCCCAAACACACTCACAGTATTGAGCATGCTACACATACAGCCTAGCCTGCCTGTCAGCTTTCCTCAGGAAGTAGACCATAAATACAAGCAAGCAACAGCAGAGTTTATATTTGAATTTCCAGTTCTAAATACAATGCTTGGCACAGAGTAAGCTCATAAAAGCTGGAGTGAAGTAATTTTTAAGTTTAAGGGGATTCTAAGCAACATATCTTGTATATGTAGTTATTTGGCTACAACTCTCAATTTTCCCTATAATTCTCTTAAAACTCTAGCACTGGCAGTTTTAATCTAATTGTAAAGTAAGGACTGGAGAACTGTAAATACATGACTTCTCTGAGACTATTGTTCTAATTTTGGCCCTACCATTTTGTCTAATTGTAAAGAGTAAGATTGCTCTCACATTCAATTTGCAACTGACAACCTCATGTTTAGAGGAAGAGGCAGGAACACAACTAGGCTAAATGCACCAAGGTCCAGGTGACCCCAAAGTCCATTGAGTCTTTTTCTTAGGCCAGGCTAAAGACAATAATTAGTATTATTCTCCTTTTAACCCTTGGCCCAATAGGAAAAAAGTAGACATGGGATTAGGTAAATAATTATTTTATTATTGAGCCTTGAAAAGCAGCTTTTGGCCTCAGAAAATTAGGCATTTTGAGTAATTTATGAAATGTTTGCATTTTCCTTTCAGAATTTTAGATAAAAATGTATTAATATTGGTCAGTGTTTTAGTTTGATTCTATACACTAATATTTAATAACAAGTAACATTTATCAAGTACTATGTGTCAGGCTATTTGTAAGTTACATTATTTCATTTTACCCTCCCAACAATTCTATGAGATAGGATTATCATTTCCATTGTTCTGATGAGGGAAACAGAGAAGTTAGGTGACTCTGTCCAAGATCACACAGCTTCTAAGGGGTGTAACCAAATTTGGAACTCAGGTTTCTCTCTTTTTCAAAAACCTAAGTGTTCATGTAGATCTTGGGTATTGATATTTAGGGCAGCATTTAACTAGATAACTGGAAAATGCAGAAAACTAACGAATAGTGAAACACTTAAAAAAACATAGATTTGAAATTTAATCTGAGAAATGCTTTTCCTTTATATTCAAATTGGTAATGTACCGATATGTGGCACCAACAGAGCTGGGGGTGGTATCTATCAGTAGGACGTGGGAGAATGAGCATCTTTGTTTCAGACTTCGGAGTAAATTTATCAACTCTGCCAGTCCTAAACAGGTTCCTAAAATAATAAAGTGCATTGAGATCACAGACCTATGCTCCCTAAGAAGCCCGAGTTCTTGGTGGTACAGTTAGTGTCTCAAGTATTTGCGCATGATATAAGAAAACTTTTTCCGCTGCAGTAACTGAGCTAAGCAACACAGACAGCCAAGACATTTATGGACAGGTCCCCAAGTTATTTCAAGTCCGTGTAAGTTAGGCCTTATTGCAGCCTCAACACACATCCATGATTCAACATAGGCTTTAGCAGAATGTCTTCTGTAGAGTCTAAACTTTATTTCACTGTTTTGGGAAATAACTGGGTCTTCAAAAGTTTTGCTCGGTTTAGCTAGTAAAAATCTAGATCTAGTGCTTTAAATTCGGTAAGTGCTCTTGCTTTAATTTTATTTCAGAGTACTCAGTGATGGTTCGTGGAGTAAACTAAAGCCTATTATTTGTCTCCATTTTTAGGGTTCCACAAATACAAGCTAACCAAAGGTCACGGGGAGCTTAGCGACGCTTGCCTCCAGCAGTGAGCGGATGACGCTCCCGCCGGAACCAGCCGGAACATAGCGACAGCGCGTGTACTCCAGGCCTCACCCCTCACCCAGCTCCTTAACCCGCAGGACAAAGGCTGCGGTGTCGACCGCGCCACTTAGGGACGGGAGCAGCAGCCAAGCAACCAGAGATCCCAGCAACGAAAGAAGCGAGCGCAGGAGTCGCTACGCTTGACCGGGTGCGATCCACGGCGAGGACTTGAGGTAAGGATCAAGGCGCGGAGGGAGGCGTCCCAGCTCCCCACACCCCAAGGCAGTTCGCCCCACGTGCTCGCTGCCGCCTACCTGAGAGGAGATTGGGGCTGGTGCGCAGCGTGCGGACCGCGCCCACCCTCAGGCCCCAGGGTCGCAGCAGGCAGGGTACAGCGGGCGCCGAGACAGCGCGCAGGCTGCAGGCCGCCACCCGCACACTCCGCGCTGCTCGCAGCGCCATGTTAGCTGGAGTGCAGAGGGTCGCGGAAGGGCCTTAAGTCCAGAAGGGGCAGCGGTCGAGGGGCGGGGACTAGTGCGGGGACGGGGTGGGGGGGTGCGGGCTGGGCTCCTCATTGGAGGGGCGGTGCCTCCTCGGGAGAGGTGGTGCTTTCCTGAGAGGGGTGGGACTACGTCTGCAACTTCCCCACTACGTGATCTGCCCTGTGGTGAGAAGCGCTGCAGGCGTATGTTGCTCTGCTGGCCCAGTGCATTCTTTTGCCTTTGAGCCAAGGGTCCCGGGGGAATGTAGGGTGCTCCCAGTCCCGTTAAAGGATTCAGTCTCACCCTCCTACAGAGGATCAAGGTCATCCAGAAGGGGATTCATAGCCAGGTCCAAACAAAATCATTCCGGCCATTGCTTCTCGGCCTTTTGGCTAAGATCAAGTGTAAAATCATGCTGGCCAAAGGTGGTGGTTGGGCCATTGACCAAAGGCGCGCTGATACAATGCAGTTTCTCTTTGACTTTTTGAAAACAATCTAAGAATCCACTTTATTATTTTACAGACCCCCAAAGCCTCAGGTTTCCCAAACCGGGCACAGAATCATAAAATTAACAGAGGGGCAAGGACTTGCCCAAGGGTTAGGAGTAGCTTTTGGTGGAGACTGTACTGAAGCCAATCAGTTCATGCAGGAGCATTCAAAAAGCAGAGAGTTGAGATGTAGCTTAGTTCTTTCTTGCTTAAAGCAGCTAGCCCTGTGACCAGGGTCTTCCAGAAAAAGCAGAAGACATGTCTTCATCCAAGGTGACTGAAAATAATTACGTTCCGGGGACGACCTCACCTTTAACACAGATTTTACGGAGTGGGCAATGAATCAGCAAAAAAACACTAGAGAGAAAAGCACCTCAAGGGCCATACCTCATATTACAGGTGGGCTCCTTGAAGTGTGTGTGTATGTTTGTAAGGCTCATGTTGCACTGAGCTTCTGCCTCACTTATAAAATTGGAATTGTCAGCACATTGTGTACAAGTGTCTTGAAGGGCTGTCATGCATCATTTTCATCTGAGTAAAATAAAAGCCATTTGTTGAGTCCTTATTATGTGCTTGGGACTGTACAAACATTATCTTTTCAATCCTCTCCAAACCCCTTTCTGGTAGTATTAAACTGGAGGCTGAGGAAGTTTAACTTGCCCAGGAGTGGAATGGGCATGGCAGGTGCTAAAGAATTATGTAGAACAGGGCAGGATAGGTAGGGGTACTGTGTGTGACCTGCCCCATATAAGGAGAAATGACCTTATATGGACCATGGCAAATGGCCTGTTTCAGAAACCAACATGCCTTATGGTAGGGGTCACTCAACAGTCTCTTGATGGGATTTACTGGAAGCAGTCTCTGCTGTAACATAGCTAGTGTTGTGGTCTAGCTAGCTAGTGTTACCATAGGTCACATTATGAAATAGTCTCCACACATAACAATTTGATTGAAAGAGTTGCCAGTGTGATATTTACAGTCAATAGAGAAGTGGAGTGTAAATAGGAAGAAAAAGAAAAAGAAGAATGAAGAATTTACAACATCTCCAGATCTTAGAACTTTTCCTTTTTAAAACAGACTGTTTTGTATGCATCTGGGTAGGTTTCTGTCCCAGTCTATTGGGAGACATGTGTACACTTTGCTATGGGTTATTTGATGAGCATCTCTGTATATATAGCCCATGTTCATACCTGACACAATAAAGACTGGTTGTGGGTTCTGGGGTGGATAGAAGATGATTTTATGTATATTGCCTGTTATATGACTCTCTTTACAAAGGATCTTGGGTTTTGATTGTCAGGGTAGTAGGGTGGGATACTGATTCAATGGTCATAAAAAGACATTTAAGCTCTCATTCAGATAAAAGGCTAGGAGTAATTCAGCTTCAGGATTGATTAAGTCAAGCATGCATGTTCCTCTCTTCTTTCTGCTCTGTCATCTTCAGATTGCTCTCCGTGGTCTCAAGGTAGCTACCAAAGTTCCAGGACTCTTACTCAGAAAATGTCCAGTAGCACCAGAGCCTTTGTGTCTTTTTTTTAGGAAACAGAACTTTTCTGGAAGTGTCCTAGGGACCTCTTCTCATTTTTTACTGGCCAGACTGGGTTTTGTGCACACTAAACTGCTCACTGTCAAGGGAAATGGATTACTATTACTAAGGCAAATCAAGTTTGCCTTGAAGTGCTTACAGGATCACCTTACCAAGAGTCTTACAGGGGAGGGGTTGGTAGCTACCTAAAAAAGTCAGGATTCTGATAGCAAGGAGGAAAGTATGGAATGGATTTGGAGCAAGCAACCTGCAGTATCTGCTACAATGGTTCTGTGAGGAGGAGGACAAGACAGGGTCAACTGGAGAAGATGGGGGAAGGAAACTCCGTACGTATCCACATAGACACTTGGAAGCCTTTTATTATATAGATCTGTGGTTCTCCATCATGGTTATTTAGCCTGAATGCACACTGGAATCACTTGGGGGGCTTAAAATAAATAGACACCTAGGTCCCAGACCAGGGATTCTGATATATTAGGATGAAGTCTAATGATTCTGGCTAGCACACGGCCAAGGTTGAGAAACACTGATGTAGATCAGCAATTCCCAGTGTATCATCTGAGGAAGACTGGCCCTGACTGAGGTGTTGCAGTACTGGATGCCTTGGTTTGGGAATCATTACACACTCTGTTGCTCATGCTCATCCCAGGAGACTCACAGTGCATATTTAGCATATTAAAAGCTACAACTCCCAGGCTAAAGAACTTATGCAACCTTTTATAATCCAGTGTTTCCCACATTTATTTGATCCAGAAACATTTCAGGGGTGATGAGCTTGTGTCCCCTAAAGTGATACATGGAAGTCCTAATCCCAAGTACCTAAGAATGAGACCAAATTTTCAAATAGAAATGGTTGTAGATGTAATTAAGATGAAGTCACACTGGAGGAGGGTGGGCCCTTAATCCAAAATGACTAGTGTTCTTAAGAAGAAAAGAGACACAGCAAAAGACATACTGGAGAGAAGGCAGTGTGATGGCAGACACAGAGATTAGAGTGAAGTGGCTGCAGGCCAAGGAATGCCAAGGACTGCTGGCAAACGCTGAAAGCTAGAAGCAAGGATTCCTCTGTAGGGCCTTCTGAGGGAGCATAGTGCTGTTGACACCTTGATTTTGGGCTTCTGTCCTCCACAACTGCGAGACAACAAATTTCTGTTATTTTAAGCTACCCCATTTGTGTACTTTGTGCCACCTGCCGTAGCAAACTAGTATGATGCCCATTAGCATCTCTCAGTTTGAGAAACCTGAATTAAAATCATTCAAAGACAACCCCGATTGACCAAGATGAAATAATTGGTCTGTAGAAAAGATTTTTTTCTCAAATTCCAGACAATACTTGTTTTATTTTTAGGAGGAAATACATTTGAACAAATAGTCCATCACAGTAGTGGCAGTAGTATGTATGTACATACATATATTTACTACGTTTTTACTCGCCAGGTTTGGTAATTCATCTGTGAACACAGAAGAAGTGACATAATGAGATTACAGAATCAATGGTAAGTGTACACCCAAGGCTCCGGCCTCCTCCACTCTATAAAATGATCGTGTGCGAACAAACAGCTTAACCCTGGGGCAAAACTCGTGCAGGGCCAGGGTCTCTGACAGCAACTCAGGCTGCTCACTGCTGCTTCCAGGCTCCTGTCTTTTACATTTAATGCCCAAGAAACCGAGTATTTTCATCAGCAGCAGATCGACAATCTTCGCTTCCTCTGACAGCTGCTCATATAGAGAAACATCCTCTTTGGGGGCTACTCTTTCTAAGGGTTACCATGGTTTTGTTGTCCATCTTGGCCCCTGCTGAAGTCATCGGAGGTGGTTGGGAATCTGTGTACAAAGCTCTTCATGCATCTCTGCTGAGAATGTGAAACGGTGCAGCTGCTTTGGGAAACAGTTTGTTGGTTTCTCAAAATTTAAACTAAAGTTGCCATATGACTTGCTAAATAAATTGGAGCCACTCCTCCTTGGAGTGCCATGTCAGCAAAGTGAACTTACATAACTTGTGTCTCTATAAATGCTCCCCTTGACTAGAAATACAATACATCGGTCAGCCAAATGCCAAGCCAACGTGGAGCCCCGTAACACCCTTAATTTCCTTGCCTTCGCACTCGGATCAGGTTGGCTGTGTGGCCCCAGCCAATCCGACATTTTCTGGTTTTCTATTCCTTGTTTTTTATGTCTTATCCTGTAAAAGCTTCCTGCCTCCCACCCATTTTGCAGTTCCCCCAACAGAGATTGTCCGTGAAGTATTAAAGTTTGTTCATATCACCTCAATTGTCTTTTTAAATAGTTTTTTTTTTTTTAACAGGGTTTCCACCTTGGTTGTATACTAAGATCACATGGGGAGATCTCAGAACTTCCCAGGCTTGTGTCCTTCACCCTGGAGTTCTGGTTTTATTGGTTTCAGGGGCAGTAGTACCAGTTTTCAAAAATCCCCAGTGATTCTGATGGATAGTCAGAACTGAGAACCACTGGTGTGATGCACAGAGCCCCACATGGGGAATCAGGAGACCCTGTTCAGGCTGTCCTTCATTTGCTTGTGATCTTGCTGAAGTAGTTTCTTCCCTCTGGGTCTCAGTTTCCCCTCCCATGAAAGGAGAGCTTTGATTTCATGGTCTCTCAAGTTCCCCTAATGTCTAATGCTACCCAGCCAGCCTTTTCCTAATTCAAGGTCAGTGAATGTTGAAGAATAGGTTGAAGGGATTCACCCGATAGTATTTTTGCTCTTCATTGAAGGTCACCAGAATGACAGAGATAAATAGATTCAGCACCACAAATGTGAAAACAACGTAGCACCCACTTATGAAGGGACCAAGCACTGGGCGTCATCCAAGACCTGTCAGGAGGAAAGCCAGTCATTCCTGGGGGTCTTGTGTCCTATTTATTGGCCACCTCCCCGCACTAGGCACTCTCAGAGGGAAACTGGTCCTCAGAGCTAGGCAGAACCTTAAGCCAGAAAGATCCTTTTCAGCCTGGGGACTGACAGTATAGGCAATGCTCTCAAGAGCTGCAAGGATAGGGAAAGGGCAGCACCTCTATTCCCCAGTGCTGCCATTTCCATATATGGGCATCATTTCTGGCTAGGGCCAGGAGCATTTTCTTCCACCGCACCCCCATCCTACACCCCTAGTATGCCCTTCTCTGAGTAGCCGGTACCTGATGTTCTTCTGTAAGCGGAGGTATCCAAAGTGAGCTGTGGACTCTAGTATGGGACTGTCTACCTGGAGGAAGAGGGAACTTTTTTTTTTGTCCATTGTTACCCTGTACTTGCCAGGCCATGGACCCAAGGGTGACATCCACCGGGGAGGCATTTGAGGGGTGTTATTTTCTAATTTTCATAAAGGCTTGGTGTAGATGGTAGTGTCCATATCTCTCCACCCCATCCCATTACTTCCTCATAGTTGAAGATTCCTAACTGAAGACTGATCATCATTTCTGCTGCATCAAAGAGGGTTTTGTAGGAACCAAGTTTCCGACCAAATATTAAGTTTGACTGTTATAGAAAGAGACATGAACAGGGAAAGAAACTATGCAACCCCCTAAAGCCTGTTGTTTGACAGTAAAGTCAGTGGTCTGGGTGAGCCATATCCTTGGCGTGGCCTTACCAAGCTATCTGTACCTGCAGAGGTATGCAAGTTGGTGTGAGTACACACCCAGTTCTGTATGGGATGCACGTGCACTTCTGGTGCTCAGGCACCAACCACTAGGCCACTGATGAGTTCTCTCAGATGGCTGCTGTAAGACTCAGTATGAAACTGGGCTCTCTGAGGCCCCATCCTCTTTGAACTGGGGAAGTTGGTTTGGGTGGACAACAGGCTTGTTCTGTCAGGACAGGGCCTTCTCCCCACTGTATTTTCCCCTCACCACAGCACCCTCTACCTGCAAAGATTTCCCCAGGGCTGTTATATCAGAGGGATGCCCAGTACTTCCTTGACTCTGAGTCAGTAACTTTTAGTCCAGAGGGCACTACAATATCCCTACAGCCCATGCACTGTACATGGAGGATTGAATAAATCTACATGAATTAAGGGTTGGAAGGGGTACTTTCAATAAAATCGAACTCCAACTCCAGCTTTTTAGCATATAACCTCCATCATTCTGTCAATGCATCTCACCCCACTTCTGAGGGTGAGAGAAATATGGAGTGGGGTCAGAGATGGAGTTGGGGAGGGGGGGTCATGGTTGAGGTGATGGTCAGGAACAGGGAAAGAGTCAGGAATGAGGAAAGGAAAATGTGCACTTATCCACACAGATGCCTCGGAGCCTTTTATTATCTAGATCTGTGGTTCTGTACCATGGTTATCTAGTCTGACTGCACATTAGAGATGGAGTGGGGACTAGGATAACATAGGCAGGTAGTGTGGAAATCAGGGGGGATGGTGGAAGGTGAGAGACTGGATGGAACCAGAGTGAAAATTGGTAAAGGGGTTGGGATGAGAAGTGGTCAGGATTGGGTGAAGGGTCTCAGAGTAGTGGGAGCCAGGGTTAGGATGGGAATCATGGACTTGAAGAAGATGGGAGACATATTTAGAGGAAGATCAGGATGTGCCGAGGATCTTTGATTCTCATGTTACTTGGTAATAAAGTTGATAGTTCAAAAAAAAATTTCATTCACAAAAGGATGTGATTGTCAAAATGCCCTCAGTGTTAAGGGGCTGAATGAAATCGTTTTGCCCTACTAAGTTCATGTGGGGGGCATCAAGCATTGATGTAGCCTTACAGATATGTCCATCCTTACTTCCCCATCTCTACCCCAGCTCAAGGACATTAGACAGTTCATCTCCACTCCCCCAACACAGAGAGAGTGTTCTGTGCATGTCTGGGCAATTGGGAAGTCAGGAAAACTGCCACATCCAAGCAGATCTGGATATGGAAAGGGCTCCTTCATTGGAGATAGTTGGCCCTTTTAGTCTTAGTGACTATACCTCCTCATTCTTGCCTACCTGAGATCTCCAGCCTTTGCTGTTTGGAGTGGCCAGTTCATAAGTTCCCAGAAAAAGGGCCCCAGACTCAGAAGATCCACCATCTCCCTCAGATTCCCAAGGTCTTCCAAACCCTAATCCCCAGCACCCCACCACTGAGAAGCCTTTGCTTCCAAGGAGATCAGCCCTGAAGGCTTTTCCACGGAGTCACTCACCACAGTGGAATAAGCCAGGAGCATGATAAAGATGACAGTGACAAAGCCTGAAGTGTCCCAGGCACAGCACAGGGCTGATGTTATCATGTTCATTTGTTACCATGAGCAGAGGCCAAAGCTTCACTGTGGACAGGGATATCAGAAAGGCAATGATGTATCCAAGGGCAACATAGACTGCTGCTGTCTTGCTAAGACCAATCATCCTTTGGGACCAAGAAGGGACACTGGATCTCTGAGACCCTCAGTAGCTCAGCCAGAGTTCATCTGGGCTCATTTCAGCCCAGGATGCAGGATTAGACTTATCTCAGAGGCCATTACTTCCTGCAACAGGTCTGAGAGATAGCTGTTCCAATTCCCCTAGCTAGGTGATGAGATGAGATGGTGATGATATTTGGTGATGATGAGGATGATGGTTATAATTGTGATGATGATGATTGTGATGGTGATGTGAGGATGATGGTTATGATAGGGATGATGATGGTGATGGTGGCCATGGGGCCTCAGCAGCTAGTTCATGGGGCCATTACCTGGCAATCTTGGTTAATGGCTGCAAGCTATGGGAAAATGCCAGAGGAGGAATCCCCCCAGAGTCATGAGGACAGAGGTGAGGGAGTTCTGTGAGCCTCCCCTCCCAGTTTGGGGTCACTGGATGTCATGTCCTCCTGTCTTAGTGGATGTCCCTACTGGTCTTACATTTGAAGGAAGAATAGAAGTACCATTCATTTCCTGTGGGAAGTGAGAGCCTAATAAACTTTAATTGCATTGTGTCATTTGGCTTTTAAAACCGCTGGATGAGGAAATATCCTATTTCTATTTTACAGGTAAGATCAGAGAGTTAGCACAAGGTCACACAACTAGTGGCATAGTTAGTAGCATAACTACTAGTAGAAGAATGACGATTGGAATCCAGGTGTGTCTGATTCCAAAATCTAGATTCTTCCCCCCATCTCACCCTGCACTTCATTCACGGCCTCTGACCAGAATTCATCAGTGGGATGACTAAAGGTCAAGCCTTTCTGAGGGCTGGCCAGAGGCAGAAGAGAAGATAAAGGCCCTTCAGACCCATAGACCCAGAGGACCTACATAATAGATGTCAAAGATAATTGACAGATCAGAAGCGACAAAGGTACCTGCAATGGAAGACCCACCCGCTACCCTCTGCATTTGGTGCTGGCCATTGTGCACTCAGTCGCCTCCAGTCAAAACACACCCACCCAATTAGCATCAGTTTACTCTAAGCGGCTCATTTAAGGCCATTTCATCTGAAGTCATTTCACTGAGGATCCATTTGTCTATTGACCAATATGCCTAAAATGCAACCTTTTTTTGAATTATTTTTTATCCATTTGTGTCTTTTCCTTTTTTTGTATTGATACTATTTTTTTTTAGTAATGATTTTTAAAACCAATTTGACTCATAAGGCTACTGCCTACAAAGACAAAGCCAAACCTGAGAACGGCAGAATAGAGAAATGCAAACCACCTAAGTTCGTACTAACAGCAGTCAGTGGCCTACTGAATCAACCAGACCTGAAACCTATCCCATACTTCGTATTTGTAGAAATACATAATTGAATCAGGTGTGTTTAGGGAAAAGTTGTATAAGAGGTCCTTAGAAAGCCAAAAAGATGACAAAAAAGAAATAGGAAAACCAAAGAGATTAATTAAAGCTCCCAAAAAAGGATTTGAAAGAAATTTTTGGCAGTGGGGAATGATAATGAAAATTGATATGATGATAATAATAATGGAAGGCCTTTTTGCAGTTCTGAAATTTAAGATAAACTACAGACATTACATTTTTAATAAAAGTAACACATATTTTAAAATTGTTTCCTTTTAAAAGGAAAAGTGGTTGGATTTTAGGCAAGTTGATTATTAACTGAAGAGGCCTTAGGTCAGTGTTTTCAGTAGATTGTGATGAGCATTAAAAGAGGATAGGACTAACAGATGTCACCCCAATAAGACTAACAATAAAAATGAATTAAAAAAAAAAAAAGAGGATAGGAGGTAGAGGAATAGAAAGAACTAGAAAAGAATGTAAAATACAGTGTATCACAGGTAGTTAAAGGAAATACTATTTTTGGAGCTTTTGTCCAAGTTGTGTGTCTTTGTGTGTGTTGGATTATGATGTAAAATATACTTTGCACTGTGGTTTGAGGTGTAACTTTTAAAGTGTTCTTACCAGATCACCCTTTCCCAGCCCCGCACTGGCAACCCCAACCCTCACCCCCAGTACAGTGATATGAGCTGCCTTCAAACCCTAACTGGGTTCTCCTAGGACAACTTGAGAGATAAAGCCCAGAGAGGTGTGTGTGGTGGGGGAGGGCTTTCAGCTAGGAATAAGGCTGGAGCAGCCCTGAAAGCTTGCTTTTGGCTGCCTAGGGAGAACCAAGACCCATCCCAAATTTCCCAAACAACCATTTGCCCTGGAGCTCTGGCCCTGGGGCAGCTGGGCCTAGCCCAGAGGGAAGGGAAGGGTGTTTATCTTCTGGAACACTGCAGATGGATTGATTCACAGGCAAGTGCCCACCCAGAGCGCTGGTCTCCATGGTCAGGGAGATGATGCAGAACAGGTTGACGTTGGTGTTGTAGATGGTGAACTCCACAAACAAGATTCTGGTCAGACTGTCCAGCCAGGTGTTGTCAAAGAGGTTGTCAAAGACTGAATGATTCTGTGGAAAGAAGGGCTTTTAGGAACATGTCTATCGAAAGTTGCTCCTTGCCCCTCTGCCTGGGGAGGAGGTTAGGGCTTCCTGTTGAAACTTCTCCTTCTGCCACTGCTCTGCTCCCTCGGCCACAGGGCCTTGGGCTGTTCCTGGGAGTGGTCATGTTTCCCATCCTAAGGTGCAATGTCTTGGCCCCCATGGTCTCTTGGTTGTTAGAGCAGAGGTTCTCAAGGTGGGGTCTCCAGACTTGGCAGCACTAGCATTACCTGGAAACTTATTACAAATGCAGATTCTCAGGTCCTACCTTGATCTTTCAAATCAGAAACACTGTGGGAGGGGCCTGGCTACCTATTCTTTGATGAGCCCTCCAGGGAATTATGATGCTTTTTAAAGTTTGAAGGCCATGGTATTAGCCATATAAAACATCAGGGACTTAGGCAGGCAGCAGCTGCAGCTGCTAAGGTCCCTCTTGGGATGACAACATGAGACTGGTTCCTAGAGCTCTGCCTGCTGGTGTGGTGGAAAGAACATCTGCCAGAAGGACCTAGGTTCAAATCCTGCTGCCCTGTGGGCAAGCTAAGAACTTCTCCAGGCCTCAATTTCCTCATCTACACATTAGGATCATTGTGAAGAGAAAATGGAGTGTGTATGTGTGTGTGTGTGTGTGTGTGTGTGTGTGTGTGTGTGTGTAGTAATGATAGCTGTTATCACTTAGAGCAATAATGATGGGCTTATTTTAAAATGTGCTGTTTTTGTGGGTCTACATCCTGCTTGGTACGTTGAAGCAGGGAGAAAGTATCAGTCATTCCAAGTGATAGGAAAAGACCTTGTTCTGAAATAGACTGTTCTTGGCCTGTCCCAGGGGACTCCTGTCAGTTGTTCTCTTTGGGAGTTTGTGTTGTAGGCCCTGACCCTGCCATCATAAACAACCTCATTGCTATAATAATACAGTGGCAGGGATTGGGGTTCAACCGGCCCACTAACTTGCCTGGGGCTACACAGCTCACAGGCACAAATGCTAGGGTTTCAAACCTGGGGCTTTCTGAGTCTAGACTATGCTGGAAAAGGCAGTCCACTTGGGCCCTGAGTGTTCCATGATGTTCCAGAAATGCCAGGCCCTGGGCAGGCTTTACCCAGGCCATTTTTCAGGGCTATGTTTGTGGTGGCCATCCTTGAGGGGGGAGGTGGCATCTTCCTTTAGGCAAACAGCAGGCTTCTGCCACTATAAAAGTGGTGAATGCTTCCAAGCTCAGTGTTCCCTTTTGGTCCTGCCACGCACTGCACAGGCAGGCATCTGCAATGGCCCTTGGCAGGAAACTGACTCACACCACCGTGAAGCT
This sequence comes from Lyroderma lyra, assembly GCA_004026885.1. NCBI lineage: Eukaryota > Metazoa > Chordata > Mammalia > Chiroptera > Megadermatidae > Lyroderma > Lyroderma lyra. The sequence continues at coordinate 79,077 of PVJL010002464.1, read as the reverse complement.
CTGCCGCCACTTTGGCTGTAATAAAGTCTTTTGTCTCTAACTCAGGAGTCTCATATCTTCTGCCGACATCCACGAAACAGTAACAGACTAGCTCATGAGCTACAAGTAAGGTAAAGCCTCAGACTGCATGATTCTTGGTACGGTTAAGCCTTAACCATTTCCACTTGCCCCCCCCGCCGCCCCCCGCCATAATGACATGAGTGAGCTCGGCTCAGCCCTGTTTTGAAGCTCGCACTTGCCAGTCAGACCTGGACTCTAGCCAGTGGCTTTCCCCGGCTGCGCATGAATCACGTCAGCCTTACCTTGATGGACTTTGGCGATCCGTCCCCAAGGGACCCATGTAACCTCCTCCCTGGTACACAGTGAGTTTGCCCCAGATGGGATACCCTCAGCGCTGGCTCTGGCTCTGGAACTGCCAAACCTGGGAAAAGCCAATGCTGCTATTGAGGTTGGAGGCATTCCAGCCTTCCCCGTAGTCTGACCGAAATTCAGCACCCAGGGAATATGGTGCACAGCACCCATCAAGAGAAGTCTGCAGCTCTGGGGCAACAGGGCAGGAGCTTTCCCAGACTCTCACTTGGCAAACCTGGGCACTGCCAACCAGCTTGGAGTTCCCATCAGTGATGAAGCCTGAAGTTTAAAACTAGGTGGGTAAACCTAACAAGCAAAACCATCTTAGCACCTTCCAAGCTCCCTGGCCTCAATGCTAATGGAATATCAGTGTACCCATTATAGAGACAGCCAAGAGAAGTTCATGGCCAACCATAGCTACATTCATTACCATCTCCCCACCCTGGTCTACTTCCTGCAAAACTTCTCTTAGCGAACAGCACCCACACCCCCCAGTCGTCAACCTGGAGACCTCTGTGCCCTTTCCCTCAATACCCACATCCTAATGGTTAACAAGGCCATCAATTCTACCTCTTCAGTGTTGTCTGCATCTATCTCCATCTCTCCCTCATCTCTGCCCTCATCTCTGCATCAGCCCCATTATTTATCCCCAGCATACTAACTTACCCACCCTCTATTCTGACTTCCATGTTTTCAGAATGGTCCTTCTGGAAGTTTGATGATACTACATGTTTGATTACGTTACTTCCTCATGTAGAAACCATCAATGACTCCTTATTTCCTTGAGCATAAAATATGACTTTTAAGACCTTTCATGATCTGGCCCCCATTTTTCTCTTTGGCATTGCTTCTCATTAGTACTCAACTCCTACCTAACACTGCAGCCACACTCAACGCTGTATAATTCTAGGAATGTTTCCAGCTTGCCTTTTCTCATGTTGTCTCTTCTGCCTGGTACACCATTTCTGCCTAGCTGATTCATGCTCAGTTATCTCTCATTTAGGAAGTTCTCCACTCTGTGTCAAGGCAGGGTTAGGGCCCCTCTCTGTGTACACACAGTCTTCTGAGGGTCTTTCCTTTAAAGCATATGGTCCTATGGTTATTGGTTCTCTCTCAGGCTGATTTTGACAGTGACCCACAGCTGTTCCTGGAAAGAAGGGCATACCAGGGGCTGACCACACATCCTGGATTGGATGACTGTACAGATTGCTAATAAGGTGATATTCACCCACATGAAGAACTTCTGGAAACTCAGGATGGCTGGAAAGCCTTGGGTGAAGCTGTGTTGAAGTGGTAGGCGCTGGGGTCTCTCTGCCCATAGGTCAACAGCAGCAGCATTCACAGGAAGCCCAGGTATTCAGGGGAAGGAGGCACAGCCCCTGGTCAGGCAGGGTCCCTGACTCCCGAAGCCCAAGGGCAGGAAATGGAATGGCACATGGGCTCAGAACAATTGAGTTCTTATAGATCAACTACTTGGCTCTCTGGTGACAGTGGAACTGATCCTTATAGAGTCAGCAGAAAGGAGTAGAGTCCATAGACCCTGAGTCTCCTGCCTAAGTTCAAATCCTGGCTCTGACACCTACTATCCACATGCCCTTTGCAAATGACTTAACCCATCTGTACCTCACTCTCCTCATCTGTGATGAAGGAGTAAAAAAAAAAAATTCACAAAGTACTTAAAATAGTGCCTGCACAGAGTTCGTGCTATGTAAGTGTTTCTTAAATAGAATTTAAAAAATAATAGGGCACCTGCCATGTTGTAATACTGAGGGGATTTCCAGAATGCGGATCCCCAGACCCTGGGATAACTTCTCAGAGTTCTGCCCATAACCCTTAGTCCTATCTACTCCTGCACAAGCCTCCCCAGCTCTCTGCTTTGACCAGGATGGTGCATGGCCAGTGGAGTTGCAGGCTAAGAGTGCTGCAATCTTCAGGAGCAATCTTCACCCGTGACCTAGTGGGTGGCAACTTGGGGGATTATACTACATGCTCCACCCAAGTTCCCCAGCAGGACTGAGCTTCACTTTCCCACATGGAACTCACTCATCCTCATACTTTCCACTGGCTTCCTTCTTTCCCCCTGGATTTTCCCCGTCCCTACAAAATGCTTTCCAGGATCATCTCCCAACTACTTGAACCCTGCTCTATTTGTGAGGAACCCAGACTAAGACACACACTGAAGCTTGAAAGCTCCTGGCCAGAGGGCCAGGGGAAGCCTGTCTGAGGACAGCCTTTGGGCTGAGAATGAGGGAATAAGAGGAGCTGGCCAGAAGGAAAGGTGGGAGGTGAGGGGAGCAATTCCAGCAGACCAGATGGAGCATCCTGGGTAAAGGCTGGGGTCAGGAGTAGGCCCAGTATCCCAGCACCTGTGGAATGCAGTGTCACTGGAGCTCAGGGCACAAGGGGCTGAGAGAGGTGAGTTAGTATGGGTGGAGCCACAGCAGGGAGTTTGGACTTTATCCTAAGGGCTATGAGGGGCCACTGGATGATTTTAAGTGTAGGGGAGGAGCTAGGGGTGAGTTGGTATCTAGGAAGAATATCCAAGAAGCTGTGTGGTGCTGTCCAAGGTTGCAGTGTCTGTTCAAATCTGTGTTGGGGACCAGCAAGTGGGAAGGTCGCTCTGGATAATCTTGGCTGTCTCCCCAAAATTTCTCTGATTAGAGCAAACGCTTTCTGTTCCTTAACGTGAGTGGTTTTCCTCTTCTCAATGTCAGCAACCAGAGGTGGCTGGTAGACATCCTTTCTGCTGTTTCTTCATGCTCGGAATAAGGCAGAGGGATCTGTGAAAGCAAGGACACGAGGATAGTCCCCCAAATGAGCAATGAAACAAGGCTCTACAGTTGCAACCAGGTACAACCAGAATCCACCATTCCTCTTTTGTGGGAGTCATTTCCCAGCACTGTCTGCACTCTGCTCATGCTATCCCAGTGCCTGGAATGTCATCCCTTCTTCTCCATCCAGAGAATTCTCCTCATACTGCAAACACACATGCCTTTCACTCCCTACAGTGTCACTGACTCCTGAATGCTGCCTTCCTTGCATTTCTGTTCCTGGACTCTAAGACATGTAGGTCCCAATGCTTCTAAAACTTTGATGGATGGAAGAATGAGACTAGTTAACATTTCAACATCCTGCCTAATTCCAGTATCTTCTTTTTCAAACCACTTGATTCAGTATAATTTCTGTAAATTCACCCGTTGGAAGTTTACAACTCAATGATTTTAGTAAATTTATAGTAAATTTAAAACAACTCAGTTTTAGAACATTTTCTTCACCCCAAAAGTGTCACTGAATTAGTCCCAATGTTCACTCTATTCCCACCCTCAGCCCCATTAATTTGCTTTTTGTCTCTATAGATTTTCCTTTTCTGGATATGTCATGTAAATGGACTCATGTATGTAGTTTCTTGTATCTGGCATCTTTTTTTTTTCCTCATATCTGGCATCTTTCAATTAGCATGTTTTGGAGTTCATCCATGCTATTGTGTATATTAGTAGTTAGTTCTTTTTTATTGTTGAGTAGTATTCCATTGCATGGATATACTACCTTTTGTGTATCCATTCATCCATCAGTGGACATTTAGATTGTTTCTAATTTTGGCTATTATGAATAATGCTGCTGTGAACATTCAAGTACAGGTGTTTGTGTGGACATTTGTTCTCATTTCTCTTGGGTTGATTCCTAGGAGTGGCCAAATATCTTTTGGCTATTTCAGGTGAAGCTGCTATGAACATTTGTATACAAGTTCCTGGATCAAAAGAAGTCTTCAGTTCTCTGGGATAAATGCCCAAGAGTGCAATTGCTGGGGTGTATGGTAAGTTGGTTTTTTGGTTTGAAAGCAACTGCCAAACTGTGTTCCAGAGTGCCTGTACCATTTTATATTCCCACCAGCAACATATGGATGTTCCAGTTTCTCCCACATCCTTGTCAGCTTTTGCTGTTATCACTATTTTTCACTTTAGCCATTCTACTAGGGGTGTTGACCCAAATATGTTTTGGATCCATGTCCTTCTGTCCACTCCTACTACTAGCACATGTCATCTCTTGTCTGGACTATTTTGATATTCTTCCTACTGGCCTCCCCCCTTGCACTTCTGACCTAATTCCTCTGTTCTCCAAGAGCAGCCACAGTTAATTTTTCTAAAATCACAACAGACCATGCTTCTCTCCTATTTAAAATACTCCAAAACCCTAGTGACCTGCTTCCCACCCACCTGTCTGCCCTTATCTGAACCATTCTCCCCCAATTCCCCATGCTTCAGCCAAACTGTCAATAAGTGTTTTAAAATTGCAAGCTGTGTCCCACCTCAGGGTCTTTGCACATGCCCATTGTGCAATCCCTCCCTTCCCCTATCCTCCAGGAGGCAGTTGTGGTATCACCTCCGCAGAGAAGCCTGCACTCTTTTCTTCTCCCACACCAAGTTGGCATCACAATTCACACTTATATGTCTGCTTGTATGTTTGCTTATTTAATGTGTCTCCCCAGATGGGCTCTTCATTCCAAGGGCAACAGCCTGTTCCATCCTGTCAATACTGTGTTGTTGGGCTAGGGTGGGAGCAAGGATTGACTTCAAATGAGTAGAAGGGAACCTTCTGGGGTGATGAATCTATTCCAAATCTGAATTGTGGTGATGGCTGCGTCACTCTATAAATTTACTAAAATCAATGAGAACCAAAGATGAATTCTACATTTACAAGTGGATTTATGTAAATCATGTTCCCAAGCCATTGTACAGCGAGTACTCCCAGAATAATTATCAAAGGAATGACTCAATGAATATTTAATTAGTCTGGAAGCTGGCCTCTCCTTGGAGAAAAATTACTCTTATGTTGGGAATAAGATTTTAATGGACTTTTTGGATCTGCAAAGCCAAAATCCTCATCTAGAATGGAAGAATACAGGCCCACGTCTGGGTAACCACACTGCATAATGATATAGATATATGGGCCTTTATTAGTTCCTGTTTTGTCATCCCTGAAAGTCAAAATTTCGGCATGGACTATTAGCGTGTTGATTCTGTTCTGTTTGCTTGTTTGTTTTTATAATTTTCTTACTGTCAGCACCCTCAGGAGTTTTGGTTGGGAAGTGAGAAATCAGGTTGGGGGGAAAGGGGGCTGGGCAATGGGCTCCTTCAACAAGGCTCAGCATGACTATGCTCCAGTAAAACTGTTTATAGGAGCAGGTGGTGGGCTAGATTTGGGCCAGCCCTTAGCTGTAGTTTGCAGACCCTTATCCTAAAACTCTTAACTTACAGTGACTCTTTGCAGCCTACCCGCAAACTTGTTCTGTTTTGCCTTTCATTCTAAAGACCAGGAACCTGAACCTTGGAGAAGATAGGTGCTTGATTGGGATTACATGGAGAATGGTGGCCAATGATGGCCCTCAACATGCCTTTTTTGGCCAAGGGGTCATGCTTGAGTATCAAAGAGAAAGGCTCAGGTAGAGAAGGAACAAGGTTGCTCAAGAAACAATGAAGGAGTCACTTGTTTCTAGATGGTTTGGGAGTGTTTCACTAATCAGAAGTGAAGGGTCTGGTTCACCCATCAGAGGGTGAAGGCAGGACCACCCACCCCAGTGGCTGGGCTCTCTAGGGCTTTCTCGGCCTCATCCAGTTCCAGGCCCCTGCCTCCAACTGTGCACCATTACCTATGCTGGAAAGATCTCCTGGGAGAGGGACCATAGGCTCCTCCTCATCCTCCACTCTCTTCAAGACCAGTGCAAAGAAGGTGGCAAACCCCAGCAACTGGAAAATACCCACCATGAACCCCAACCCTATGTTGAAAACTATTAGCTTCTGGTCTGAGGAGGCGGGATCGAGCCACAATTGAGTTCTGCATGCAGGAGCCACACTCTGGGGATGACAGGAGAGAACCAACCCAGCCTGTGCAGACAGGGGACAATAGTTATGAAAGGTGGGGGCCAGGGGTTACGTGCACCTGGCTACCAACCAGAGAGACTGGGAAATCCTTGAGCTCACCTGCTTCTGTCATACCCTGAGCTTTCCCACCTGCTGCTCTCCTCTCATTCCTTTGTCCCTCCAGTGTGATGAGTTACTCCTTCCTCCTCCCTTTCTTCCTATATTAAGCAATTTGTCCCCTTACACTAACTCTGGGTTCAGAACAGGGCTCCCCAGAATGTGCCACTTTGGCATGTGAATTACTTTGAGCTGAGGGAATCAAGACCCTGCAAGCTCATGAGAAACTTTTACCTCCCCCTTAAAGAATTTAAATGAGGGGCCTTGCTCATAATAGGAGTTATTACCAGAAATAACTTTTTCTGACATGTCGGGCAGGACAAACTTCTGATTATAGAACATCTGCTCTTCCTATTATTCTGCAATGACCTTTCTCCCCTTTGAAGCCCAATGTCATGTATCTCTCATCTTCCCTTTCTGTCTCTGAACCTTTCCTGACTGTGGGGGTCTCTGACGCTCCTGTATTTTGGATTCCCGTGCATACATGTGGACTAAATGTGGTTATTTTCTCTTGTTCATCTGTCTCATGTGGATTTAATGATCAGACCAACTGAAAGAACCTTCAGGGTAGAGGGAAGTCCCCTCCATCCCTCACAGCACTTGTACTGTACAAGTGTAGTAGGATTCTGTGATTTGGTTGGGAACAAAATGGCTCAGGACTCTGTTCTTAAAATTCTCAGACTAGGTTGCTGGAGGTGTCAGGAGTTGTTGAAGCCTTCTGATAAATGCTGTTCAGGGCAGGACAAGGGTCCAAAGGGTAGGATGGGCATGGTGGATTTGGTGAGTCGAATAGACATAGATTCACTGAAAATGTCCCCTTCTTTCTGTATCTTCCCCCACCCCCGCCACAATATTCCTACTGCCTTACTCTTTCCAAGGGAAGCTGTGACCCCAAACTTCTAGCCCAGCACTCAGTATGTCTTCCACTCTGACAGTAACTTTACATTTCAGAAATAGAAGTGAATCTTCCAATTGATATACACTTAATGACTTGGGTTTTTGGGGGTTTTTTTTGTTGTTGTTGTTGTTGTTTGTTGTTGTTGTTTTTAGAGAGAGAGAGAGAGAATGAGAGAGAGAGACTTGGGGTTTTTATCTGAAGGTCAAGTTCCTGTAAATTGTTGGCCTGTCTCACAATCAAAAGTATCTTAGAATTGAGGAAATACAGTATTATTCCTGTTTACACATGTGACCTAATGTAGGATGTTTATGACCTTTACTTCCTAATTTCAGGTTTTCTCATCTATGAAATGGAGGCGAGGACCTTCCTGAGGGTGATTGTGATGGTGGAATGCCAGTATCTTGTAAAACCTCTAAGCCTGGACCAGAGTGAGTGTCCAAGAGTTTGGGTTATCATGGTGATTATCTTCGTTACTGTTTCTGCCCTGGGACCTGCACAGAGGTGGTGCTTCACATAGGTTTGTTGAACAAATAGATGAAGGAACAGTCGAAGTAAGAACAGGGCAGCTAGCAGGAGGCAAAGTGTAGGCAGAGGGGAGAAGGGCAGCCACACAGGGGTCCTGACCTTCAGGGGCTGGGTGACAAACATGCTCTCCACGAAGGAGATGGACATGGAGATGAGCCACTTGAAATTGCTGGCCCGCCCACAGTGCAGGCCATGGATCCTGGTGAAGAAGGCTGCCCATGCCACTGGTAGCTGCTACCAGGAGCCAGCCCATCAGGACACACCACCAGGGCAGGTCGTGAGGAGGCTTTCTTGTTCTCAGGGAGCTGCAATGGAAAGTGGCCATAGCCAGGGTGACCCTGCCAAACTCAAGTTCAAATCCCACTTCACCCCATCAGCTGTGTGGGGGAGGGGCGTTCACAGTTTTGTTTTCTTCCTCTGGCTCCAGGGGTTGTGCAGGGAGTTTGGGCATGATTGCACCTTTCTGTTCTGGGTTTGCCCCGTGCATGGGGTCTGCCTTGAGCTTTGGGGTCAGTTGTCCTGTTTGCTGGTCTTTCAAACAATCCTGGTTGTGGGCTGAGAAACACACGTGAAGCCCCCTCTTTCTTTCTCCTTCCTGGCCTGGGCATTCATGCTGTGGCTCCTCACCACCCAGCTGCTCCCCGTCTTCTGGGAACCAGAGTGAAGTCTGGTCACTGTGTTTTGCAGACTGGTGTGCATCTCCTGGGGCCAAAGTTAGGTGGTTGCAGTATCTCCCGCCCCCACCTGTGGGCCTCATTTCCTCTGTCCCGTGGACCGAGTGAGATCTGGAGTGCTCTCCTGCCACCTTCTTCCTCCTCCTTCCCTAGTGGTAGAGTTCCAAGCAGGGACCCGCACAGCCGCGTCACCACTCTTCTGTTTATTTTTCCTTTGTTTAACCCTCTGACCGCCGGCAGGTACCTTAATGCAATGAGTACCGGGTTTCTTAGCTGTGATGGTGCATTATGTAGAGAGTCCTTGGTTGAGGTATAGGTGTTTTATGAGTTGTAATCTCCCTAGGAGTTTTCTGGAGGTCCTCTCGCCCTGCCATTTTGTTGCATCTCCTCAGCTGTGTGATCTTAACCAAGCTACTTGACCTCTCAGACCCTCAATTTTCTCCTTTGTTATCTTATAACCGCTTCAAAGGGCTATTCTATATTCTATGCATATAGATATTATATAAAACCTTGTAAACAGAGCCACTTCAACATGTGTTAGAACTGCCATCCCAGAGGAACTGTCTCGCACATCTTATTCTTGAACCCTTTGGAATGTTAAAACAAGGCAAAATAACCTTTGGACTGGGCCTAAAGCAACATTGTATTTATTGTTGTTTTTTTTTATGTGGGTAGTTCCCTGGCTGGGAATCGAACCCAGGCCACAGCAAGCCTAGCTACTACACTACCAGAGAACTTCAACATTGTATTTAAACATCTGTTTGCAGAGCTAAGAGGGAAGCAGACATTATGACTATTGGCATGAAAATTAAAAACATTCTTTAGAATTACCTTTACTCTGTTAGTTTATTCGCATCTATAGACATGCCTTCCTTAGCTTATTAACACCCATAGAAATTCCTTCCTTCCATTTCCCTTTCCCTTTCTCATAAATACCCCTTGCCTTCACCTCCTAATCACAACACTGTTCGGGTTTCTTCCTGAATAGCTATTCTTTTGGATCTCAAGTAAGGGCTTGTTGCCTCTCACTTCACTGTTTATTTAGGTTAACTATGTATTTTATTGAGGTCACATTTATTCAGTGCTTACTAGTGTTACCAGAAAATAGGGTCCTCCTTGGCACAGTGTCCAGGTCCTTGGCATCTCGAGCAAAGAATTGAACAAGACACACACCAGAGTACAGAGATGAAACAAAGACATAGTTTAGTAAAAGAAAGTACACCCCCAAGAGGTAGGAGCGAGCCGGAACAGGGAAATAGCTCAAGAGCTCCAATTACCAAGGTTGGGGCAGTTTATATTTTCTTCCATGTCTACAGGGGATATACCTCTGGGCGTGGGGTCTCTTGATTGACAAGTTTGATTGACAGGATCTGTGACATCACCTTTTTATTGCTTATGTTTTCTTTCCAAACTCAGTTACCTCCTGTGATTGTCTATGTTGAGGCAGGGATTATTAGAAAAGGGTGATATCAGGGTGGTGATTACTCCAGCAAAGCAGGTCACATGGGAGGGGTCCCAAGATCCCCCCGATTCTATCTGCCTGCCTTATTTTTCTCTTGAGAAGTGTGAGTCCCCTAAATCTCTATGGGAAGTTGAAGGACAGGAGGTCTTATCTTCTGTATCTGCTTCCTGCTGAGTGCGATCATTGTCCCTACCTGTCTGGGATTCACGGAGCTCTCACCCTAACTGATCCAAAAGGGGGAAGGGGTCTCGAGATCCGCCTGGGAGACCGTGTTGATTTCTTCGGTCGGGATGGGCTGGAAGCCGTGCTGGGGCATCATCTGTATCCCAATGGCTGTATATGAGGGGAAATAGATTCAGTTAATAGATTTAAAAGCATTAGCCTGAAAAGCCAGCCTCAAAGCCACTGTTGCAGGGCAGCTGCATGACAGAAGTTCCGTTCAGCCCCATGGTGTCTGTGTCCTGTTGATTGGGCTTAGTTGGCCACCCAGGTGTCCCCACCTACCAGGAATGGCCTGGGGATGATATAATCAACAAGCACAGATTTTCAGCCACCAGGATAGTTAGCTGAAGTCTAGCAAACACAGCTAAGTAAAGTTTTGTCATCACAAATCACAAATTTTAGGATGACTAACCAAGGCTGGAGACAGGGGACATTTTGGGAATACAATAACAAACACAAATTACAAGTTTTTTCCCTGAATGATTAACTCAAGAGGGGGCAAAGGGTATCTGGGAGATAGAGGCTAACAGTCTGTTGTTTAAGTTTTGGGGTAATTATCTAAAGCAGGAGGCAGGATGAAGACATTCCATGATTCAGAATAGGAGCCATCTACTGTTTAAGCTAGGGCTAAAGGAAAAGTGATTGACAGGGTGATTAAGGCTAGGGACTAGGAAAAAAAACACAAAAATGGGGAGCTAAGGAGCCAGGGAAGAGGGGACTAAAAGTCCCTAGAGTGGGGGGCTCTTTCATTTCACTAGGACCCAGTCCCCATGTGAAGTAGTTTACTCAGGTTTGCTCTTATTCCTCATGGCGAGCCTAGAAGGCTGGTACTATATAATTTTTTAGAAGTTTTTATTATGAAAATTCCTCATCATATAAGAATCAGCAAGTATGAGGAACCCCCATCAACTAGTTTTGACAACCATCACCTCCTTGTCATACTTATTTAATCGAGTCCCACCCTCCTTTGAGGGAGGAGTGGTACTGGGCTATTTAAAAATAAATTCCAGATATAGTATAACATCATCCCTAATTACTTCAAAGTATTTCTCAAAAATGTCCTTTTGTTACTGAATTACAGCACCATTGTCACATCTAACTAACCCAAGTTGCTTAATGTCATCTAATAACTTGTCTGTATTCAGATAAAGGGGAACAGAGCTTGCCACCCTAAAATATGCCTATTTTAGGATACTGATTATTTTAGGATGGTTCTTTTTAAAAAACAGCAGACAAAGTAGAAGCTCTGAAAACCAAGTAGAAGTTACACTTTATAAAAGGACATTTATATTTAATAAGGGAAATCTCCAGTTATAAGGGTGCTTTCCTCAGTGTACCAGGAAGAGGAAGACCTCTAAATCTCTAGAAACTTCTCAATGGAGAAGGCTTGGGCTTAAACCTGTACAGCAACCTTACCCTTGTTTACTGTGTTTTTCCTGGTAGCCTCCCCTAGCTGACTCCCCACCTCCAACAACTTTTATCTTTCGCTGAAGGTGGTATTTAAAGTGATGGTTTCTGCCATTTTGGTGATTTGCTCAGTTTTCCTAGGTTTCTTGCTTGTATACAGGGAGTATACATGTTATTCCTCTGCTAATCTGTCTCATGTTAATTTGATTAAACCAGCCAGAAGAACCTTGAAGCGTAGAGTAAAATTTTTTTCTTCCTGACACAAATTTCTCTGGTTATCTTTTAAAATGTATTTTGTTCTAAGTTTGAATCAGGTGATAGGCATTACCATTCCCATTTTACAGATGAGAAAACTGCAGCTCAGAGAGGTTAAAGGACTTTTCCAAGTGTTATTGGCACAGTGTCCAGGTCTTTGGTATCTTGAGCAAAGAATTGAACGAGACACACACCAGAGTATAGAGATGAAACAAAGAGATAATTTATTGAAAGGAAGTCCACTCCAAAGACGTAGGAGTGGGCCGAGCAAGAAGAGTGGCTCCAGGGCTTTGAATGGCAAAGGGAAAGTAGACTCCAAAGAGGTAGGAGGGGGCTTGAGCAGGAAAATGGCTCAAGAGCCCCAATTAATGAGGCTTTGGTACTTTTATTTTCTTTAGTTGTAAGGGGTTATGTCCATCCAGGTATGGGGCCTTTTGATTGACAATTTTGATTGACTCAGGGTCCTTACTTCGCCTTTTCTAACGGCGCATGTTCTTTCCCAGAGTTCAGTGTGTTATAATGATATTAATGAACTTCCAAGCATATGTATGAATTACCATGATGGTATAATGAGGCCCAGATGAGATGGTCTTTGTAACTCTTACTGCACAGGTGTTAGTTAGGAATTGGCTCAAACTGGTGGTTCTTGGGTCCTCTAACTTCCTTGTATTTGCTTGGAACTTCCTCCTGTGGCTGCCTACCCTGGGGCAGCGATTACTAGTGAAAGGGTGGTATCAAGGCGGTGACTGTTCCAACCGGGGCATCTCATAGGAAGGGTCCCCAAGATCCCCCCCTATTCTGTCTGCCTTCCTCACATTTCCTTGAGAGATGCGATCCCCATAAATCTCTATGGGAAGTTGAGGGACTGGAGGTCTCATCTTCTGTAGCTGCTTCCTGCTGAAGATGGTCATTGTTCCTACCTACAGGGAATCCACAGAGCTCTCACCCTATCTGATCTAAAAGGGAAGGGGTCTCAAGATCCACCGTGTTGGCTTCTTTGGTCTAGATGGACTGGAAGCCTTGCTCGGGTATCACTTGTATTCTGATGGTCCCTAGATGAGGAGAAATTAATTCAGTTAACAGTTTTAAAGCATTGGCCCAAGGCATAGGTCCCCAAGCCCCTGTCACTGGTTGATTACATGGTGGAAAATACATGAATTACAAGTTTCGGGGTATATTTATGGGGAACAACCTATTGCTCAAGGTGAGGAGCTAGAGAAAAATTGATCAAAGAAGCAATTACGACTTTGGACTAGGAAAAAAGGTGAACCTGAGAGCTAAAGAACAAGGAAAAGGAGTCTATAGAGGGGGTGGGGGGAGAGGGCTCCTTTGTTTGGCCCATGTCACAAGGATGTATAACTAGGAAATATCAGACTTAAAAATGGTTATAAACTGCAAAACACTATACAAAGGGCTATAATTGCCTTCTTGTTCAAAACTCCTCTCCCAGAATCTGTGCAGGTATCCTGACTCATTTCTGCCTGTGGAGACCTGGGTGAGCATCCTTCCAGGGTTGCCCAGGATGCCCTCTGCCCCAAGGCCCCACTGGAGTGGATTACCTGGATTGTGATGGAGGTAGGGTGCCCAGCTGTCCCCTGAAGGAGTTCTTCAGGGTCTGCAGCTGCCCGAGGGCCCCGGGCATGGCTCTGACCCTGGGGGAAGGCCCTGGGCCCTACCAGCTGCAGCTCTTGCTCCACATACTCCAGCTGAAGGTAAAGATACTGCTTATAGACACTGCCCTTTCAAGGGTCACGTAGGCCCACATCAGGTGTGAGGCATTGCATTTTTTCTGGGGAGAGAAAGAGCATCAGTTGGTGTTGAATGACAGAGCCGGCCGCCCACAATAAAAACAATAGTGTTAGTAACAGCTTTCCTGTATCAGTCACGTACTATGTGACAAACCACAAGGAATGTGAGGTTCAAAAAGATGGTGTAAGGCACTAGGCTCACTTAGCCAGTTAGGATTTGAATGTTCCCCTTTTAGCATTTTATCAAGGCCATTTTCAAAATTTCTTATACATAGAAGAGAAGAGAATGATATACTTATCACCAGTTACCAACATTTTGCCAATCTTGTTTCACTCTACCTCCCAACTTCTTTTTTTTCCTGGAGTACCTTAAAGTGAATTCCAGACGTCATATTGTCTCTGTAATTATTTTAATAGGCACAAGATTTCAATTTGAACCTAGGTTTGCCTGGTGCCAAAGATAGTCCTAATCTTTTGGTTTTTACTTTTTTTAATTATTAAAAAAATTTAAATTTACGAAAGTAGAGAGAATTTTGAGATGAACATGTACATACTCATTCCTCAAAATTATCAACTCGTGGCCATTCATGTTTCACCTGCATCCCACCCACTCTCTCCTTGTGAATTATTTTGAAGCAAATTCCAAGCCTCATGATATATCACTAAATACTGTAATATGCTTCTATAGAAGATAAAGTCTCTTTTTAAATACAAAACCAGGATGTCATTGTCAATCTTTAAAATGATTGAGATAATCCATTAACAGTATCAAATATCAAGTCAGTGGCCAAGTTTCCCCCATTATCTCAGGAATGTTTTTCTACAGTGGTTTGTTCAAATTTCAGCCTCCTGAAAATTTTTTTTAAAAAAGCATTCTTTTTTTTTTTTTTTTTTGGTTTGTTTAAAATTAGAGGTAATATATACTCATTGCAAGAAAAAAATTTGAACATTTCTCCTATTCCCTGTGCATTTTAAGAGAAATGACCTCACTAGGCGGAACCAAGCCTGAGCCCCTGGACTCTTAGCTGGGAGGCTGGCACCGAGGGGCATATTCTCCTGGGGCAATAAGGGCACTGAAGCACCCCTGCCCCACGATCTTTTATCTGGCCCCCAGTGAGAAATGAATGAGAAAATAACACGTGTGGGTGGAGAAGGCTATGGCCTTCAGACTAGATGTTGGTAAAGGCCTAGGCCCTAGGGTAATGTAGACGCCTAGTCCCTCTGACTCAAGCCTTCTTCCAAACCCTCCTGACCTGGGCCTCCCTCATTGAAGCTGCAGCCGAAGGGTCCAGCGTCAGCAGCCTTCTCATTGCAAGCATTCTGGCAGTGTTTCTGGAAGATGCTATCACTTTTAATCATAATATCACTTACTAAATATGTGCTTTGTGTCAGGCTGCAGTCTAAGTGTTTCATGTGCCTTATGATCTCATTCAGCCCTTGCAACAAGCTAAGGAGCTAGGTGGATCAATATTTCCATTTTTATAGGGGAGGAAACTAAGTCTCAGGGAAGATGAGCAACTTGTCCAAAGTTGCACAGCAGCTGCTGAAGCTGGAAGAACCCCAGGGTCTGGCCAACTCCACAGGTCCATGTTCTAAGGCCCATGCTATGAATGCAAGAGTCTCCAAACTTAGGACCAAGTGTCCAGTGCAGGCATCAGCAGAGCGCCTTTAGGGCTGGCCTTCATGGGCAGCTCAAGCCCAGCTCTTTAAGGCAAAACCTCCACCAGGGCGTCTGCAACATGGCGGTCAAGGTGAGCTGACCACAAAGTCAGCATGGGCCTGGCCTGGAAGGCCTTGAGTGCTGTAGTCAGGAGTTGGGACCTTGTCTTGAAGGCAGTGACGCATCATTCAGTGTGCACAAAAGTCACCAAAGTGACTGGTTAAAAATGCAAATTCCTGGTCTGACCCCAGAAAATTTAATTCACTCTATCAGAGGAAGAGCCAAGAGTTATGAATTCAAATTCTGCATTCTATAGACCCCACTTTTGTTTCTAAATAAGGTTTAGACCTGGCCACCCTTATATGTTAAAAATGGCAGCATTCTGTTTTGTTTTGTTTTGTTTTTGCTTTTTTTGGTATGTGGGGAGCTCCCTGGCTGGGAATCGAACCCAGGCCGTAGCGCTGACAGCGTCAGCGCTGAAGCCTTAAGCCACTACACCATCAGGGAACTTCCAAAAATGGCAGCATTCTTAACCCACTCCATCCATTATGGCAGCCACTCACCACATGTACATGTTTAAATTAAAATTAATTAAAATTAAATTTTAGTTCCACATTTCAGGTGTTCAGTAGCTACATGTGGCCAACGACTGCCATATTGGACAGTGCAGTCATAGAACTGTGGTACATTCTAATGGACATCCTTGTCTAAACACTGGAAGCATTGATCTGAGTGAAAGATGGACAGGAGTGGGGCAAGAGGGGGGTCAGAGACTAATTCAAACCAGAATAACATGCCATATATAACTTAAAAATTAAACTATGTTGCCAAATTCTAGCTGAATGTTGTTTCAAAAAGCTCTGGCTTTGAGGCCTGCTATCTCTCTGCCAAGGAGATTAACAAGTATTAAAGAGATATTAAAGATGAAGTGGTACCAAACTAAGACTTTCTCCTCAATTAGAAGGATTAGAAGAGAATGGAGAAGGAGTAACTTTTTCACTCTACAATTCAGTGTTCTATAATGTTTTTTACTGCCCTGTCCATCATCTTGTGTCCTGCACCACACATTTGTAAGGATCTGGTTCAATTTTGCATCCCCCAACACTTTATAGAAAAAAAGAAACCAAGGCATAGAGAACTTATCCAAAGTCACACATCCTATTAATATCAGAGCCAGGACGCAAAGATGGTTCTTCTGAGTGGCCCAAATTATCAAGCTGGCCACTGCTCTTCTTAACTACATACTGAAGGAGAACATGCCCTTTTACTTTCCACATTCCATAATGACCTCCTGTGCTGAGGTCATCTTACACATGCTTGTTGCATGCTTTCTATGTGTTTAATGGGACCAAGCACTGGGGAAACAGTAGTGACGAGATGGTCAGATGACTCCCACCTCACACAGCTCATGTTCCTGGAAGGACAGTGCAAACTTTAAACACATTCATGATTTGGCAACAAGCAGTGTGAAAGCAATGCAAGGGAAGCTTAATGGCTAAAGGGTATGTGGATGGAGACCCTGTTGTGGGCTAGGAGTTTGGGTTGCTCCACAGAAGAAGAGATGCTTAAATCAAGACTCAAGCCTTAGTAGGAATTAGTCAGGCAAGGAGAGGAAAAAGAATGTTCTAGACCAGCGGTTCTCAACCTGTGGGTCACAACCCCTTTGGGGGTCGACCTACCCTTTCACAGGGGTCGCCTAAGACCATTGGAAAACACATAATGTACTTATGCGGACCAGTCACACACGTGTAGAGAGCAGCTACCAATAATTTTATGGTTGGGGGTCACCACAACATGAGGAACTGTATTAAAGGGTCACGGCATTAGGAAGGTTGAGAACCACTGTTCTAGGTGAAAGGACCAGAAGGTGCTAAGGCCTTTAGTAGGAAGGCATCTTGGCATTGTGAGGTCAGTAGGATGCCTGTGGTACAGAAAGAGAGGCAGTAGCAAGCGATTGGAGTGGAGGCCTAGTGGGACTTTATGGCCCCCTAGTGACATAGACATGACCCTCAGTCCTGTCTCCACCTGGCTCTAACATGCCCTCTCTTGGCACAGAATCATCAGGACGTATCTTTCACTTGTACATATCCAAGAGTGAATGTTAAAGGGTCCTCTCTCTGTTTGGCTTCCTCCCAGAACATCTGTCCTGCCATATTCTGCAGACAGATGGCGTCTTCCAGCAGTTTGTTGATGTCCATCAAGTTTGCTGAGTCCCAGTCCAAGGCAGGGGACAGCACCCTCAGAGCTTTAAACAAGGAGCTGACAAGTCTCCACATATCCTGTAAATTGGTCCAAGTAAATTAAAGGGATGCAAGCTACAGGTAAGCAGAGCAGCATAGTGGTCAAAAGCATTTACCCTGGGGTCAGTCTGGGTGTGAATCCCAGCTCTGCTCACTGAGACATGATGTTGGACCATCCCGAGCTTCCATTTTGTCACCTATAAAATCCCTCTTCTAGGATTTGAACTGTCGCATTTGAGGCTTTATTCCCCAAAATGTGGTACCTAGTAGGTGCTCAATAAATGCTCATTGAGTACATGAGTGCAGTGGGAGTCCCTTCTTTGGGCTTCCAGCCTATAATCTATGATGAAGGTATAATATTTTGTACATAGCAGGTACCCAAAAAGTGTGTGGGTATGCATGTGTGTGTACATGTAGGTGTTTGTGTATATGTCTGTGTGTATGTGTGTGCAAACACGCGTAAATGTGTATATGTGTGCATGCGTGTGTATTGTGCACATGTGTGGATGTGTGCATATGTATGTGTGTTTGTGGGTATATGTATGCACATATATGTTTCTATGTATGTGCATTTAGTGTATATGTGAGAGTGCATGCCCATGTGCATATGTGGTACCTGTGTGCATACATACACACACATGTGTGTGCAAATATGGTGTGTGCATGTATGTGTATGCAGTTGATGAATTTTGGTATCTGTTGCTATCAGATAACACAGGTTGCCAGGTCCTCAGCCCTAGTCTCTACCCCTTTCTGCCCAAGTTGGAACACCTCCCACACTGCCAAGGTTGAGGACATGGTTACGGCTTCAGGCATCAGAAGGCCATCCTCCATGGGTCGTGGTGAGCAGGCTGAGCTGGGAGACCCCTTATCCCATTTCCCAGTGTTCTGCTTCTTAGTGACCCAATGACAGGTATTTCGGAAGATCTGAACAATCAGGAGGTTGATGGGGAACATGAGGAGAGAGCTCTCCAGCTCAATCATCACTTCTTGCCAAGTGAATTCAATTTGACCTGGGGCAGAGGGAGGGCAAGGATCAATCCTTACTGTACAGCCACCTTCTCGAAGGGGGCTGTATGGTAAGGATTAACCTTGTCCAAAGAGAAGTCTAGCCTATGAGTGGCTCCTGGGAGGTAACTCTAAGCCTTTGGGATGTTGTGCCTTGTAGGTATGCTTTTGTTTACCTGAGGTCTTGGGCCACACTGTATAGTCTATCCTAACAGTGTGATCTATGGTGGGATCTTGGCCACATGGTATCACCTCAGCCTCTAGAGGGTCAAAAGACTAAGGTCAGCCATGTCTATGTGAGCAAGCCCCAATAAGAACTCTGGACACCAAGGCTAGTGAGCATCCTCATTAGTAATACTCTGTGCCTGTTGTTGCACACCACTATCAGGAGGAATGAGCTCTGTCCACAACTTCACTGACAAGAGACAACTGGAAGCTCCATGCTGGTCTCCCCTGGACCCTGCCTGCCCCATGCACCTCCTCCCTTTCCTGGTTTTAATATGTATTTTTTTCCTCTGCAATAAGTGTGAATATAGTGGCATTTATTACTTCTGTGTGTTCCTCTCATTAATTATTGAAACTGAGTGCTGTCTTGAGAGCTGTGGAATCATGTGGCATTTCTAGGGCAGTGATGACTCATGACTACCAGTCACTAGCCCTGACCGCCATGACAGTGGGAATTACCCAAGTCCATTTTTTGCTCAGCTGGATCTTTGGGGATACCCTAGAACATGATGCTTGTCAGCATGGTACAAAGGAGCAGGGAGAAGCAGCAGGACGCCCTCTGGACTTGGGTGAAGTTGCTCCAAGCTGAACAGCTGAAGACAGAATACCAAATGTGTCCATCTTGGAAACCCATAAAAGTCTTCATGAAAAAGAGGTGGCTGTGGACAGGCAGAGTGAGAGGGACAGGCATTTAAGGAGACAGTAATTGGAGAAGACTGGTCTCGTTGGAGCAGTATTGGAATGAAAGGGTGGGATTTGCTCCTAAGATTTGTCATCTGCTTTTTTCTGTTATAGAAGAAATACAGCATCATAGCAGCATCACTTAGATTTAATGATGGGGCCTCTGGACAGAGTGGGTTGTAATCCTAGACTGCCCTCTTACTAGTTGTTTGACGTCGGGCATGTTACTTCACTCTTTGAACATCAGTTTACTCGTCTATAAAATGGGGGAAATAACAGAACTTGCCTCAGCAGTTTGTTAGAAGGATTAAAAGTGATAATTTTTATAAAACATTTGGCAAAGTAGCTGGCATATAGGTAAGTGTTCATCAGTGTTAGCAAGTATTTTTGTTATAATTTGAATATAGTAATACAACCATAATTTATTAGATTTGTTGTAATTAGAGCATTAGAGGATGGTGGTTAAAAATTCCAGACTCTAAGTTCAGACTCAGTTTGAGAGAATAAAAATTGCCAGACAGGCTCTCTGAAAATGGCACCACATTCTCCTTAATCCATATTATTTTTCTTTTCTTTTTTTGTGGGGGGTGGGATAGTTCCCTGGCTGGGAATCCAGCCTGGGCCACAACGTTGAGCGTGCCAAAGCCTAGCCACTACACTACCAGGGAAACACCGCCCTCCCATATTATTTTTCTATGAGTAGAATGTTGTTTAAGAACAGGAGCTCTTAGGGGGTTCCCTGGTGGTGTAGCAGCTAGGTTTCAGCACTCTCAACTCTGCGACCTGGGTTCCATTCCCAGTCAGGGAACCATCAAAAAAAAAGAAAAGAAAAGAAAAAAGAAAAAGAACAGGAGCTCTTCAGGGGCCCAGATTCTCCTGAGAGTGTGCAGAGCTGATATTCCTAGCTGGTGCCTGTTCTGATTGGTCAATGCCAGCACTTCCAGGGTTGAACAGTATTTGGATAATACTTGAACAATACTCTGGGATGTATGGGTGACTTGGACTCAGAGTAAAGGTGTATAAAGAAAGAGGTCAGTTGCCAACAACAGTGTTTTTCTACATGACTGTTTTACTCATTCAACAAATATTTGGTGAGCCTGTTACTGTGTGACATATGCTCTGCTGGGAACCAGGGTTTCACGGGAGGAATGATACCATCTTGTCTTCAGAGAGCTTCTCGTCTAGTTTCCAGATACAGCACATTTTTATGTGCATGATGACAATATCTGCTCTTCTATATTGTCATCAGATAATATCTGCTCCTGTAATTGGACACTTTCTCTGAGCCACTCACTGTGCTAAGCATGTTAACTACATCATTTCATGGGACCTGCACAGGTCTCGTTTGGTGGTAGGCACATTGAACAATTCATTTTTTTTTTTTTAATGTGGATAGTTCCCTGGTTGGGAATCGAACCCAGGCCATGGCATTGACAGCGCCGAAGCCTTTGCCACTACACCACCAGGGAACTCCTGAACAATTCATTTTTCACAATTGGAAGCTGAGACCTGGAGAGGTGAGACTTATCTCAGGTCATGAAGCAGGTCAAGAGCAGACATGTGGGACTTTGTAGTCTACCTCACATCTTTATTATACCTCTCTTGTAGTCCAACCTCTCTGATTTCATACTTTTTCCACCTCAGAGGCAGATCTGCTCACAGTGGCAGCTAGGAGGAAAAGCCACTTTTCAGTACATGCACTAGAAACAGACTTATTTTGAACCTAACTCAAAAACCACTTAAAGTAGAGGTCACAAGCCCAAATGCCTAAAGGAGCCCAGACAGATGTAAATAATTTAAGTAAATGAGTAAAGTGGGTTGGAAGTAAACAATAGGGAGTGGTGAGGACTGTGAGAAACTGGAGAGCATTATGGCCCATGTAAGAGGAAGGCTGGTACTCAGCTCCAGCAGGAATCATGCAGGAATCCTGGGTCAGCATTTCCATGCTTGCCATTTTTTTGAGAAATCTCTTAACTTTTAAATATTGGAAACAGACATAATGTCCATTAATATGAGAATGGTTGAATAAGCTGTGGGACATTCATTCTATGTAACGTTATACAGCTAAAAGGAAAAGTTTGACCCAAACATACTCTCCTGAAAGGTTGTTCATGTTACATCATTAAAGAAAAAAGGCAACATATTTTGAGAAATACCATTTAAAAAGAGATAACATAAACAACAATCTATAGCAGCAGTGTCCAACCCTTTGGCTTCCCTGGGCCATATTGGAAGAATTGTCTTGGACCATGCCTAACATACACTAACACTAACAATAGCTGATGAGCTAAAAAAAAAAAAAAAAAAAAAAGATTATCAGAAAATCTCATAATGTTTGAAGAATTTGTGTTGGGCTGCTTTCAAAGCTGTCCTGGGCCGCAGGTTGGACATGCCTGATTTATAGTGTTGTATGGGTGTGCATGCACATGTTGTATATTTATATCTGCTTTTATGTGTTTGGAGACAGATGTGGAAGGATGTGAGTAAAACAAAGGGAGACAAATGCTGAAAGATTCATTTAATGTGAAATACCATGAAGAAGCTCTAAATGGCTAGACATCAAATCATTATTCAAATCAGTCTGTTCATGTCAGAGCTTGAATTAGAGCAACAAACAAACATTACATTTCTTGTTAAACTTGGCAAGAGTGGAAGTGAAATAAGGGACATGTTAGTCCAAGTTTATGAGGATAATGCTATGAAGAAAATGGCAGTGTACAAATGAATTAAACATTTTTCTGAGGGAAGAGAAAGCATCACTGATGAAGAGAGGTCACGGTGGCCAATAATAAGCAGAACTGATGAAAGCATTGCAAAAATTTGTCAAATTGTACATCAGAATTGTTAGCTGACTATGAGAAGCTTGGCAGACCAAGTAAATATCAATAGAGAAACAGGAAAATCTTAATTGAAAATACTGGCATGAGAAAGGTGTGAGGAAAAAATGGTTCTGAAGGAGCTCACCAATGAACAAAACCAAAGGAGAGTCAAAGTTCACCAAGACCTTTTGGAGAGGCAAGATGATGTTTTGGGCCATGT
Source organism: Lyroderma lyra (assembly GCA_004026885.1). Taxonomy (NCBI): domain Eukaryota; kingdom Metazoa; phylum Chordata; class Mammalia; order Chiroptera; family Megadermatidae; genus Lyroderma; species Lyroderma lyra. Next base: position 56,707 of record PVJL010002464.1, on the reverse strand, counting down.
TATCACTGGTGATGAAACTTGGGTGTACCAATACCACCCTGAAACAAAGTGTCAAAGTGCACAATGTAAGTCAGCCAATTCACCACCACCAAAAAAATTCTGTCAGTCCAAATCAAGAGTCAAAATGATGTTGTTAACCTTGTCTGATATCAGAGGGCTTGTTCATTATGAATGTGTACCAACTGGACAGTCAATCAAGTTTACTATTTGGAAGTGCTGAATGACCCTCAGGGACAAGTACTGTTATTATCCTTGTTTCACAGGTGGGAAAATCTTGTGCCTTACAATGCACAAGATTGGAAGTGAAAATGTTAGATGAAAATAGCCTGAACTTTTCACCAACAATTCATGGCTCTTGCATCAACAATGTACCAGCTCACATGGCACTGTCTATGAGGGAGTTTTTAGCCAGTATACAAATAACTATTGGAACACCCTCCCTACTCCTGATCTGCCTCCCAAGGACTGTTTGCTTTAGCTGGAGATGAAAGAAATATTGAAAGGAAGACATTTTGATGACATTCAGAACATCAAGGGTAACACGATGACAGCTTTGATGGCCATTCCAGAAAAAGAGTTCCAAAATTGCTTTGAAGGTGTGGGCTAGGTGCTGACATCAGTGCAGAGTTCTCCAAGGGGAATCCTTCAAAGGTGACTGTAGTGATACTCAGCAGTGAGGTATGTAGCACTTTTTCTAGGATGAGTTTGTGAACTTAATTGTCAGACTGTGTATCCTAAGAAGCTCTTGACATGAATTTTCTCATTTCTGGGAGGACAGCCTTGTCAGGCATGCCAGAGCCACTTCTGTTGAAGTCATACACCTTCCTGGGGAGGTTGACATCCAATGGCAGATTGATATGGTACCTGGGCATGATCAAGGCCTAGGCATCTCAATCCCATTCTGGAGATCCCTGGGCATCAGCCAGGCTGTTGCTGGGCTGCATTCTGACTCAACTTCTCCCTCTGTTCCTCCTGCCTCCTTCCCTCCCTTCCCATGAGCTGATCCCGGACACTCCTTGATAAACACCCTGCATACTCAACGCCATCTCAGAGTCTATGAGTACCTATAGATGATGCATTTAAAGTATTAATGTTTAATCCCTTAGGTAAATCAAAAACAACAATATAAATGTTGTTTTTCTACCAGCCGCTGGTGGGCAGTCAGGTTGGAAACCACTCATCTGGGTCACTAGTTTTGACTTCGGAATGGAGAAGTCTTGGTTCTAAGCTTGCCAGCTATGGGACTGTGGGCAAGTCACTTATCTTCTTTGAGCTTAGATTTTCCCACCTGTAAAACAATAACAGGCTCATGAGTTCCCCCAGGGGGAATAGGGTGGAAAGTAAGAACACATCCACTCTGCCTTGCTCAAAAACTGAGATGTTAGGGTCTGACAGGTGGTGGGGCTCACTCTGTCCATCCAGGCCATATAGGGTGACAGTCACCTGAAATCCAGAGACCAGGAGAGGACAGTTCTTCATGATAACCAACCCTCACTGGCTGTGTTTCATTGGCAGTGTCCAAAAACCAGGGAAGTACACCCCTTTCACCCTCTCCTCCCTTCTCATCTTGGGCCTTTCTAAATTATTTTTTAGTTGTATGAAGATTTGGGGTGACACTATCTGCATTCATGTCTTTAAGATGAGTTATATTTATAAAACGCTTCCAAGTAAGGATATTAGGGACAGGGCCCAGGAATCCCTGTTTTTCTGAAGCTATCCAGGTGATGCTGATGGGCATGCCTGATTTTTTGAGCCAAAAACAGATGCAGTAGGTGCTACCCATGCTCCGCCAACATCCCTCAGCCTCACCACTGCAGCGCTCCCTGCACTCACCCAACTGCCAGCAGTGGTGTCTCTTTCCCCCAGGCAGTTCATTGGCTGTTAGAGTAGCAGGCCAGAAGAGTTAGAGAATGAATGACCCCTGCAAACCATCCTCCAGCAATGACTGATGGGATTGGTGGGTAAATACTTCAGCTCCCTCAGCCCTCTAATGGGATGACGTTGAAGCCCACGCTCCTTACTGTTTTCTAGAGCTCCATTTGCCCATAAAGGTAACAGGTCAATAATGTACTCTTTATTGGTTCTTTCTCCTCCCTGTTAGCTTTCTGCTCCCTTAGTGGGGCATCCTAGAATTCCCGCTCAAATCAACTATTTGCACTGAAATCCTTGTTTCAGAGTCTGCTTCTACAGCAGGGTTTCTAGAAATTCTAGGGTGGATAATTCCTTGCTCTGGGGGCTGTCCTGAGCATTGTAGGGTGTTTGGCAACATCTCTGGCCTCTATTCACTAGATTCCAGTAGCATCTCCCAAGTTGTGACAACCAAAAATGCTTCCAACATTGCCAACTATCCACTCAGGGCAACAGTGCCACCAGTTGAGAACCACTGTTTGAGGGGAACTCAAACTGAGACAACATCAGATTGAAATGTGACTGCAACTCTCCACAAAGAGAAAAGGACCTGTGGATCACTTCTTCCTGTTAAGGTCGACTTTTCAGTATCAAACAGAAGTGTGATGGATGTTTGATTAGATGGATAAAATTGATTTCTACATTTACTTAACAAATGGTTGCTAAGCACTTACTCTGTGTAGATAGCTGGTTGAAGACCTAAGACACAGCAATAAATAAAAATAAAACAACTTTTAAAATAAAAATAAAACAAATATAAACATAAATAAAAATAAGATAAAAATAAAAAATAAACAGATAAATACCCTGATCTAATGAGGCCCAATGTCATTTTTGGAAAAAACATGGAGATTTTTCCAGGACAGCATACCAAATGCTATTGGTTCTCAAACTGTGTTCCACAGAGCCCTCAGTTTTAGTAAACGAACTTAGTAAGCTGCTGCAAGGGATAATGAATTTTGATAAGGGATATGGCACAGGACAGACTTAAGTAAAGATACTGAGACATTACAGAGACAACCTACTGTATGCTCCACAGCTAAATCTTCAAGGATTTCAAAGAATCAATAAATAGGTGAAATAATTTCTTTGCTACCTCTAGTCAGCCTGTTCAAGAACAGATGGCTTGGTCTGACCTCTTAGCTAGACCCCAGCTAATCAGTTTATCTACAAAATGTAATTCAAGTCTCATTGTTTTCAAATGGTAGGCATTTTTTCTTTCTCCCCTCTCTCTTATAAATTCTGTTTTCCCTTTATTCATTGATAACCGTTTACTGACTGTTCTCTTTCATATGTGAGCAAGTTTGCATGCAGGTAACCAACTGAGTTATTTTTTTATAGGGATAAGAGAGATGATCAGTAGCACTATGCTAGACCCCATCTCTCCCATAACCCACTCCTCCTTTATCTTTTTAAATATTGGGCCATAGGGTGATATTTTGTTTGACAAAAACATTCTTTTCCATAAAAAACAAAAAGCAAGAGATTTTTTTAAAACCCTACAGCACCAAATCCACTATGCTAAACTAACCCAACAATTGACTGGCAAGCACTTTGCTGGGTGAGACATAATGATCGACAGAGAGACTTTGCATAGTCAGGTACCTTCAAGGAAAGTAATTGCCCCTCTCCAATATCTGGTGTAGACTGTCACCAGGTAGTGGTAGTGGGCAAAGGGATTGTTGTCCTTTAGCACTGTGCCTTTCACCTGAACAGAAGGACCAAGTTACAAGGGCTCTGCTCAGTGGGTTCATTAACTGCCCATTAGCCAAGAGTGAGCTGGGCATTTGTGACAATTAAAGGGGGAAAGCAAAGTTATATAAGCTATTATTTATTCATTCCATCAGATGAGAACAATTAAAAACAAAAACTTTTGAAATAAAAATGTACATTTTTATGGATAAAGAGGTTGAGGGGCCAGCTTGCCTGATATGACTCCAGAAGTCAAGGCCTGGATTTGCAACTAGCCTCTTGGCTCCCCACCTGGGCTCCATCCCTTGGACCTTCTGCAAAGGGACACCCCTACCCCTCTCTTTCATTCCTGGGGACTGTACATCCTCATCTTGGCCTGATCCTGAGCATCCTTCCTCTTTGCGCAGATCACCACCAGCACGTAAGCCACACAGAGACTGCCCATGGTGATCACAACCACAGAGTTGTCCTCAAATGTGGCAAAGAGCTCAGTGGTCTGGCAGACATCAATGGCATTGGGCACCACCAAGAATGTGCTTCCAAAGAAGGCAAGGTGGTTGCTGAGGCAGTGTGTCTGGGAGGACATGGTCTGTGGCCCCACCTGCAGTTGCAGAGAAGCTCTGGTGGAAATGTGAGTTCATCCCTGGCCTACTCAAGTCCAAGAGAGGAGAATGATGAAGGGTAGACACTGTCCTGAGGAGGGGATGGGGAGCCTGCTGGGAGATCAGCTTCAGGATTCCTCTTGGGCTTTTAAATTTAATTAAAAATTGATTTTAAAATGCAGAAAATTTATCTTTAACAAATACCTTTGCACCCATCATTGTCAATGGGCTACTGCCCATCTTGTCAGTCTGCTTTGTGTTTTTTTTTTAATTCATTTTTATTGTTAGACTTATTGGGGTGACATCTGTTAGCAAGGATTACATAGGTTTCAGGCATTCAATTCTACAGTGCATTGTCAACCTGATGTATAATAAGTTCACCACCTAATGTGACTTCTCTTTCCATCACCTTATATTTAGCTTCCCCCGCTCCTCTCCCACCCCCTCCCCTTTCTCCCCTCCCTATGCTTTGTCTTTTTTAGATAAGTATTGAGGGTAAAGCTGAAGCCCTCTCTGTCTCCCACATTCCACCAACAATCATCATCACACTTTGGTGTGTATCATTCCAGTCCATTCTCCCACCTCATAGTCATTCACTGGACAGATATTTGCTGAGTGCTAATTCTGGACCAGGCAACAGACTAGGTGCTGAAAGGATATCCAGGTGACTGATTTATCTCAGTTTGCCAGAGACATTCCCACTTTTCAAACTGAAAACCTTTAGTCCTGGGAGCCTGCTCAGGACTGGGCAAGTTGAGACAGTTGGTCATCTTACACTGATGAGTAAAAGAAGACGGAAACTGGGGGAACCATGCAAGGAAAAGGGAGGGACAGGTGTTTCATTCAAAGCTGGTGTCTCAGCACCAGAAAGTATTCCCTAAACGTGACACCGCCACTAGATCTAGGCACCTGAGGCCCCTGTCCTGAGCTTATTATTGGAAGGTTTCCACTCTAACTGTCCTCAGGCTGTGCCCCTCAACACAGGATAAGGAGTTGGGACAGAGGGGATACTCCCACCACAGCGCTTATCAGCCAGCCAGTACTAGCACAAAGCCTTGGGGAACCCTGAGAATGAGCCCCTCCCTAAGTTTTGCACTCTAGATAACCTCACTTGCCTTACCTTAGTCCCAGCCCTGGGATTCCACACTTTTAGACTGTGGTTTAGAAATCTGGAACCTCAGATTTCCCTGCTTCTAGGGCCAGCATAGACCTGTTCCTCAGGATCATACTTCCATGGTGGACTGGCCACTGGTGTGCCCATCCCTAGACACAAGGGTGGCTGGATATGGCTGTGGGGGTGGGGCATTTGGCTGGAGCTTGGACATGTGGTCCCATATGTCGTGGGACAGCGAAGTCGGAGGCAGGAAGACAGGAATGGGCCAGGGCAAGGACCCCTACTTACGCTCTTAATTCATACCATGTGCTTTGGGGTAGGACTTCCCTTAAGCCTTCCACCAGCTTGAAATCTGCCCCCTGGGCCCTTTGGTGGTACAGAAGATTTAATTCAACCCCATGACGTAGCACTGTCTTTTCCTTCTACGATTCCACTGTGAGGTGGTGAGGTGGGAGGGAGCAGAAAACAGTGGCCTGCAGAAACTTCTCTGCTCAACGCCTGGTGAGGAAGAACCTGCCACAGCCCAAACATTGCCCCAACAGGTAACTCTTGTCTCTTTTCCTTTAAATGAACCACCCAGAAAAGGCTGACCCCTCCACGTGGGCATGGCACCAACTATTTATTGATGGATTTCACATGGATCTTCTGTGTTTGCTCTGTTGTTTTTTGTTTCCCAATCCTGCCCAGCATTTGGCATGCAGCTGTAGGCCTTACGAGAACACCTGGCACACCCAGAATGGGTGGGGCTGGTTTCAGAGAAGAAACCCAGGCATGTGCCAGCGACATGACTATCTCAGTGCTGGGAGCCCAAGGACCAGACTTGATTTATGCCTAAGATCTTTGCCCTCCTGTGTTTTCACAAAGACCTGGGGGACAGTGGCTGTCTCAGCCTTTTCCAGCATGAGGGCCTCTTTGAACACCTGAAATTAACCTATGCATCCCCTCGAAACAGTAGTTACACCTTTAGTATTCTTCGAAAAAAGTAAAAATACAGTTATCAGACCCCTTGCAATAGTTTTGCCTTTACCCCATGACAAGGTCTGTAGCCCATAGATTTGAACTTTCTTTAGCTATTTAAAAAGTTCAGAGGTGGTTTTCCATCCAAACTTGATTATCCCATTTACTTATTTATGGCTCCTCAATGATCTTTTTACATATAGCTATATCTGTATCTATAATGAGCATCAGGTACATAGTATTGGATTAATATAATTTTTGGTCTCTGACACACGTCTACATATGCCCTTTGTACATCCCACATTCACATATGTATGCATTAGTAGGTGTCTATTTTTAATAAGATGATAAGCATCTGAGAACCCACAACTCTACTTGAAAGCTAGGAACATTCCAGTAACTTACATTTAGTTAAGTGATCCCTCCCCAACCTCACCCCATGCTTCCCCCCACCCAACCACCATGCTGAATCCCATGTTCATTGTTTCCTTGATTTCCATTTTATATACAATTTGTCTTCTCTGTACTCAGATTGGCTAACATAGCAACCACTTTAATCTATGGAGCATTTACTCTATGCCAGGCACCATACTAAGTACTTTATACCCCTAATCTCATCTAGGGTCCACCCCAACTGAAAGTATCCTTTATGCCCATTTTCAGATGGGAAAGCTCAGAGGGGTGGGTTGACTCATCCAAGGTCACCTTGCTAGAATTGATGAGGTGGAACTAATGAAGTCTGTTTGATGGCAGAGCTCATGCTGCTAGCCTCTATACTATCCCACTTTCTGAACCTCAGTCCTCTGAGGGCAGCCTGCAGCAGGTATTCTGTGCCAGCAACATGGAGATCAAACAGCTTCTGGGGGCAAGGACTCCAGGGTCTCATTCACAAGGTACAAAGGCCTGTGCTGTGAGCATGGAAAATCTGTTGTGCCTTGGGCATCTCAGTGTGCCTTTGTCTCTTCTTGGTGCTCTGGGAAACTCCCTGTATGTGGTAGCTAGAAGCCATGGCAGAAGTTGATGACGAAACTGTAGTTGCAGTAGAAACAAACCCAGAAGAGGTCTCAGCTCTGAGTCCCCTTCTGGGGCTCTGCTGGAACCTGGCTTCTTAACACTACTTGTGACTGTTGTCATGTGACATATGTTTGCCTTTTGCTTCATGTCTGTACCCTCTGCTAGACTTACAGCTCACAGGTTTTGTATTTTGTTTTGTTTTCACCATTATATCCCCACTAGTTGGCTAGGCACATGATGAATATTTGCAGAAAGAATAAAAGAAGGTATTTATGGTCTAGTAGGTGGAGAGAAATTTAACTAGACATGGAGGTTGCTGTTCTTGGGGAGAGTATGAAATGCTGTAGAAGTCCAACAGAGGGAGACTCCAGACTCTGGGAGGCTTCCCAAGGAGGTGGCATTAGAGTGGGAGATTAAAAGGTGAATAGGAGTTTTCCAGATGGGGTAGGGAGGAAGGGCATTCTGGGGGAGAGAACAGTATATATAGTGGCATCTCTAATACTGCAGAGATGACTTCTTATGGCCTCAAAGCCAATGTCTGCTACAAGAACACTGTTACAGACCGTGGCTGCTTAGGGGCAGAGCAGAGCTGACCTGAGACAGGGATTTAATTGCAGTTAATAGAGCCACATGCTATCTAAAGGCTCAGTGAGACTGGGCTAGGCTCTGGAGAAGCGGTACCTCCTATCACTAAGGCCTGTGCTCTGGAGACAGAGGGACCTAAGTTTGAGTCCCAGCTCTTCTACCTTCTAGGTGAGGGATTTGGGGCAAGTTAGTTGGGTTTCCTGAGCCCTTGTTTTAGCACCTATAAATATGAATACCAACTATCTTAGAGAGTTATTGTGAAGATTTGATGGGATAACACAAGTAAAGCATGAAACACAGCACCATCGGATAAAGGACGCGGCTATGAGTTCAGTCCCTTGGAAATGACACTCTGGCCTTCCTTAGTAACCCGGAATCAGCAGGGCTTCCCAGTTGTTGTCCACCCCTTCAGCAGTCATTTGTTTCCAGTGGTGAGTGCAGCACACTTCCTGTTTCATTTGGCTCCCAGGGCACCAAGGAAACAGACAGTTTTCAGTGATGTCCTTGGTGGATGTGGACCCACCACTCTGTTTAGGGCTATGGAGGAGGCCAGCCTAGGTGCTCTGAGAGTTAGTTCACAGTAGGAAATCTGACCATAGCCAGGGGATTGAGAAGCTTTTGGAGGAAGTGACACTTTAGGTGGGACCTGAAGGAGGAGTTTATTAGACTGGAGGGTAGTGGTGGGGGGCATTCCAGAGGGAGGTCATAAATGAGCAGGATACATCCAACCAACCTTCTCTGTCTTCTCTTCCCTCTCCTTACCTGGCACCTAGAGCTGCCCCAAGTCCCCTGGCCCTCATCCCAAAACACACCGTGGGACAGGAAGGTGGTGAGGCACCCTGGAGTTGGCTCCAGGTCAGCCTCGGGGATCACAGTTAGATAGTAGACACCTTCTCCAAAATGCAGGTCCTCTGGGCTTAGGATCCATGTGGACAGCCCATCTGTGAGAAGGGGTCTCCGTGTCAGCCCGAAGCCTTGTGGAAACGGGATAACATCATGGAAGAAGGGGACTAAGATGACCTGGCAGGGAAGCCTACCTTCATGCTCTCCCCAATGTTCTGAGAGTACCCTCTCCTCCTGAGACCAGGAGCATAGAAGAGGCACTTCTGGGTCCGTGTGCAGAGAATGGCTGCCAGGTCATACAGATGAAGGCTCAAATTCAGACTCTGTCCCTTCTTGGGAGAGGAGGAGCCCAGGAGCTGAGGGAAGAGCCTAGCCCTGGGCCTGTACCTGATTCCAAACAGAAGCTTTACTCCGGGGGGCCCAGGGTGGTGGAGGCATTGCAGATGGCGAAGGTCATCAGAACAGTGCCCTCCTCTGGGGAAACGATGCAGGTGGGCACCTTGGGGGAAGCAGAGAGCTGATCACATAGGTGTCCTCCCTGTAAGTATGCCCAGTCACTGCTGAGGAGTGAAGACAGAGGGTGCTTAGGGGCTGTGTGGGCCACACAAACTTCACCAAGCTTTAGGATCACCTGGGGAGCTTGTTGGACATACAGATTTCCAGGTCCCTCTCTGGACCCCAATAATTGGACCTTTCTGGAGGTTTTAGGGCAGGGTCCAGAAATCTGCAAATCTAACAACTCCCCTGATGCAAAGCATCCTGGGGTCTAACTTTGAGAAATTGGGTGGAGATAGAGGAACAGAATCAGACAGACCTGAGCTTGAATCCCACCCAGTTCTGCCATTTACTAGCCCTGTGACCCTGGACTTGACCTCTTTGAGAGTCAGTTCCTCACTGGTAAAATGGGACTAATAAGAATAGTTGCTTCACAGAGCTTTGGTGAGGAGGAAGTATGTTGGGAAATGATGACTTACTTAAGTTCACTGAGCTAGGAAGGGCCACAGCTAGGATCTATAAGCAGGCTTCTCCCACCCAAACAGGGCTCTTTCCAGGCCCCCACAGCACTGCGAATAGACCCCAGTTGACTTGTACCAACATCCCATATTACCTGATATAATCACCTCGTTTTTCAACAAGAGTTATGTACCTGGAAGAGCTGGGCATAAAGAGAATCTTAATTAAACTTATCCCTTGTCCTAGACTTAATTCAGAAGGCTTGGGGCAAACCCAGGAGTGTGCATTTTAAATTAGTACCCCAGGTTATTCCAGTGTGGATGGTCTATGAGCTACTTGGAGAAATACTGAGTCAGAGGAATCCACCAAAAAAACATTAATCACCTTCATTATTTTCTTTTTGAGAATCTCTGTTTCCCTGTGCTTGGGGCTTGTTTTAAGTAAGAAGTGCTGAATCATCCCAGTAGGATGTGCAGGCTGCATGACCCCAGAATCACCTGCTTGTACCACTGGTGTTGCCTCAACAGCTCTGCACAGTACAGTTCAGAGGCAGGTGTTTTTATTGCACCTCATTTACATGTGAGGAAACCAAGGCACTGAGAGGGTAAACCCCTTGCTTAAAGTCTCCCAGCTAGAAAGTGGTGGTGGTGGGATCCACACCAGAGTCTGTCTGTGTATGGCTCCCACCCTGCACTCATGTCCTATATTTCAGGGCTCTTGGTTCACTTCCTGTGACAGACCAATTCTGTGTTAAGGGATTGAAGGGAGGCCTTCGTACCTGTCACTCTGATTCAGATGACCTGGCCCCACGTGTGCAGGAGGGAGCTGTTCAGCAGCAGTGTGCAGGTGTTACTGTGAAGGAGAGTTAAAAACGAGGCCAAAATCCTCAGTCTCCAGGTTTCAGGAAGGGGCTCAGCCTGAAAGAGAGCACAGTCCAGAGCCCCTGAGACTGCAGTCAAGCCTCTGGGTGTCAACAGGACACTGGCCTTTGAGCCCTGGGAGGCCTTTCAGATTTGTCTCTGGTGGATGGACAGCAGCACTGCCTGCTTCCCTGAGGTCTGCCCAGATATCCAATCTTCAGCCTGGTTAGGGTGTTTGTCCTTGGTCAGGTTCCCTAGTAACGAGCCTGAGAGGAGAAATCAAGAATTCAGTGCTGGTCATTTATTGAAGGAGGGCTCTCAGGGAAAACCAGTGATAGTGGTGGTGGTGGTGGAAGCAGAACAGGGTGGAAAATAAAACTAGACAGAGAATCAGTCTTAGGAGGCCTCCAGCCTCAGCCTGATCCCATGCGGAGCTCCAGAGCAGACGTGTATAAGCTGCACCACAGACATGATCTCATTCAAAGGCAGGGGTGCTGGACTGTTAGATCCCACAGTTATTGACCAGAGGCCACTCCACAGCAGCCTGGGCTGAGGTATCAATGGTATCTGCTGTGGTGAGTCCCCATTATTTTTGCTCCCATGCATCCAGTCTCTCTTCTGACCCAATGCCCTGGTTTTCCTCTGGGGAATGCACCCCACCCCCTGACTCCCACTTCATAGGCTCTGAGTGCAGTTGACCCACTCCCAGTCCTGGGCATGTGACACAGGTCTGGTCAAAGTGGGAAGGCGTTTCCATTTTTGAATGGTTGCCAGTGTTTTCATCTTCTCCAGTGGGTTGTCATCTAAATACCAGCTGAATGTGGTCGCTGGGAGGTCATCCCTCATGGCGACCCTGAGCATAACATTGTTTCTGGCATTCACTGGCCCACAGGTCTTCTCACAGCTGAAAGGGAAACAAAGAATGGAGTGAGGAGGCTTGCTCAGGCATCGTGGCCACCTGCCTGGCCTTTTGTCCAGTTCTCCTCAAGTCCTTTGAAAATATGAGAAAGCACTTTTGTTTAAGTGAAAGATGGAATAAAAGCAACATGTGCTCCAACTAAAACTGGAGCATAGCCTTGGCCGTGAAGATGGAGTGATTTGTAACTAACTGAATTCCCATTTTATTCATTGCACAGAGTAATAATGATATGGAAAATTCATAAGGCTGAGACAGGACCCTGGGCTCAACTCCTGCTCCTGCCATTTATGAATGGTCACCTTGCATGAGTCACTTAAACTCTTTGAGTCTCAGTTTCTACATGAGGGGATTAGAGCAGACAATTTCTATGAGTCCTAATTCTAATAATAATAAATGAATGTTGTGATTTTATAGCATGCAGCAGTTTGTATATAACTTGCATTATTATGAGCTTACCCAGTGTTTACCACAACCCTATGAGCGACACATTAGAATCCCCCCACCACAGATGAGCAAACCAGGCTCAGGGAACTTATGTGATTTGTTCCAGTGACACACTCCTAAGTAAGGGGATGGAATGTGAACCCATATGCTTTGACCTGAATCCTGGGCCTTCTCTATAATATCATCCCCCACCCTTGAGCCAATGAGAGATCATTTTGGTATTTGCTGGGTGTCCAGCCCATTCCCAGGTCCTTTCGGTTTTAACTTTGTAATAGCAGACAATTGAATGTCCTTACTGCTGTCTTCATCTCCATCCTAATACAAGTGTGCCAGTCATTCTTCATTTATTCTGCAACCCACTCTCCAGCAACAATTTGCGGCTCTGGGCACTAGGAGACTGATCTCTATAGACTACATCACCCAAACTCCCTCACCTTCTGGCTTCTGGTTGGGCTCAGCCAATGGGTAGCATTGGCTAGGGATTGGAGGGTGAGAGGAGAGAGACTGAGGTATTTATTTACCACTTTCCCTGCTCCTTACCTGATGGGCTGCAGTTAGCAGAGGCTGTGTTCCTCTAGCCAAGACCACAGCTCTTTCTGGGGGGCACCTTTTCCAAGCTCAGGTCCTAGATGGTTCCAGTAATGCTATCCTCCCCACCTTCCTTACAATGGCTTCCCCCTGTTGTAGTCCTGCATTGTTGTCCCTGGGTTGTTCCTTCGTCCCTGCCTATATCTCTCATCCAACTCTCTCTGCCTTGATCCAACTCTCATCAATTCCCAGCTCGCATGACCCACCTGCTTCCAGCAGGGACCTGGCCAATAGATGAAGCTACCTTGACCTTTCATCCCGATTCCTGAAAGAACCTGAGCAATCTCCCTCTGTCCTCTCTTGCCCTCCTCCTCCAGCCCATTCTCCACCCTGCTCCCAGAGCATTTTGAAGTAAAATGGGATCATGTCCCAGCCTGCTTAAAACTCTTGGATGACTTGCCTAGACTCTTAGGATAAAGACCAAAATCATGTCTTTGACATGACCTGCAAGACCCTTCCCACTCTTCCAGTTTTTTCTTGGACCTCTCTCTTCCTCCATGCTTTAGCTACACCAGCTCTTTCGCTTTCAGATTATTCTATGTTCCCTCCCTTTGCCACTCTGTTTTCTCTCTCCAGTCCCTTTTTACCTGGCCAGGTTATTCCTCTTCACTCTTCACATCTCCACCTTTTCCTGACCTTCAATCGGGACAGTAACCCCTGTGAGAACTGAGAATGGGTTTGGTTTGGGCCATCAATGTGAACTCTGCCCCAAGTCAATGCCAGCTGAGGTAGGTTCTCAGTAAATATTGGCCAAATGACAAATGAATGGCATCTGCAAGAGTTTACTGTCTCTGCCCCACCTGACTCAAGGCCTGAATTCCAGGGGGATGGACACATAGAGGCACTGCTCCTCTCATTTCTGCAGCTCCTTGCCTCTCCAGACAGCCAGGTGCAGGGTGACTGCAGAGTTAGGCGGTGGCAGGCAGGACAGTGGAACCACCTCTGATCGGTGTGGAGCAGCTACCTCTCGACACAGTCACTCCACTAAGCCCAGCAACGTCCTGAGAAAGAGAAATGGACAAACACTCTCCACCCGGGAACTCTGAACTTGACACATGTGGCTACCGTTTGGTTTGGGGTTTTTAGAAGAAAATGCTCATGGATAAGAAAATGGGCTTAGGTTATGATTTTTAAAAAACTTCCACTTGCTGGTTGCAGGAATGGTGCTGCAGAAGGATACTTGTAGGAAAAAGACCCACGCTTCACCCAGAATCTGAGCAAACCTGCAGGCTATGTTGGTTTGTTTTGCACCAGTGACTTACACTAGTAAGCAGGCAGGCAAATAGCAGGAGAGGTGCCAGGAGGATACACAACCCCACCTAGGAGAATGTCCAGGACAGCTTCCTGTCACTGATGCAGTTCTCACGCCATGGGGAGTGGTTGTCCACAGCTGTATGACCCTGTGAGATACACTGGGGACCTGGGGAGCTGTATCTCCATCTGGAAGGCTGCAGTGTCATCTCCTGCTTTATGAAACTGCCTTGGTAAGTCTCTGTATCCTTTGACCTTTGACTCTGTTGATGGATATTTATCCATCAATCTCTTTGCTCCCCACATTGCTCCCCTCATGGTATAATCATTCTCAGGACATGTCCAGGGGTCAGGTCACCAGGTCTGCCACCTAAGCTCTGTATTTGTAGCTTTTATTAATTCAGATAAAAAGAAGTAATATTCAGAAGAATGTTCTGACCACTTAGCAATTGATATCAAAACCTTCAAATTTTATATCATGTTTGACCCAATTATTCCATTTTTAGAAATTTATTTATGAAAGTAACCACAGATGCAAATAAAGACTGAACTATTACAGTGCTTTTAAAGGCAAATAATTTGAAACAACCTAAAAGAGGGCACTAGTAAATAAATGGTCATACACTTGCTGGTCTATTATCCTATAAATATGAACATCAAGGTGGAGAAAAAGATACCCGATATCATGACATTAAAATATGCAGGATATTGTTCAATGAAGAAAAAGGGTCACAAAAGCCATATGTGCGGTATGAATGACATTCATTTTCTTTTTAAAAGAATGTGTATATAGCTAGGATATATAGCCTTATGAAAAGGAGGACAGCCATTTTTTTAAAATGAGCACTACTGCTATGATTTTGTTTTGTCAGAAAATGCCTCCTCACTTTGTCCTTCTGTGCTCTTCCCACTGGCATACCCAGGGTATGGAGGTGAAAGGAGGGACCTGCCTCAGAGGGGAGGGGTGTTTTATCACTGACAATGTTTGTAGTGACAATATAAAAAGCAGACTGACTTTCAGGATTATAGTTCTTAAATTATCTACAGTTATTGCATCTCCTTGTGGCTTGCCTTCAGGGCCACACCCAAGTTTGCTGCTGTTACCTCCCATTTCCATGAAATTTGCAATCAGTGGCACATACAAGGTACAGAAAATGTCAAGCATGCGTATACTGGTATGGCGGTTAAACTGCAAAGCTGCCCACCATCCATTACTCCGTGGAGATAGAACAGTTTCAGAGCGCTAAGGCCACCTACCACAGGACCACTGGAAGCGTAAATCCTTGTCACTACCTGGCCAGCCCAGAGTCATTGTGAAAGGATCCGCATACCGACTAGGCCCCACATAAATCTCCACATCTCCCTTAGCTCTCTGCAGAAAAAGCAGCTCGTTGGTGAGACACCCTTCCCCTACCTCAGAGCAGTCTGTGCCAAGGTGGTCAGAGTACAAGGCATGGCATGGAGACAGGCCCTGTGTGATCTTCCTGGCTCCCCTCAGCATGGATCACTGGGTAAGTAACTTTAGCTGGAGTGTGGGCTCAGCGCTAAGGGTCCCCCATGTGTTCAACTGTCTTACCAGAACCTGCTCAGGGCCAGGCCCTGTGCTTGATGCTTAGACAAACAGGAACATAGAGCTGGCCTCTGTTCTCACATTTTGCTGGGAAGACAGATGGGACACCGATGATTAAAACACAGAGTGCTGACTGCCACCGGAGAGGAGGTGCAGGAGATGATGAGAACATAGGAGAGGCAGGCAGGAGGTTAAGAATGCAGGCCTTGGGGCCAGGCAGCTCTCAGGTGGGATCATTGTCCCTGGGCCCTCTGGCCACTGTCTAAGCCTCTCAGAGCTTCTGTCCCTCCAAGGGTTTAATAGCATCTGACTCCCAGGGTTGCTGTGGGTCAAATGAAAGAAACTAGTGATGTGTTTCCTCTTGAGTCTGGTAAAGAGGTGGGTGCAGAGCTGTCACCTCTATAAATTAGACAGCTGGCATCAGGGCAAGCTTTCCCAGAGGACAGGATCCCGGAGCCATTTGGAAGGAGGGGGAGTGAAGGGGAGCTGGGCCACAAGGGAGAGCGTGTGGATACTGAGAAGAGGGATGGGCTGGCACACAGAGTGTTCCTGGAGTCAGTTCTGTTAAGACCTGTGAAGCTGCTCAGACCCAAAGGGTTTGATTTGGAATAAGATGAAGCTGCAGTGGAATTCAATCCCCAGTGGTCTCCACGGCCTGAAAATAATACCCAAACCCCCTTGCCTTGGCCCTAAGACCCCATGTGATCTGGCCTCTGTCCATCTGTCTGTAATATCCTATATCCTCCCTCTACAGGCCTTGAGGCCTTCTCATCGATGCACCCAGAGCGCTCTTATTCTGCTTTCCAGCATGGCTGGCTGTCTTATCTTCAGATCCCAACTTAAATGTCACCTGTTAATAGCCCTTGTCTGACCACATTTGCTGGACCACCTTCGGTTAGTTGCTGTCATTGCACCCTATTATTCTAGTTAGACACATCACAATTCCAAATTATCGGTTAATTTGTTAGTCTCACCGATTAAGCTTCGTGCAGGCAGGGATTACATTTGGTTATTCACCACTATATTCCCAGCCCCTAATACCAAGCCTTGAACATTGGAGAAGCACACTAAGTCTTATTTATTGAATAAATGCATGCATGATTAATGTCAACAGCATGGAGTTGAATTCTTAGTCTTGCTCTAAAAAACTAAAGAACCTAGTTCTAGTTTCTGTGCACTGCCTTAGCTGCATATGACAAATTTGGATAGGTTGTACTGTTATTGTTACTTAGAAATATTTTTAAATTTGCCTTGTGATTTTTTTTCTTTGACCTATTGATTTTTTTTTAGAAGTGAGCTGTTTAATTTCTGATATATACAAAGATATGTACATATCCTAGATATCTTATTGATTTATAACATAATTCTGTTGTAGTTAGAGAACATGCTTTGTTTGATTTCAGTCCATCTGGGTCTCTATTCAACCAAAAGAAACCTCAGTGATTTGAGTGTCCTGGTTATTGGCACTGAAAAACCAAAACCCAGAACTAAAACAGAGTGCCTAGACATCTTCTTCTTATAACATTAAGTGTTTAAAAAAATACTCACATTCTTTTCCTCAGCGTTTGTTCCAGATGGTTCTTGGAATCTGGAAGGAGCTGTAAACACAGTGGGAATGGGTGTCAGACTTTGGTGGTGTTTGTAAGGTTGTCAAAGGCCAGAGCCAGAGGGTATGTTGAAGAGCCGCAGGGGATCTGCCTGTCTTTGGAAATAGTTTAGGGGGACATAGCAAACATTGAGGTCATATGGAAATTGTCAAAAGCAAAACCATCAAGTTCTCCACTGGGCTAAAGACATCTCTTTAGTAGTTGAGAAAGGCATACAGCTGCCAATGCAGATAAAACATAGAATCAGACATGCAGTGGTACACTCTTAATGTTGGACTACCAGTTGAGGAGGTTGGGGTGGAAACCCTGATTTGTAGTGTTTGCTAATTTCTATATTGTACTGCAAATATACCCACCAAGGCAGATTTCAAGCTACTAAGCTGACCTCACTGAGTGTGAAGAGATGGGCATAACCAGCTCTGGCAAGCTGGTAGGAGCTGGCCTCAGCATCTCGTGGTGTTTCCAGATCCTTTTTTTGAGCTCCTACTGGCTATGTGAACCTGGGCAGGTTAGTTCTTCTTTCTGAATCTTAGCTTCCTCATCCATAAAAAGGCTGAAAGCAGTCCCTATTTCTCAGGGCTCCAGAAGGACTGACTGCTGTGCTATATATGTATACTATTGCTTTGTAATCTATACATCTATAAAGAAGGTTAGTGTGTTAAGTCAAAAAAATGGAAAAGGTACACTCAATTGATATACTCTAAAGATATTGAAATGAGAATATGATTAGTATCTAATTCAAGTATCGTGATTAAGATAGGAACTTAGGGTTATTCCATATGATTCACTAGGCCCCAGGGACTCGGATATTTTAAGATCTGGCTACTACTGATCTTTGGAAAATTCTTTCCCAGTGAGATCTTATTTCCACAACTATATCTTCAAAGGTTTATAAAATTATACAAAGCAAATTGCCAGACACAGAGGACTTTCTTAACCTTAAGTAGGAAGGTGGTTCAATAACGCTGACGAAGAAATCAGGAAACATAGTTGCTACCTCTGATCTTACCATGAATTAGCTGAGTGACTTTTGCAAAATCATTTAACCTCTCTGGGCCTCAAGTTCCATATCTGGAAACAGAGGGCTCTGGACAGTAGAGCGGATACCTGATAGTTTTTTTCCCCTATCCAGGCATCCATGCCCCCTTCTTTTGGTAACAGCACCTATGGGTGGTATTTCCTCTGGGGAATCATCCTTCCCCCACTGTCAGTCCTTGATTTGGGTGAAGTCAACCCTCCATCATGTTCCAGGATGGATGTGTGATCTGGTCTGCCCAAACTGAGTACCACTTCCCCCTTGTCTGAGCAAGGGGTCCAAGAGGGAATAGGAACCAAGGTTGGCCAGCAAGAGGCAGCCTCAGGACTTCTGCTAGAAATACCAACTAAAAGGTGCTCTTTCTCCTCTGGGGTTAAGCACTGAAGCCTGGGGCCATTTCGCTGCTGCTTGGGAAGAGGGATCAGTGTGAAGCAATATAGAATTAAAAGATGGAGAGATACAGATTTCTGAAGACATTGAGTGTCTGGATCCAGCTGCACCTAAATCCTGAACTTTTCATTTCCTCACATAATAAAAATTCCCTTTTGATTTGAGACAGTTTGAACTGCTTTTCTGTCCTTTGCTACTCAAAGAGTCCTGGCAGACACAC
Organism: Lyroderma lyra; assembly: GCA_004026885.1. Lineage (NCBI taxonomy): Eukaryota > Metazoa > Chordata > Mammalia > Chiroptera > Megadermatidae > Lyroderma > Lyroderma lyra. Next base: position 38,153 of record PVJL010002464.1, on the reverse strand, counting down.
TCAAGGTGATCGTTAAGCTCTGTGACAGCTACTGTTGGCTGCCTACCCAACAGCCATTACCCATCCCTTCCTCTGGGCTGCCAGAATCCACTTTCTCCCACAGAGCTGAAAATGCTGTTCCTGCTTCCCAGCATCTCTCACAGCTGGGGCACATGACCCTACACTCGCCAATGCTATCTGAGAAGAAGATTGCTGGGGACTGGTAGGAAAGATTTTTCACTAATAATAAGAGGTGTACCTGAGGAAATGGGCCTTCTGCTGCTGGATAATGCTGGGTCGACATGTGGTGTCTGGAACTGCATGAGAAGCAAGCCTAAGGGCAAAGCAAAATCTCTGAGGGTGGTAGAACAGAATGATAGATTGATCCTGGGTCCTTGCTGGTGACACTGAGTCACTGAACCAACTCTGCAACTACTTACCTCCTAACTTCATAGTAGGTGAAATAATAAAGCCTTGAACTTAAAGCCACTTAGGTTGGGCTTTCTGCTGCTTGCAGCCTAAAGCATCATAACTAATGCAAACGTTTTAGAATTCTCTCTTGGTAGTTGAATGTTTTACTGCATACGTTGTTGCCTTTTTAGAGTAACCAGAGAATTCTTAATATCTGCAGAACAAGATAAGTATTCAAAGCCCTGTTTTGAAGAGCCCGTTGTTAGGTCTCAAGCAAGTACAGTGCCCTAGACTCCTGGTCATAAGTTTTATACCCCAGGCAGAAAGTCCTTGCCTGTGACACTGATGCTTCCAAACTCAAGTTGGAGAAGGCATTCCTCACTAGCACAGTGACCAGGAAGGTGCCTGCAATGCAAAGAGCGGAGAATTAGGGGTGTTGTAATAAATTGTTTAATTCATGCTGAAACAACTCTCCCAGCTTTTCCACTCCACTGATGGCAGCATCTGAATCTTTTATCCTTTGAGCATTTAATAAACCCCTATTGTATGCCAGCCGTGGTGCAAGGCTGTGGAGGTACAAATGAATGAAACATGGTCTTTGTCCTCAGGGCTCTATGGTCTAGTAGGCCTGCAGGACACTAAGTGCCAAACCATGGAAGGAATTGGCATGTGGGCATTGTGGACATGGAGTGAGTGGTCACTTTAATCTCAAGGGAGAAAAAAAATGGTTCATGGGATGGGGCAGGGGCTAAAGCAAAAGTTTAGAGGCGGAGTAGTACTGATTAGACAGATTAGAGAGGAAATTCTGGAAGAGGGAGACATGACAGGATTTTATAAAGGGTTGAGAGGGTAGAGAGAGGAGAGAAGGATTTGTAAGATTTACAGGTGTGTCCCACCTCTCCTCCCTCATGGGGAAGGGTGGTACCTGCTACCTTCTCTTCTCAAGCCTAATGAGGCCATCAGAGGGGACCCTTGGAAAGCTGGGTATGTGTTCTCTGAGGTTGGGAACTCCCATGGATAAGTGCTTTACTCATGCTCTTGCAGGGATGGTCTGTGACAGCAGGTAGAGTAAGAGAGAGAGGGAGTTAAGGGCTGCATTTTTGCATTTGACTATAGGGAAATAACTATAGTCAACTGATAGCAGGCCCAGGAATGAGTGAGAATTTTCTATGGACCCAATGTTTCCCTTAGGGGGAGAGAGTGCTGAAGAGAGTAGTGAGGATGAGGAGAACGGAGAGAGAGTGACCCTGTTGTAGTCCAGAAGAAGCAGCAGCTGGATGGGTGTGGTCAGCTGAAGGAGGGGCATCACCCTATCCCTGGAGCAGAGGGATCCAGCAGGGGGCTTCCAGAGCCCAGAGAAGCACCTATGAGAGGCGGCTGCAAGTATCATCTGGGCCCCGAGAGCAAGGCCAAGCAGGCCTGAACCAGATTCCCTTTCCTTCCTCCTCAGCCCCTTCATTTCTGTACTTGTCCAAATCTGTTTTTCTTGTGAGGAGAAGACTGTTTAGCACCTAAGAGTGAGCCAAGAAGTCACAGGGCATGCTGAAATTTTATCTGTTACTCTCTACTGAGTAACTTTTATAGGAGACAAAAATTAACTTGCGTTTGAATTACAGCCTATACATTGTGTGTATTTTTCATTGTCATTTCATTCTGGATTCTTCCTGTTCCAAGCTGGACCTTTGGTACCTGGCAAAGTTCCAGTGTTATTCTTCTTGAATCTCTTGTCCTTTTCCATCTGTCTTGCCAGGTCCCTTGCTGAGGGCAAAGTAGCCCCACATCTGCATAATATTTCCTTCTTTCTCACACACCTCTGATATCCAGGGCAGGGGACCTGTGGGCAGGTTCCTGGGTGAGCTGGGGGCTCTGTGCCCCTCATCACATTCCTGCCAACTAACCTCACCACACTGCCCTCACGCACTCTGTTCTTTCCAGATTAAATGCAAATGTCTGTTCTGGTCTCCTCCCCTGGCTGGTGCCAGCCAGTCTGTCCCCCAGCCAGTCTGTCGCCCTATCTCTATTCCAGGAAGTGTCTCTATGACACTTCCTTTCTTGTCCTCCTCTCCCCCACTCTTTAGTTTTTACCTCTCTCTCTCTCCCCAGGGCATGGACTGAAGTTTCCTGAACCACACTTTCTTCTAGAAATGATGGAAGACATCAGAATACTCCTGCTCTCTTCCAGTGGTTTTCCGTGGGAGTGATTTTGCTCCCCAAGGGACAGCTGTCAATGTCTGGAGACATTTTTGGTTGTCACGGTGCTCCTGGCATCTAGTAAATAGAAGCCAGAGATGCTGCTAAACATCCTACAGTGCATAGGACAGCCTCCCACAAAAAAGAATGAGCCACTCCCACATGTCAGGATTGCCCAAGTTGAGAATCCCTGTGACTATAAGCTCTATGAGGGCAGCTAATATCAGCCTCTTCCTTATATTGTGACTCAGGCTGGATGCTGAGAACATGTGTGTCCAGGACACACTGAAAACTGACTGACAGGACCCTGGACTCTTAGGTTGGGAAGGGAAGAGGAAGGAGGTTTTGGAGGAGTGCCACCAACCCCAAGTACCTTCAAGAGGAACTGCCACATGGTAAATCCTAGATAGCCTCCAAAGGCTCTCTTCTTTGCATCCTGCTATGTCAAAGGTCAGCTCTTTTGGGACCCCGTGAGCCACCAAGATGTTGGCCAGTAGATCCTGTTCAAGCTCCAAGTGGTCAGAAGCCCAGGAGGCCCGAAGCCCCAACAGAGGCTCCATGAAGTGGGCTGTGATGTTTGTGGAGAGTGCAGAGGTGGTGGTGTCACTGGTAGCTCAGATTTCCAGGTGGTGCATCCCAGGACCCATCCATTGCTGGGCTACCCTGTCCAGGGTCAGATTATAGGGGAGTGGGCCCCTCTGCATGGTGGACTCAGCCAAGTTGTGCTGACAGCACGGTGTAAAACATCCCTGTTCCTAGGTGAGGTAAGAAACATTTAAGAATGTTGGTAACAACCATGTAGTTGATTATACCGAGATAGTTCAGACTCATACTCAAGCTCTGAAGTGAGATTCTGGACATAGACATAGATACAAATATAGCTATAAAGACATATGTGAGGATACACAAGGATTTACTCTGAGTATTAGGTTCCTGAGCAATTTTTCTTTTTGTGTCCTCTCTTATCTATATATCCTAATTTATTTATACTATGCATCTGTTACCCCTAAACTTAAAAGTTTGTAATAAAAATATTAGAACATTTTGTTGACAGGGATATCCTTGCAGGAAGGCAGGCTAAAAAGGAAGCAAATCTTAAGATTATGGCTGGGTTTTTTTTGGATGAGAATTAGCCTCAAGTCCTGTTTGAAGAGGAGCAAATGAAGCCATTTCCTTCCACTTCCATGGCTGAAACTCTGTCCAACAGGAGAACTCAGCCTGTTCATGTTGCGATGGGGCTTCCTTACAGGTTGGGGTGGTTGTCCTAACTGGATGCTGAATTTTTTTTGGGGGGGGGGTGCTGAATATTGTGATTGACTCTTAAACTATGATCTAAACCAACAGATTAGAATTCTTTCAACAGAAACCATGCTGGTGTGTTTCTTGTTTGAGTGACTATGATGATGATGATGATGATGCAGCAAGTTCTCTGAAAGCAGGACTCCTGACTTACTGCTGCTTTTCCCACACCTGGCAAAGAGTATGCACTCAATTATATTTATAGAATGAATAAATAAATGAAGGACTATTTTAAGTTTCCCAGGTAAACACAGTAGTCATCTTCAGCCAACAAGCACACCAGACAGAAAGGAGCCTCAAGCACTTTAGTATAGCTCTTATAAGGCACTGCTATGAGTGAGGCTCCAAATGGTGTGAGGCCACACCCACCTCCGCAGCTCTGTGCTTCACAGCTTACATCACAGGCCTCTGTCTAGATCTCTTAACTGGACCTGTGCCTGGGTAAGGATGGGTCTTGGCTGGGAGGATCTCTATTGAGAAAAGGGGTGGTATTCAAAGTATTTAACAACTGAAACTGTGTGGGTACCAGCTAAGTAGAATGAATGTTCTGATAACTCAGAATGGACATTGTGACCAATCAGAATAGATGCTGTGACCAGTCAGAATTGACATTGTGACTAATGAGAAATGTTGCTGTGACCAATCAGAATGGACACTGTGACCGATCAGAATGGATGCTGTAACCAATCAGAATGGACATTGTAACTGATGAGATATGTTGCTGTGACCAATCAGAAACTATGACCAATCAGAATGGACACCTTGACTGATCAAAATGGACATGATGACCAATTAGAATGGCCTCTGTGACCAATCAGAAAAGAAACTGTGATCAATTAGAATGGACACCAGCCATAACAGTTGCTATGGCTGTAGCAGTGTGTAATAGCTGAATATCAGCCTGACTTGGGGCAACATAATAGTGCCAACCTGGTCAACTGGCTGCACTGAGATGAGCTCAGGCCCAGCTGGTATCACTCCCAGTCCTATTCAAATCCCCCCAACAAGTTCAATTCTTGCAATAGGACTACAGCCATGCAAAGAAAGGCCTTCGGAAAGCTGGGAGCTCTTACTAACTTTCTAGCCTTGTGGCTTTGAACCTTTGAACCTTTCCTCCAGTTCTTCATCTGTCAAATGGAGATAATAACAGTATGAGTCTGACAATTAAGTTCACAAACTCATGCTAGAAAAAGTGCTACCTGCCTCATCACTATGGTCACCTTTGAAGTACTCCCCTTAGGAAATGATGCACTGACACGAGTGCCTAGTCCACCCTTCAAAGCAATTTTGGAACTCTTTTTCTGGAATGGCCATCAGAGCTGTCGTCATATTACCCTTGATGTCCTGAATGTCATCAAAATGTCTTCCTTTGCATGTTTCCTTTATCTTCAGGTAAAGAAAAAAGTCATTGGGGGCCAGATCAGGTGAGGTGGGGGGTGTTCCAATACAGTTACTTGTTTAGTGGTTAAAAAACTCCCTCACAGACAGTGCCATGTGAGGTGGGGCATTGTTGTGATGCAAGAGCCATGAGTTGTTGGCAAAAAGTTCAGGTCGTTTTCATCTAACTTTCACCCAGCCTTTTCAGCACTTCCAAATAGTAAACTTGGTGGGCTGTCCAGCTGGTACAGATTCATAATGAACAATTCCTCTGATATCAGAAAAGGTTAGCAATATTGTTTTGACTCTTGATTTTGACTGATGGTGATTTTTGGTTGTGGAGAATTGGCTGACTTTACTGTGCACTTTGATGCTTTGTTTCAGGGTTGTACTGGGATACCCATGTTTCATCACCAGTGGTAATATGGCCCAAAATATCACCTTGCCTCTCCAAAAGGTCTTGGCAAACTTTGACTTTCCTTTGCTTTTGTTCATTGGAGAGCTCCTTCAGGACCATTTTTGCTCACATCTTTCTGATGCCAATATTTTCAGCTAAGATTTTCCTAACTGTTTCTCTATCAACATTGACTTGGTCTGCTATGCTTCTCACAGTCAGCCAACAATTCTGACACACGATTCTATAAATTTTTGCAATGTTTTCATCAGTTCTGCTTGTTACTGGCCACCTTGGCCTCTCATCATCAATGATACTTTCTCTCCCTTCAGAAAAATATAATCCATTTGTACACTGCCATTTTCTTCATAGCATTATCCCCATAAACTTAGACTGACATGTCCCCGATTTCACTTCCACTTTTGCCAAGTTTAACAAGAAATGTCATGTTTGTGTTTTGCTCTAATTCAAGCTCCAACATTCTCACGACAGCACGCAAAAACACACAACAATAATGAATGCAACTCAGCAAGAAGCTGCCCCATGTCGACATGAACACAGCTGTGAAACACAGATATATCAAGGTTATGAAACCTCACTGAGTTGTTTGTACACTGCTGCCAATGTAAGCTCATAGTGGCAAGTTTGCAAACTTAATTGTCAAAACTTGTATGTACTGGGTGGGTTAGTATATGTAAAGCACTTAGATCAGTTCCTGATACACACGAGGTGCTAAATAAATGAGAAGCTAAGGCACTAATTTGATAAGTGATTGCAGTTAGTATTTACTAAAGCCTGGGATAGATTTGGGGGAAATCAAGGTTGCCTTGTCCTTGACCATTTCTGCAGACTCACTTCCCTTGAGCTCCACCTGAATCCACATAGGGTCCCCAAAAACTGCCCAGCAGAGAGAGCTGCTTCCTGACTGGAACGTGCCAGAGCACCTAATCACATTGAGCCTCTCCGTCTTGTCTCACATTGTCACTTGCTTCTGAGCTGTCACATGCCACTCACTGGTTGTGCACTCAGCAAACACAGTGAATTCCCCAGGGGTTGTGAACTGGTGGGTCACATTGCTGGACAAACTGCTGGAAACAGAAATGTTACCAGAGTTGAGAACATGCAAACACGTACATGCATGAGTGCAATCACCCACCTTACAACTTTCCTGCTCTGAAAAGATTAACAGATGAAGATAAAGGTGCTGCACAATCAAGCTCTCAGTGTTCTCAAAGGTCACACTGAGATGTCTCACAGCACCTAAGAGTGGAAGAAGTAGCACTGACCAACCAGGATGATGAATATTGTGTTGGAAGTTCATTTTCTGCCACTTATACATTTCCTCTATGGCTCATATAAACCCCCTATCTGGGTCTTCTTGTTTCATCTATAAAATACTATTCCCCAGCCTGCCTTTCTGAACCTTATCTTCCCTGTCTGTAAGATGGGATCAGATTGCAAACATATCAAAATTAGGGTTTGTTTTGCTTCTCATTTTCCCAAGGGGATTAATTAAAACTCTCTAACATGACCTGCAAAGATGCTCATGACCTCCCCTCCTGACCTCCTTCTCATCTCCTCTTTTCTAACTGTGTGTTTCCTGAGAACAGTACTTTCAGTTCCCAGAACATGCCACCTCTTGCCCACCTGCAAGCGTGCTGATCTTTGCTGGGAAGGCTCTTACCCATCTCTTTGTTCACACTTATGCTCCTCCTTTGGTTCTCAGCTTAAACATCACCTCAGGGAAACCTCCTTAGGTTCCCTTTACTGCTGTATCTTTGCTGCTTCTCCTAGGTGACACTCATCCCTTGTGTGCTTGCTTATCCACTGTCATTCTTCCCTATTGGGCTGTCAGCACAGACAGTGTCTGTCTAGTTCTCTGTTACAACATACCTGGCACCTAGCACAGAGCCTAGCACACAGTTAGTGCTTGAGAAATAGTTGACAAATGAACATATTTGTGAAAAAGCTTAGGAAACAGTAACCTGATTCTTGGTGCCAGCCAAGATGGAAGAAGCCCACCATACCCTGCTTCTTCCCTTGATTACAACTAAAACCTTGGACAGAGTTAAAAAAATAAACTGCCTGAGGACTCTGAAAAATAAATAAGACAGATTGGGAAGGAAAGTCAAAACTTTAAGAATCACCCATAAAGATGGGAGTGTCCTGTTTTGTATGTTTAAAAAAATTTATCTCTTGGCTTTGTCCCCAGGGTAGCCTGAGTCATGGAACTGCACAGTGAGTGAAGAAAACAAACCCCCAAGAGAAATGCTTTCTGTTTAGCTAGAGAACCAGGAAAAGAGACCAGTGAGCCTGAGAGTACAGAGGAAATACCTGTTTATATTTTGTGCTGTTTCTCTTTATTTTCCCCTGGTTCTATCCCAGGCTGTCCTCTCTCTGCACTGACTGCCTGGGGTGATGGGGACACCTAAATCCCTAAGAGAAAACTCATCTTTCTAACTAGGGGAACCATGAGAAAGGACCTGTGCTGCTATTGCATCCCAGTCCAACTTTTCTTCCTGCCCTATTTTAGTACACCCAAGAAACGTCCTGCACCCCAAATCAGAGCCTGTTCATTGGTACTTAATCTGCATACTCTCCTAAAAAAAAAACTTTAAATTGGCTGGCATCAATGCTCTTTTGAGTTTTTCAGCACCATCTTTCATTTTCCCTCAGATACCCCTAAACTCCCAGTGTAGTGAGGTGCCCACAACTGCCTGGGGATGCCACACTTCTCCACATCTATGACTTCCCTTTCTCTACATCCTCTGCTCCTGCCTCATATTTCTGGTCCCCCACAAAGGAATTCAGCTCTAACAATTCTTTCTGACCCTCATGTTCCACACAGTCATTTCTTTTGCACCTCCCAGTGGGCTGTGTGCATCTAGGTCACTCAAAGGCAGGGGTGTCCAACCTTTGGCTTCCCTGGGCCACATTGGAAGAAGAATTGTCTTGGGCCACACATAAAATACACTAATGAGAGCTGATGAGCTTTAAAAAAAGAAAAAAGATCTGTGCATAATTTTCATAATGTTCTAAGAAATTTTATGGATTTGTGTTGGGCCACATTCAGAGCCTCCCTGGGCCACAAGTTGGACAAGCTTGCTCTAAGGCTTACGTTGTCCTGTGAATGATTGATTTCCAGGGAAGTCCCCTCTAGATTCTGCTGTGTGCAGAGTGACACCGGAATAGATTGAAGAATAGTGGCAATTCCCAGATCTGTCTGTAGGTGGCGCTCAGTTACCTAACGCTGGACTTGGACAAATTTCACCTTAATGCAAATTGTTCCATAAGGCACATCATACAATTTCAGAAACGTAGAAAGTTTTCCATGACACACAGAGAAACAAAGCAGCCTGCCACACAAATGTACACAAGATATGGGGAGTGCCAGGCGAGAAGGAGCTTCTAAAGGAGAAGTCCTTTAACTTTCATTATGTGGTTTCTATCAGAGGTTGGATTCTGTCCCATCACCTCATGTTATTTATCTACCATAGCTATAGAGCATCCAATTTAGGTCTTAGTTTAACAAGGAGTTAAGCAGAAGTAGGAGCCTGCACAAACACTTTCTAAAAAGCACAGTGACGATTACAAAAAGCATGTGACCGCTGTATACTTCAAATTCGTGCCATTTTTCACATTGTCGATTGAGTGCGGAAGTTGCTAATGCTGATTAGAAAGCATTAGAAATGTATCTCCCAATGTTAATAAAAATGATAGAAGGCAGGTGGGTAGTTTCAAGGTCTAACAGGTCTTCAAAGGATAGTAAATTGGATTATTCAGGTGGGGTGATTATAGAGGATGTCACCATCTATGTCTTTTGAAAGAAAAAACATGCCAGTTGCTTTCACTAAGAGCTAATGTAAAGTATTGCTTATTGTTGTTTCACTTAGATTATGGGAAAGGTTTAATTACACAGGGAATTCCAGAGAGTAATGTGACAAACACCCTTGAACTCACCATCTAGAGTTGACAAATAATTGCATTTTTTTCCCATTTGCTCCAGTTTTTTTTGGGGGGGGGGCAGTAAAAATAGTATTTTATTCCACCCTCTCCCACCCCCACCCCCAAAATCCCAGTACACTTTTCCCCTTCCTCCAGTTTTTAACTACTGTTTGTTTGTTACTGGACAGCCCATGTGTAACTGAAGGTCTTAGGAGGGTAACGTGTAGTCAATTATGCCAAATTCAAGTCCTGTAAAATTGAGGGGTTAAAGGTTGTATAATTTAACATTTGTTGTTTTATTGATGAAATGGTAGCAAATGGGAAGAAACCTGCAGAACAATGCCATAGGTATTTGTATTGCTTAATTTCCCCCACAAGTTATCTTCACATGTAATTTCTCATTTTACTCCAATCAAAGCAGTCATCAATAAAAATAAGACCAGGAAGGAAATGGAAACCCAAGACCAGGGTCCCACGTCATATTGGCAGCTGCTTGCATAGGAACCCCAGCCTCCAAACACCAGTTTGATCGGTACAATGCCTAAAACCTCAGAGGACTGCTAGGTTTGAGATCTGCCCTCAATGGAAGCAAACTTGGACTATGGACACGGCTGGGCCCCTGTTTGCCTCCCCCTATGCAGGGCTTTTGGGAATGCTGGGCACCCATGGGGCTGGATTCAGAATCTTTAGCTCCCACAGGGTAAAACCAGAGATATTATGGGGCTAGGAGAGGGGCTTATGGGCTTCCATGATTTCTCTGGGCACCCATGTTGAACTGGGAGTTCCTGTAAGGGGCCCCAGAACCCAAAGAGGACCTGAATTTTCTGACACATTCTGGGTACCCCTCTTACAGGGGCACCCAGCAGGACAGAATGGCGCTTACACAAGGCCCAGGTAGGACTTCACAATGTTAGTAATTGGATTTAGCTGTTACCAGGTTGGGGAGGTAACTTTTCCCTGGAGAATGTGGGATACAGTATGCTCAGACCCCAATGCTATGTGCTGTATAATCCATCAGAGGCCTAACATCCTGAGCTTTGTTTAATGCCAGACCGTCCTGGCTCGCATCACCATGCTGCCACTCACTAGCTACATGGCTTAGACAACATTACCTGTACCTTTGTAAAAAAGCACCATCCAATAGAAATAGTATGAGTCACATGTAGAAATTTAAATTTTCTAATAGTCACATTGAAAAAACTAAAAAAAAACCATGAAATTAATTTTAATAATTTATTTTCTTTAAACTGATATATCTAAAATACATTCAATGTGTAATCAACATAACAAATTATTACTGAGATATTTTACATTTTTATGGGGGAGGTGGGACTAAATTTTCAAAATGCATTTTACATTTATAGCATATCTCAGTTGAGAACAGCTATATTTCAAGTGTTCTATAGCTCATGTGGTGAGTGGCTGTTAACGTTAGATGGCATAACTCTAGTTCATATGGTGGTTGTGAGGATTAAGTGAGATTATACATGAAAGTTGCTTGGCTGGACTATTATTAATATTGCTATTACGTGTTTTATTCTTACCAACAAAAAATATTGCCACATCAGGTGAGCATCCTCTTCACTCTATTATGGGCTCTTCAAACAGTGACCCAGGAGAGGTTCTACACAGAGCCAAGTGGAAAGGACCCAGCTCTCCATGACTATTCATGTGGCCTCCATAATGAGAAACCTGTGAGCACCAATTTCTACCATTCTTGTATGTATGCCCTTTTGTACCGTGGCTCTCGCATTCCTTCCATCAACAGGGGGAGTTTGTTTCTCTACCTGCTGAATCTGGGATTGGCCATGAAACTTGCTTTGACCAATGGGTCATTGGAAAATGTGCCGTAAGTAGAGATTTGAAATATACTTGTACATTGGACCTTGCTCTCACTGTCTGCTAGAAACCCTTCTTCTACCACACAAGTGAGCCAAGGCTAGCCTGTTGGGTGATAAGCAACAACACATGACCCTAGCTGACATCCTGCTGACCACTGGACATAAAACGAAGGTCTTCCTAGGCCATCCAGCCAAGCTGAGCCAGCCCAGATATGAAAAGCTGCCTAGCTAATGCAAAGAACCATGATATGTAATAAATATTATTGTAAACCACTAAGTTTCAGGATGCTTTGTTATGCAGCAAAAATTCACTGATACACCCTGAATCAAGGTTCAGACATTCCTCTTACCTCGAGGGTAGTAAGGATCAAAAGTGTGGCTATCTCCCGTACTAATTATACAGGACAGGTTCCGATATAGGGAGAGCGGAGCCACATTAGGGAGATGGTGACACTGTCAAAGATGAAACTCTCATTGGAGACCATCAGCTGCAGTCATGCAGATGCAAACACAAACGTCTATCTGCCATTACAAAGCAAAATTGCATGTTTCTGTTTAAAACCAACTCTCATATTCACCTGTCCTTCATCTTTATGTGAGGCTTTTAAAGTTTTTCCAATTTACTTTTTACTTTTTAAAGGTCTGTTGAATTTTATTTTCTGTTCATAGGTAATACATGACCAAGATATGGAATTTGAAATTTATAAAAGGGGATAGTGAAAAGAAAGCCCCCCACGCAACTCCACTGCCAGACCTCAGACCCTCAGTTGTGCTCCCCAGAGGCAACGACTATTAGCAGTATCACGGGTCACCTTCCAGAGACATCTACACGTTCACAAGCATGTACGTACGTCTCTATTTATACAAATGATGCATACTATATCCATTATTTGGCACCTTCCATTTTCTTCACTTAGTATATCTTGGAGATTGTTCTATATAAATTCAGTTAGAGCTGCCTTGTTCTTTTTAATAGATGCATAATGTACCATAATTTATTTAACCAGGATCCTATTGATATTCCAAATGCCTTTTATAATGTTTAAAAAGACAAAAGGCAAAGCACCTTTAAGAAAATCTACTTGGCTAAGGTAGCCGATGAATCATTTTAAGTCATTTAGTGCACATTAAATTTTACAAAACCTTGAGCTTCAAAAGTTGATGTGAAGGATCAGGTAAGAGGTGTAATTTGCTGGGTCTTCACACAGCCCTGGGCTAATTTGTGTAGCATAATCTTTCCATTTCTGAACAAAAATGAGAAGGGGAAAGGTCTAAGAAGCAAAATGAAAAGGACTTTCTTGAGCTAGTCAAAAAGCCCTGAGGTCCTGATTCACAACTACCCGAGGAACATCAGGATGCATCTAGGCCCTTCTGCACATAATGGGGTGGGGTGGGGCTGCTGAAGAAAGTCTCTCTCATAAATTAAAAACTAATTGTGATCAGAACACACTGATTCACAAAGGAACAGGATATTTCAAATAAAGTTGGGGCAGAAAATTTGCTCCACGTGGGTGCCAGACCCAGCTTGCCCCCTGCCCTAAGCTACACACTTGTCCAATGACAGCAACTGGCAGACTGGCAGATCTCCAGCGGGCACTCTTTGTCCATTAGCAAAACCACCAAAGGGAGAGCTGAAACACATGGCCTCCTCTTCCCAGAAAATAGAAATGAGACACCTCGCTCTCCCTCACCCACCCAGGCATGCCCAGCAAACCACTGCTGGTAAAATTTGTCTTCCTACCTCCCGCCCCCCCACCCCGCCCCGTACCCCCTTCTCTGTGTCTTCTCCTATCCCACAACCTCGCTTTCCTGCATGGCCCCAGGGGAACCCAACATCCCCTGACTCATTGTTTCCCGTCAGAGCTCCCTGCACCATTACACACGCCCTCAAAAGACATTGCTGTTCTGACCAATTAATGTGTTGGACAATGGTATAATCTGGTGTCACAACCATAGGGGAAATCGGTGCTCTCATATACTATTAATAACAATGTAAATCAATACAGTGATTTTGGAGGGTAATTTGGCAATATCTAGTAACACTTAAAATGCACATTGTGTGACGCAGCATTTCCACTACTATGGATCCCTTCTCTTGAAAATAACCCAGGCGTGTGTCAAGATATATGCACAAGAATGCACAACAGAGCACTGCAGAGTGATATGTAACAACGAAAAATGGGAAGCAACCTAGATGTCCATCAGTAGGGGAACTGTTTAAATAAATTTTTACATAATCTTATAATGGGATACTATGTCATCATTAAAAGAATAAGATAGTGACTTGGAGAGATATCCAGGATATATTATTAAGTGAAAAAAATGAGTTGTAGACTAAATAGATTTACATTATTATATTTTTATAAAAATATACATATATAACATAACAGCCATGACTATGAAAACATTTTTAAAAGCAGGGAAGAATTTGTTCTAAATAGCTAACGTTGGTGTCCTTGTGGGACTTGGATTATAGAATTGAAGGGAGGGATTTTTCCTTGATTTATAAAACTTTTATAAATTGTGGTAATATGAGTTATTTTTATGGCTTTCAAGATCTGTATTTTAAAAAAGTCTATGTGAAGGCTGGTAGTTGAGTGGTTGTGGTATGTGGAAGAGATATTTTGACTCCTTTCAATCAAGTAACTTGGGTTTTGTCTGTTGCATTCATTGGGTCATCCCATGGAATTCAATTTGAAGGGTCCTGGGGCCAAAAAAAAAATAGTTTTTTAAACTTCTGGCTTGACAGTTCATTTCTGTAACAGTACCTTCAACACTTTACCTCCATGCTAAGCCAGATGATTGAGGTCAGGCCTCAGGACAGCACTTTGGGGTGAGGAATTATTAATAGTATACAGCCGATCAGTACCCCTCACCCAGGGTGGCTACTCCTGCTGCTCCAAGTGGGGCTGGACCTGGCATGGAAATAAGGGAATTCCCCCACCTGGGCACGATATGGACTCACCTTCCTGACACTGGTACTGCACCCACAGGTGGCTACCCTGGGTGGGACACAGGTCTCCAAAGAAGGTCCCATTTGCCGCCACCTGGCATGCCTGAAGCCCCCTGGCACTGACCTGGGAAGTGCTCATACCCCAGCAGAAGCAGGAAGAACATAAAAGGGTAGGTTCGGACAGAGAAGAATGACCTCATGTTCATTCATTCCCCTGCTGTCCACCCAACAAACACATAGGCTGCCCGGAAAAACATCCAGCCATAAACGCCTCTATTTTTCATATTACATGGCTGGATACTTTCTGGTCAGCCCTTGTGTTTGTTGGCGTCTACTGAAGACCAGGCACTATGCTAGGTACTAGGAGAGAAGTAGGATTCCTGTGCTCAGTAGCTCAGGGTCCAACACAGTGGTTCTCAAACTTTAGACTGCACCAGAATGCCCTGGAGAACTTGTGAAGACACAGACTTCCAGCCCCCACCTGCTGTGATTCTGATTCAGTAGATGTACAGGGCAACTTGAGAATTTGCTTTTCTAATAAGCTCCCAGGAGACATGCATGCATGCTGCTGGACTCCACTTTGAGAACCACTCGTCCAGTGGCATCTAGTCAAATGGCCTAAAGTTGAAACCTACACCCTGAGAGCTGGCAAAGAGGACAAGATTAGGAAACTAGCTACAGGGATACTGAGTGCCCACAGGAGGGAGAGGCCAGGCCAGAAACTTCAGGGTCATCCTGATACCTCTCCTTCTTGCTTATGTAGGTGAATGAAATGCCTACAGAGAAGCCTGGGAGAAGGAACACAGGTGTAGTGGCCCTGGTTTCCTCCTTGGCTTGCAGCAGCCCACCTGCTTTCACGGGACCCTGCAGGCCTAACAGCAGTCACAGCACTAGAGAGGAGAGGCTCCCTGTGTCCTGAAGGATAGAGGTTTCTGAGACCTTCACACCCCCCAGGAGGGTGCAGAGAGACCCCCACCCCCACCCCCATAACCCCTGAAACTGAATCATTACCATAGGGTAGATGCAGCTCAGAGGCAGTTTTAATCTGATTTAGAAAAATCAGGTCCTAGAGAAACTCTCCCATGTGAACAACAGATTTGTTCAGCACTATTCACAGTAGGATGGATTAAGATGCAACCCATACAGCTCTCAACAGAGGAAGACACAAATTGTGGCTTAGTTAAACAGCGGACAAAACGGATAAACTAGCATAACATGTATCAAGATGGATAATATGCCTCGAAAACATAACGTTCACAAAAAAAAAAAAGATAAAGAATGAAAAGAGAAATAAAGGATATTGCAGAATGACATATACAATATGATACCATGCAATGCAGTACTGTATAATGCTTAGGGTTGCATACATAGAAGACAGCAATGAAAAAAGCACACATGTGATTAATAAACATGAATTTATGACAGGAGTCAACCAAGGAGACCTTCACAGGAGTATCGGCTGTATAGCTATAGTTGTATTTGTTTTGTTTCTTTACTGAGGAAATCTTAAGCAAATATGGCATAATGTTAAGATATGACAAATTTGGGTAGTGGGTCGATTGAAATATTTTTTATTCTTGTCTATGTTTTAAGTATTTCAAAAAAAATTTTTTTAATTAAATTAAAAAACAAAAGTGATGTTTCTTGCATCCAAGTTGGGTGAGGAGCAAAATGCCCACTAGACCCACTGGGGTCCAGTGAAGAGGTGAACTACAGCACCCGTGCTTCCCCTCTCAAGGCTGTGGGCAGAGACTGGCCAGTTTTCCCAGTGTCGCATGTTCAAAGTCAGGTAAGAAGGTTGTTTGAGCATTCTAGAATGCTTTGCTAGGCTTCACATGCCACTTCGTTCCTGACGCTAACCCAGGATGCTGGACACCTCCTCCAAGTCCGAGGGGTGTCCAGCATCCTGGGTGCAATAATGGGGAGTCTGGTACCCATAGAAGTCATCCTGGATCTGGATTGCCTCCCCTGAGCCACAGTGCAGGGTGGCATTGAGGTCCTCGCAGGCTAGACTCTGGCCAACACCTGGCAAAGGTAAGGTGACACCTTAGGAGGGCTTATAGTCATGGGCAAGTGCCTGGTTGTTAGGAAATGGAAGGGTCTCAAGGGTCAGGACTGTGAGAAGCGAGGACACAGTGGAAGCAGACTTAACTGGTAAGTATGGCTCTGGAGCCAGACTGCCCTGGGGTCAGACCTACCCAGCCATGCATTGGCTGCATGACCCTCTACAAACTACTTAGCTTTTCTGTGTCCTCTTTCCACAGGAAGGTGTCAGTACCACACCTTAAAGGGTCACTAGGAGGATTAAATGAGTTTGTACATGCAGAGTAAGGGCTATATGACTGGTAACTGATTCCACCTATTTCAAGTACCTTCCTTGAGCCTTATCTGAAAAACAATGGCTGGCCCATAATAGATGCTAAACTAGCATTTGTTGAATGAATGAATGATTTCAATGAGTCTTCATACTAGTCCTATGAGCTGAGCTCAGTGGGTCAGGTGTGCAGAGCCAGAAGGTGGGAAATGCTGAATTCAAACTTGGGCCTGTCTGTTCAGTAGGAATGCCACAGAGCAAGGGTTGGAGACGAAAATCTGTGTTATCTCCTATAGCTGCTATGACAAATTACTGCAAACTTGGTGGCTTAAAACAGCATCAATTTATCATATTACATTTATGAAGGTCAGAAGTCCAAATACAGGTCCTACTGGGCTAATATCAAGGTGTGGGCAGGGCTGGTTCCTTCTGGAGCCTCTAGGGGAGAATGTATTCCCCAACCTTTTCTAGCTTTGGGCTGCCCGCATCCCTTGGATTGTGGTCCCTTCCTCCATCTTCAAAGCCAGCAGCATAGCATCTTCCATTCTCTCTCTCTCTGGCCATAGGCAAACCTGGTTCAAGTCTCATCTCTGTCATTTCCCTCATCTGTGTGGTCTTGGGCAAGTGACTTACCCTTTCTGAGCCTCACTTTTCTTAGCTTTATAATGGGCCTAAAATAGAATGGTGGAAGGACTTCTGTTAATGATAAATAAATGTACACGGAGTGCCTAGCTCAGCACTGGAACACTCCTACTTGATACCTGTCAACTGTTTATAGTGTGACCTTGTGACACTCTAGGACCCTGGGGGGCTGTCAGAGTCTGAGAGACAGGCTTGAAGTTGGGGTAGAGGAGGGATCAAGGACTTAAGGAGGCTGTATTAAAAAGAGAGGGAAGTTGCATAATGCACAGATTCCCAAAGCTTCCATGTTTCCAGAACTAGCCAGGCAGGGGAAGTTAAGCTTACATGCACCTATTTAAAGCTAAGTGGGGAGGAGGAGTCGGGAGGATGGAATAGAGGCTCCTATAAGTGTCTAAACCCAGAATGGAGGCTGGGAGCCAGGAGCTTAGAGCCAGGGAAAGGGCTGGGCTTAGGAAGCCCAGAAGTTTCTGCCAAGCCTGGCGTGAGGGTCAGTCCCCACATGACAGGCAGGACCCGGTATGGGGCCATGGGCTACTCCTGCAAGAACTTTTACACACAGTCTACAGGGAGGGGTTCCCAGGTCCTACAGAGGGGTTGAGGCATGAGCAGCAGCTAGCTAGAAAGGGCACAAGAGCAGAGCAGTAGGGATTGGGAGGTGGGATGTGAGATGTGGGGGTGGGGTACTCAGATCTAGGCTGGCCAGGGAGCAGATGTCAAGGGTAAGTGAGAACAGCCTCCTGGGACAGCATCTTTCTTCATGGGAAGACTGGAAGAAGAGAGTAAATAGGGCTGAGCATTTCTCCCTAGATGCAGGTGTATGAGGAAGAAAGACAGAGATTGATAAGCAAGACTAGTTGGTAGGTAAGTGGACAGGGAGAGCAATGTGAACTAGAAAGACAGAGTGAGACACAGCAATGCATAGCATCAAATAGACAGAAGGGAATTTAGAGAGAAAGAGAGAGAGACAGAGAGAGAGAGTTTGTGACAGAGCATCACACAGAGACAGGTAGGCAGTTAGAGAGACACAGAGAGACATAGAAATAGAAGCAGAGAGGCAAAGAAGCAGAGAGAAAGAAAGAGACAGGGTGAAGACAGTAGATCCCACAACAGAAGCCAGCTCACCAAACCTGCAGACGAAGGCGCATGGCTGTATGCAGTTGTCTGAGGCAGCCCACCTGGAGGAGGGGTGTCTCCCAATATATTCTCAGGTGTTGGGAGCTGGAGCAACCTGCCCTCAGCACCAGTGACTAGTTCACATTTGAGGTGTCCAGCCAGATCCTGGGTCCTGGCATGAGAACACCACCACCAGAACTTGGAAATGTATGTACAAGGCCTGCCCCAGTTCAGCTCCTTGTGGACAATAGATAATCAATGCTGGCAGGCTAAAGGCCTCAATTTCCCATGCCAGTGAAGGGACATTTCGTAGCTTTTATCTTCCAACACTCAAACATACGAACTTGACCTAAACACCAGGATGCCAAATCGGAGAGCCCATATAAGGCGGTTGGATTAATAAACGATACCTCCAGCCTCTATCGAACCATAATCTAAAAAACAGCATAGAAAGTGTTCCACATAGAAGAGAGGCTCTTGTCAAATAGGTCTGGGCTGTGAGTTAAACAGAAGCAGGTTTAACTTTAGGACTCTTTAGAGCCTCAAATACAGGGATGTGACTCTTGAAGATGTGTGTGTGTGTGGGGGGGGTGTATTTCAAGGACACTAGCAATCTAGAAAACACTAGATATAAAATATTTACTATGAAGACTCAAAAATGTATTTATTAATTTTTTAAAGAAAAGAAATCTATATAAATGGTTAAAAAATTCAAAGAGTTTGAAAAAGTATAAAATGAAAACATCTTCCCTCTCTCATCTTATTGACTACTCCCATTATTTTTATGTTTCTTGTGAGTTTTTCCAACCCAAGTTTTATCCATACATCAGCATCCATGAGTGACTAAAGTCTGTTTACACAAATGCCATCATATTGCACACAGTGCTTTGTCCCTTGCTTTTTAAATAACATTACATATTGGAGGTTGTTACACATCAGCCTACTAAGGTTGACTTCATTTCCTGTAACATCCATACAGTATCCCTTGAAGATTTTATTTTTGTTTTTATTTCAATTACAGTTGACATTCAATGAATATGTTAAATAGACACCACACCTTTAACTGCATATAAATGGATGTTCAGTACACAGAAACCCACCATTGCTGCACATACAAAGCAGGAAACCATCCAAGAGATTTTGCCTGAAGACACATCGCAGAATTCACATCTCTTGGCTATGAGGTTCCCAAAATTAGCTTTCCTGACTGCTCCTTTATAAAGCATTTCCATTCACTTTGTGGATAGAAATGACCAAGTTACTCATTTCTAAAACCCAGTACGAGTCTCTACAGGGCAAGACGACATGGAGGGACACTAGCTTGAGACCTTACTGCCTTTTACTATTAATAGCTGTGTCATTTGGAGCAAGGCATTTCCTCTCTCTGGGCTTCATTTTCCTCACCCATAAAGTAATAATAGCAATGCCGACCTCATGGAGCTGATTAAATACGAATGTTCTTTTGTCCATTCTTTGGTAAGTATGGGCACTGGGAAACAAAAAATGGCCAGAATATGGTTCCTTTCCTTGAAGAGCTCATTATTTAGTTATTGAGGGGAAGACACCTCAGTAACTAAAGCCATGCCAGATGGGCTCTCATCGAGGTGGAGACAGTGTCCTACAGGTGCATCAAGAAGGGCTCACCTGGTTGTGCTAGAGTTGGGGGAAGGAGCCCTCACAAGCTAAAGGATAAGAGAGAGTTTCCAGGAGGACCATTAAAATGAGACAGACTAATATGAATTGAGCCATGCTAAGCTTGATCTATCAACTTCAGTCTCCTAACAGCTGGGGGTGGGGAAGAGGGAAGACATGTGAAAGTACTTTGAGAATAGCTTGGTAACTATTTCCTGAGATTCAGTTTTATTACCTGTAAAATAAGGACAACAAAAATAATTATCTCATCAGTTATCATGAGGATTTAATGTGGAATGGACATGGAACACTCAGGATAGTGCTAAGTACTATTCTAGCAAGAACCGAAGAAGTCATGGAAATGTCATTAGGCTCATGCAAAGAAATGCACATTTCTAGCTATGTGCCGGATTCCGTGCTGTATGTGCATTATTTTATTTGATGCATAAAACAACCAAAGAAGAGGGTATCCTTACCATGAGAATTGGGACATGTTAGTGTGCTCTATGGAACTCTGGATAAGATAAGATGGCAAGGACTGCAACCGCAAGTTCCCGTGAAACAGTTATCACAGCACTTACCTTCTGTGGTTCCATTCTGAGCTCAGTTCCCTGTGAGTCCAATCCACCATTCCCTGTCCTGAGCTTCTGTAGAAACTGCTGGGTGCCTTCATCACAAATAAATGGCCTCCTTGGCCCTCACACCAGTTCTGGGCACCGTAGAAGGAGCAACCAAGAGGCACAGATTTATAGCAAGGGTCTCTGAAAGTCATCTGGCTCTTAGAGCAAAAGCTGTCCTCCTCTGGTTTAGCAGTAGTGGCCATAAACCTCAGAGTGAGCCCCAGGAACACCAAGCTTGTTGCTCTCATTCTGAACCAACACCAGAGAAGGTGGATGGAGCTGGCTCTCAGTCCTTCATATGCTGTCGCCTTCACAACCATCTGCCACTATCCTTCCTTCTCTCTTTACATCTAATAATAGATGTAAAGTGACTACCTCTTGTTTAAGAAACAGGGTTCCCTGGTGGAGTAGTGGCTAGGCTTCGGCGCTCCCACTACTGCAACCTGGGTTCAATTCCTGGCCAGGGAACCAACCAAAAAAAAAAAAAAGTAAGAAGCAAAGACAGGATAAATGTGTTTGTAGTTTGTTCCCCCAGCTCTTTGTTTAATGCCAGTTCCAAATCCAGTGAATTTGCCAAATGTTCTTCTAGAAAAAGATAAAGCTGCTGTATCACCTGTCTGCTTGTCATTCAGTCAACTGTTAGCTTCTGATAAAAATTTTTTGTTTGGAGAAAAAAATTTTTTTGCTATTGGTTTTATGTCATTATACTTGAAGGCCAATTGCTTCATTAGAAGCTGTCAGCATGTGGGAAGTATGTGATAAAAGAAAAGTGGCAGGAAAATTAGAGTTATGGCATTGTAAAAAAAACGAAGTTGCACTCATATCCAATCTTATGAATGGCTGCTGTACCCAATGATAATCATATTCTCCCCAGCATGGCTTAAATCCTAATAGAGATTTTTTCCCTTCTCTGATTCATCACATCACCTCTTGTGCCTGTTAGAGGATAAAGATTTCCTACAAAATTTATTTGATGTCATTATGAAAATAAGCTTTTAAAACTTTAAACCTTCCCATCTTCATCCAATGTCTAAAGCCTCTAATTGGTGTCCATGGTCTGTGGATCAAGTTCAAACTTCTTAGCTTTACATACAATGTTCTGTATGAACTGTTTCCTGACAATTATTTCCAAACACACCCTTCAGAATATGGGGAACTAGACTCTCTTACTCCATTGCCAATGGAAGTGTACATTGGTACAACTTCTGTTATGAGCCATGTGATAATATCTATCAAAATTTAAAAAGCACAAGCTTTGTAATGTAGCAATTTCACTTCTAGAAATTTTACCTACAGATGAATTCATGCATATGTGAAATGTCACATACATATAAGGTTATTAATTGCAGAATTTTGTAAGAAGGAAAAATTGGAAACAACCTAACTGTCCATTGATAGGAAATGGGTTAACAAAATGTGGAACATACTACATACCTACTGAAAAATGAACAAATTCTAATACAGGGTCTGACACTTAAGTTTGCACTGTACAAACAACTCAGTAAGGTGTCATAACCTTGGTATATCTGTGTCTCACAGCTGTGTTTGTGTTAATGTGTGGCCGTGTCTTGCTGAGTGGCATTCATTATTGTTGTTGTGTGTTTTTGTTTTGCTGTCATGAGAATGTCGGAGCTTGAATTAGAGCAAAAAACAAACATGACGTTTCTTGTTAAACCTGGCAAGAGTGGAAGTGAAATCAGGGACATGTTAGTCTAAGTTTATGAGGATAATGCCATGAAGAAAATGGCAGTGTACAAATGGATTAAACGTTTTTCTAAGAGAAAGCATCACTGATGAAGAGAGGTCAGGGTAGCTAGTAATTAGCAGAACTGATGAAAACATTGAAAAAATTCATCAAATTGTGTGTCAGAATGGTCAGCTGACTGTGAGAAGCATAGCAGATCAAGTCAACAGTGATAAAGAAACAGGAAAATCTTAACTGAAAATCTTGGCATGAGGGGGTTCCCTGGTGGTGTAGTGGCCAGGCTTCAGTGCTCTCCACACTGTGGCCTGGGTTCGATTCCCAGCTAGGAAACTACCCGCTGCAAACCCCCCACCAAAAAAAAGAAAAAAAAAAGAAACTTTTGGCATGAGAAAGGTGCAAGCAAAAATGGTCCCAAAGGAGCTCACCAATGAACAAAAGTAAAGGACAGTCGAAGTTTGCCAAGATCTTTTGGAGAGGCAAGACGATGTTTTGGACCATGTTATCACTGGTGATGAAACATTAGTGTACCAATATGACCCTGAAACAAAGTGTCAAAGTGCACAGTAGAAGTCAGCCAGTTCTCCATGACCAAAACAATTCTGTCAGTCCAAATCAAGAGTCAAAATGATATTGCTAACCTTTTCTGATATCAGAGGGATTGTTCATTATGAATCTGTACCAACTGGACAGTCAACCAAGTTTACTATTTGGAAGTGCTGAAAAGGTTGCGTGAAAAAGTTAGATAAAAACAACCTGAACTTTTCACCACCAACTCATGGCTCTTGCATCACAACAATGCACCAGTTCACATGGCACTCTCCGTGAGGGAGCTTTTAACCAGTAAATAAATGACTGTATTGGACCACCCTCCCTACTTAACTGATCTGGCCACCAATGACTTTTTTCTTCACCTGAAGATAAAGGACACATTGAAAGGAAGACGTTTTGATAATATTCGGGACATCAAGGGCCATATAAAGAAAACTCTGATGGCCATTCCAGAAAAAGAGTTCTAAAATTGCTTTGAAGGGTGGACTAGGCTCTGGCATCAGTGCATAGCTTTCCAAGGGGAGTACTTTGAAGGTGACCATGGTGATATTCAGCAATGGGGTATGTAGCCCTTTTTGTAGCATAAGTTCACGAACTTAGTTGTCAGACCTTGTATACAAATATTGCTGGTTGCTTGAGTTCTGTCCAGTTAATGAAGAGTCTATTGTACCTACAAAGGTCATTTGGGTTGGGATAGGGAAGACACCAAAGGCATAGTTTATACTATAATATTACAACAAAAACAACACTGGTCTGCACAAGAAGTTAGTACAGTAGACTCTCCATTAATTGGAGAGCAAACACCAGTTGCTTAAGAGTGCCAGTTACTGGAGTTCCAGTTAACACAGAGTCCACTTACATTTATCTGGCATCTATCAATCCCCATGGGTACCAGTGAGAGTCTACTGTAATTCAAGGTTGGAGAAGGGAGCCATGCAATGTAGTGGGACCCTGGAGCCTTCAATTAGGTGTCAGATAAACAATTTTTCATGGCTGGGTTGCCACAGAGTTTAGAGAACACAGTTGTCTAATATTTTATTTAAGTTGTTAACTTGCTCTAACATAAATCTTTTTTCCCCTTCTTTTGCTCCTGATCCCTTTTTCCCTTCAGCCCCTGGCAATCACTACTCTCTATCTCTACGGATTTACCTATTCTGAACATTTCCTATAAATGGAATCATACAATATTTGATCTTTGTGTCTGGCTTCTTTCAGTCAGCATAATATTTTCAAGCTTCATCCATATTGGAGTATATGTCAGTACTTCATTCCTTTTTATGGCTGGATAATATCCCATTGTACAGCTAGACCAAATTTTGCTCATCCATTCATCCATTGATGGACATTTGGGCTGGTTTATTCTGTGAGTTTCCTGTGGGGAAGGAATAATGTCTCTTAAAATCTCTGTCTATGCTATGGCTGGCACATATAGGACTCAATGCACATTTGCCAGCCTGGCCCCATTGCCTAGGTCCTTGGGGCTGACACTTGCATCCCTTCCCTTTCCCAGAAGCCCTTCCAGGTCCTGGACATGGCTGGACCTGTATGAGCATGTTTCCAATGATCGGATGCTGCTGTCTGAGCCACCTAATCCTGATTTTTGAGATCAACAGATGAAGACAAAAGGAGAGGTAATTTGGTTTAAATAGAACCATGGAAAGAACCATGAAGATGTCCACGCCCTGTGGCCCAGATATACCAGTCCTGGAAATAGACCCATTTTTGTTCAGGTTCTCCCAGAAGCCAACTGAGACAAGAATTCAAGTGCCAGCAGTTCATTTGGGAGGGGATGCAGGAAACAGAGGCAGGGGACGGGGGAGTGCCTTGCTCTATATGAATTGGTATTTTTAATGGTCATAGTTAATTTTTGCCTGCCATTTAATTGAAAAGACAACATAGGGAAAGAATTCTCATGGCTCCACTATCTTGACACATTTTTATTTCTTTATGGTTCCTTTGAATGCTTCTCATCTTGAAGACAGATATTTACCTAGGCATATATATATATAGTGTATGTATAATTATTAATAGTTTATATTGCATCCTGCACATTCCACTTAGCATTTGATAGTAAGGCTTTTCTATGTTGCTCAAGGGCTTTGAAACTGGTATGATGGTAGCTGTGCCTCCTTTCTCTGAATGGACATGATTAAACCATTTCCATGTTGCTAGATGTTTGGTGTAGTTTTAGTCCTCTGCTTGTTTTGTGTTCAGTTTTGCTATCTAGTCAACACTGTTGTGAACATCTTGCACTTACCCTTTAGCCTGGGCTGAGGTAGCTCCTGAGGGTTGTAGCAGATACTGTCAAGTCCCACCTTAACCACATCACTCCAACCACGTAAGGCTTCTAAATGCAAGCACCTTCTTTTGCATATGAGGACAGGCTTTAGGTGCTTGCAAGTTAGTGTCTCTTGGGAGAAACTCTCACCCTTGATTGACCAGAGTTGATGGGCCAATCCCCCAACTCCCTCATATTGACTCTGAGGCATGTTCATACCATCTCCAGAGTCCCCCATCACAAACTGAGCTTCAGTTGCCTGAGATGGTAATGGCCTTGATGATGTACCTAATGTCTTCTCTCCCTGTTTCACTTCCCCACTCTGCTGCTGGCTTTTCCTGGGTTCACCTCCCCAGTAAACCATTTGCACTTGACTTTTGTCTTGAGTTCTGCTTCTGGGAAAGCCCAAGCTCAGACAGGTCTGTTTCCAGGACTGTGATGCTGGCCCACAGAGCATGAACATCTTAATGATTCTTGGCTATGAACTCAATGCCTATTTAAACCAAATTAATTCTCTTTCTGTTGTTCATGTCACTGATCCCATGTGAAGCCTCAAGTACCAGATCAAATTCTGGGGAACACACTTGCACAGCTAAGCTGTGTCTTGCATTCTTTCCTGATGGTTTGAATTCTATACTTGGGGACCATCTCTGAGCAACTGATAATCACCTCAGTTATTGGGATGGTGAGTGGTGGTCTCTTGATATTTTAGGTATGTATGTAGGTGAGTCCTCCATGTTTGTTCACATATGCTAAGTTGTTTGCTTTTATAAGGTAGCTGGTAATCTGGGTCTTGAGAGACTAGCCAGGAAGAGAGGGATGGGAGTAGGGCAGAGCTGAAAGGAGAGGCCCCTGAATGCCAAAGCCGCATATCTTGTCAGTAATCCAGAACCAACATAAACTACATACAATACCTTACATTATCCTCCATCAGTGGTCTGTCAAGGCTATCACACCTCCACATTTTTTGCACATGCTGTTTCTCTATTGAGAATGCCTTCTCTTATATGCTTGCTTGCACACTTCCACCCTTTTCCAAAAACAGCTCAACTATAAATCTCTTCTCTGAAGCCTTCTCAGGCTCTACAGGTGTTAATTACCACATCTTTTTAGCTTTAAAAAGGAGAAAATGAGAAAGAAATTTGGCTGTAAAAATAAATCAGAAACTTGGCTATAAAAATAAATTTTCTTATAGCCTTATAAACTTCTACTTTAAAATTATTTTGCTTAATGACTATTGTGGGTTCCATTATATCCTCCAAAAAGATATGTTGAACTCCTTGGTAACCCTTGGTACCTGTGAATGCAGCCTTACTGGGAAACAGGGCCTTTGCAGATGTGATTAAGATAAGATGAGGTCATGCTGGATTTGGGTGGGCCTCAATCATGACTAGTGTCCTTATAAGAAGAGGGAAATATGGACACAGAGAGACACACAAACACAGAGATGTGATGACAGAAGCAGCAATTCAAGTGATGCAGCTGCAAGTCGGGAACAACCAGAAGTTAAAAAGAGGCAAGGAGGGATTCTTACCTAGAGATATCAGAAGGATCATGGATCTGCCAACACCTTCATTTCATACTTCTGGTCTCCAGAACTGTGGGAGAATAAACTTCTGTTGTTTTAGCCACTGAATTTGTGGTACTTTATTATGGCAGCCCCAGCAAACTAATACAATGAGGATGTAGCACAATGAGGCCATGTGTCATTCATCCATTCAGTAAATAAATATTTGTTGCACACCTACTAGGTGCCACACACTGCTAAACTCTGGATTTTAAACAGGACAGTGGCATGATTGGATTTGAATTTCAGCCAGGTCACCTAGTGGCAGCAGGGAAGGTAGATTGGAGGGAGTGGGACTAGAGACAGGGAGACCCATAAAGAGGCTGCTCCCAAGAGGTCAACAACAGTAAGGACAGTGGCTGGGGGGCTGGAGGAGAGAGGAACTATCTGAAAGATTATTTAGGAGGTAGCAATGTCAGGAATGCAGTCCAGGCTGTAACTTAGTAGTTATTATTTAAATTGAATTTTTGTCCAGCCTCACTGATTACATGGTAGAAAACTGAAATGTCTAGCTCATTCATTAGAAGGCACTTCCTTTTCTACCAGTAATGCTTGTAGTATTTCAATCTCATCAATTCTACCTCCCAAGTGTGGCATATTATTATTATTACTACTACTATTATTACCATTTACATTCCTTTCTCTGAGCTCATTGAGGTTAGGAGCCATGGTTTTTCATTTTTCTATTTCTAATACCCAATAGGACACTCTTTCCTGTCCAGTATGACTTTGTGAAACTAAAGAATGCTCTTAAATGTTAATTGTCTCATGAGTGGTCTTTCCTTTAGTGGAGTGTTCCCTGCAGGAGTCCTAGGGCTGCTCTCCCATCACTCCCTACATCCTACTTTCTGAACAGGCCTGTGGAGAGTGTGGGTTTTCACCACCAATGCTGCTTTTCTCAGCTAGGCAGCTGCCACCTTTGCTGGGACTTTGCCTGTCACCTTGAACCCTGCTATCCAGGATTTCCACATTATCTGCTCAGCTTATCACTCTAGCTAATTAAAGGTACCATTTAGAAGTTAACTTAATTGGAAAACTGCAAAGTAATTTACATATGATAACATTATCTCCAAAAGGGAACTTTTAACTCACTTTAGGCAATAACTCTGTAATAAGAGATACAGAATTGCAAAATAAGGTTGTTTTGTTAGCACACAAAAAATTTCATTTTTAATTCAGTTTTTACTTGACCTGATGACTGTTTTGTTGACACATATGTTTCCTAGAATGGTGGCCTCAGGGAAGGGTAGCCTCTTTTCCCCAAATCCTTCCCCCAAATTGTGAAGGAGATCCCAAATTTGAATCTGCCACATGTTATATGATCTCTGGTCCAGGGGCACAAAGTTACCAAGCTCCAGTTGCTTCCACCATAAAAAGAGGATCATAATAGTACCTGCCAGGTCTGTGTCAGGATTAGAAGATACAACATGTGCAAACCCAGAGCAGGGGGCACTCATCTGTAAATGCCCTTTCCTCTCCCTCCCAAAGGGAGGAAATGAAGCCTCCCTGCTTACCCGGTGACCATCTTGGACCTTCTGAAGGGCAGACCAAAACTCTGTGTAAGACAAGTTACTTCCTTGCTTGTTCCCATGGCCCTGTTCTTCTATGCATTAGCCAGGTTTTTTTTAAATATAAAATAATTCAGGTTTCCAGTGTACAATGCTATCATACGTCATATTGCATTGTGTGTTTACCAACCAGAGTCAACAATTCTCCTTCCATCACCATATATTTGATCCCCTTTACCCTCTTCTACCACTCCCTTCCCCCCTTACCCTCTGGTAACCACTAAACAGTTGCTATGTCTATGAGCTTTTGTTTCTTTTTGTCTTCTTTTGGTTTTTTGCTTTCAGTTTTATATCCCACATAGGAGTGAAATCATATGGTTCTGAACTTTATCTCTTAACATGGTAATCTTAAGATGCGTTCGTGTTGTCCCAAATGGCAGTATTTCATCCTTTCTGATGGCTGAGTACTATTCCATTGTGTATACGTAGCACATCTTAATCCCATCATCTGTCAAAAGACTCTTTGGTTGTTTCCATGTCTTGGCCACCAAGAATAATGCTGTAATGAATATAATGTTACACAGAGCTTTACAGATAAATGTTTTTAAAATTTTACGGTAGATACCTGGAGAGGGATTGCTGGATTGTATGGTAATTCTATTCTTAATTTTTTGAGGAATCTTCATACTGTCCTCCATACTGTCTGTCCCAAATTTATTCCCACCAGCAGTGTGTGAGGGTCCCTTTTTCTCCACTGTCTCTCCAACACTTGTTATTGCTTGTTTTCTTGGTAATAGTCATTCTAACAGGTGTGAGGTGGTAGCTCATTGTGGTTTTGATTTGCATTTCCCTAATAGGGAGAAGTGTCCCTTCAGGTCCTGTGATGATTTTTTAATTGGATTTTTGTTGTTGTTGTTGAATTGTATGAGTTCTTTAAATATTTTGGATATTAGCCCCTTGTTGGAGGTGTTGTTTGCAAATATCTTCTACCATCCGGTTGGTTGCCTCTTTGTTTTGCGGATAGTTTCTTTTGCTGGGCAGAAGCTTTTGAGTACTGTAATAGAATCCCATTCATTTATTTTAGCTTTTACTTCCCTTGCCTTTGAGGTCAAATTCATAAAATTCTCTCTAAATCTAAGATTCATAAGTTTAGTACCTATGTTTTCTTCTATGCAATTTATTGTTTCAGGTCTTATTTTTAGATTTTTTTTTTTTTGAGTTCTCTTTCCATCACCTTATATTTAGCTTCCCCTTTATTTTTAGATCTTTGATCCATGTTGAGTTAATTTTGGTGTATGGTGAGAGATAGCAGTCTAGATTCATTTTTTTGTTTGTACCTTTTCCAATTTTTACAGCATCATTTATTGAAGAGGCTTTCTTTTCTTCATTGTAT
This sequence comes from Lyroderma lyra, assembly GCA_004026885.1. Taxonomy (NCBI): domain Eukaryota; kingdom Metazoa; phylum Chordata; class Mammalia; order Chiroptera; family Megadermatidae; genus Lyroderma; species Lyroderma lyra. The sequence continues at coordinate 8,443 of PVJL010002464.1, read as the reverse complement.
GGTTTAGGTTCCCTTGTCAAAATTATTTGTGTGAGTTTAGTTCTGGGATCTCAATTCTGTCCATTGGTCTGTGTGTCTGTTTCTCTCCCAATACCATACTGTTTTGATTATATCACTGTGTGATACCTCTGACCTTGTTATTTTTTTCTCAGGATAGCTTTGGCTATTCAGAGTCCTTCGTGATTCCATACAAACCTGATTATAGTTTTTGGTTCTATTTCTTTAAAAAATGCCATCGGGATTTTGATAGGGATTGCATTAAATCTGTATATTGCTTTGGGCAATATGGCCATTTTAACTATGTTGATCCTTCCAATCCAAGAACATAGGCTATCTTTCCATTTCTTTGTGTCTTCTTCAATTTTTTTTAATAATGTAGTTTTCAGTATATAGGTCTTTCACATTCTTTGTTAACTTTATTGCTAGGTATTTTATTCTTTTTCTTGTAATTGCCAAAGGAATTCTTTTTATTATTTTTTCTGAAATTTCATTGTTAGCATGTAGGGACACAATGGATTTTTTGTACATTGATTTTTGTATCCTGTACCTTTACTGTATTTGTTTATTGTTTCTAATAGGTTTTTTGGGGGAGTCTTTAGGGTTTTCTGTATAAAGAATCATATCATCTGCAAAAAGTGACAATTTGACTTTTTCATTCCCCATTTGGATGCTTTTTCTTCCTTTCTCTTGCCTGATTGCTCTGGCTAGCACTTCCAATAGTATATTGAATAACGGTGGTGAAAGGGGGCATACTTGTCTTGTTTCTGATCTTAGAGGAAAAGCTTTCAGTTTTTCACCATTAAGTATGATATTAAATGAAGGTTTGTCACATATGGCCTTTATTTTGTTGAGGTACTTACCTTCTATACCCATTTTATTAAGCATTTTAATAAAAAATTGATTATTCTTGCCAGTTTTCATTCCATTTTAAGGCAATGAATGCATTATAGAAATTTAATGGAATTAAATTTAAAAGTGGAACACCCACTTTTACTTACATATCTACTCTGTTCCTCAATCGACAACTTCAAAAGGTGGGAAGCATTACTGTGTAGTAAGGAAGAATATTCACTGACTAGCTGTTAATCTTGATCAAGTTCCTCCACATCTCTGAGTCTGTGAAAGTAAGATTGTCAATGATGCCCTTGCAGAGATGTGTGGAGATTAAATTAAAAAAAAAACTGCTAGTAAGACACTTAGCTTTGTACTTGGCACGTGTCTAGCATCCAGTGAATGGCATTTATCAGAGGCTGGAGGATAGGGCAGGATATAGCTCCTACTGGGGACAAGTCCCTTGTTTCACTTGTCCCATATTAGTAAAGACCTGGAAAGCAGTGATCAGGCTTCTGTGAGTTCAGAGCAATGCCAGAGCCTCTTGGGGAAAGAGCAGCTGCCGCTGGTTATCTCTGTTAATAAAGAACGGGGATGGAAGTTCAACATGAAGGCAGACATGAGAACCACTCCAAGACCCCAAACCTCTTTGGGAAGTGAATGTCCTTTGGGATATGCAGACTTGTCCTCCAAACAAGAAGAACATAATGGAATCCCAAGAAAGCAGAGACCGAGTCTCATTAATCACTTCTATAGCCTCAGATGGTTTTGGCTCCTTTGTCGAACATTAGACTTAACGTGTAGTTCGTGTGAATTCTAAGGAGGCACAGAATTATTTTCCTGTTTTATTCACAGATGTACTTCTAGCATGTAGTAGGTACTCAGTAAATATGTGTTGAATGAATGAATGTGAGAATATATGAATACTGTACTGCCTGTAGGTTGCATATCCCAAGCCATTCCCTCCTTTCATTTTGCTAATGAATCCTGATATGATTCAGGTGACAATGTACTGCCCCGGGGGAAACCCATTATGGGTTTAAAGAAATCAGGGCACTCCTGTTTCTCCTTGCCAGGAATTGGTCTAGGGGTAATCATGTGACACAGCTCAGCCAATGAGATTAAGAGAAAAATCTGCTCAGGGGATTCTGGGAAAGATTTTCCTCCAGCTTAAAAAGAGAGTGATGTGAAAAGAAAATGCCTCCTTTTCTCCCACCTTATGTTCCTGCTTTTGCATATTATCATGACAGGACAATTTCTACAGTGAAGGCAATCATTCATAAGCAAAACTGAACAAGCCCAAGGGTGAGAAACCAACCCTCTAAAGATGACAATGCAGTAGACAGAATGGAGCCTGGTGCAATGACTCAGATGAGCCTCTCAGCTACCCAGAACCCCAGATGACTTGATGTCTAAGGTAAATGCATGTCTTCAGGGCTTCAGTAGGTATTTTGTTACTTTCAGCCAAAGCATCTTCTATTAACTTATTGAGCCTTCATGATATTCCTAAGGCCTGAACTGTGTCCCCCTCAAGATTCATATGCTAAAGCCCTAACCCCCCAGTACCCCAGAATGGGACTGTGTTTGGAGGTAGCACTTTTAAAGAGGTGATTAAGTTAAAATGAGTCCATTAGGGTGGGCCCTAATCCAACCTGACTGGTGTTCTTATAAGAATTGGTATCCAGATTTCCAGGGACACACCCAAATAGACCAAGGAAGACCATGTGAGGACACAGTGAGAAGATAGCCATCTGCACACCAAGGAGAAAGGCCTCAAGAAATCAGCCCTGCTGACACCTTGATCTTGGACTTCCCAGCCTCCAGAACTGTAAGTAAATAAATTTCTATTGTTTAAGCCACCCAGTCTGTGGTACTTTGCTATAGTAGCCCTAAAAACTAATACAGATGTCTATTGTTATGATTTCTTTATTATCACCATTATCAAAAATCCTCTCTCACCATATAATTGTCCCTGGAATCTTTTGGGACTTAAATGAAGAGAACTTGCTTGATTCCTCAGTATTATATAACAAGGCAATGATATCGACCCAAGACTGGCTGTCTCAGGGTCCTCCACCCATGGAAACTGTTATTTTATTCAATGAAAATCTAGCAAACATCCATTATGCATTGCAGCTATGTGGAATTATCAGTGAGTATATACTTTGAAGTCAGGCTGCCTGGTTTGGCTTCCTAGTTCAATCTCTTAGTAGCTGTGTATCCTAAGGCAAGTTGGTTATCTTTTCTGAGTTTCTCTTCTCTAGAACATGCTAAGAATACCCATCTTCTAGTATTACATAAGGCCAGAGCGAGCTGGTACATGCAGAATGCTTTGCAAAGCGTTTGACTCAGACAACGTGCTCAATCAATGGGGGCCGTTGCTTTTCTGAACATACAGTGAGGACAAGAAAGGAGAACACAGTCATGTTTTCACTTATAATTTCAATGTAATCCTCCCAACAAACCCTGTGACATAGGTATTGCCATCCTGTTTTGTAAAGTTCTGTTTAGAGGGGTCATGTGACAACGGTCACAGTCTTTAAATCACACTGGGCTGAGATTCCAGCCCAGATCTTCTGATCTCTAAGCCCTGAGCTCTTTTTATCCTGCACCAGAGCTACTGCCTCTGGTGGTGTGACTTTTTCCTAAGCTCTCAGTTTATGCCAGGTATTCTCATTTCATTCTCTCAAGTACACAGCTTTCAAAACCTAGGAGTAAATAACCTTGACATGGATACACATGTTTAGACCAGATAGCAGAATAAACTGGCAAGTTATTTATGGGACTTCATGGAAAATGTAGGTCAAAGGAAAGAGCCTTCTGAGAGAACGGGGAAGAATGGGGAGTAACAGTGATGAATACCTTTTGGGGCCAGGTGCTTTTGCTAGACCCTTGATCTACAATAACCTTGAATTTTTTTATATCATTATGCCCCCATTTTACAGTTAAGAAAAAGAAGGCTCAAAGAGGAAAAGTAACATACCCCCAAACACACAAAAAAGGGAGGAATGTGAATCTAGTATCAACTCAAAGGTATAGCATCTTCCCCTGGACCTGAGCTTCTCAACATCTCCTGCACACATTAGAATCATCTAGAAACATTTTAAGGACATTGAAGGCTGGGCTCCAGCATCAGGGATTCTGAACCAGGGATTCTGGAGTGCGGCCCAGGTGAATGGAAGGTGCATCCAGTGGGGAAGCCCAGCCAGACCAGGCTGCTCTCAGACTGAGCTCTGCAGTACTGGAACGTGGTCTCGGCCCAGACCTGACAGTCATTACACTCCAGGGCAGCACAACTCCATTTCCTTATGCTACTCAGAGAGGAGTGGCAGGTTCTTGCTTTAAACAGCATGAGTAAGACGAGTTCATGAACTCATCACCCAATATTCACAGCAACTTGAACCTGGATTTTAGACAGTGGCATTGCATTGAGATGTACAAATATAGGGAAATCCTAACATCGAATTCCAGCATTATTTCTCCCTCCTGATAGGCCAGGAAGTTAAGCTGAAGTTTATTTTTTGCTATTCCTCATAGTTCTTGAGTAGAGTTTTTGGTTTCCTACATTTATTGTTTAAGTGGGTATATGAAATATTTTATGTTTACTTCTCCAAAAGAGAAATATAATGAATTAAGTTGCTCTTGACATGAGGTTTTTTGGAGGGGAGGAGGCTCAGGGGACTTCATTAAAAACAAAAAACCTTTCCCATCTCTGCAAAACAAGTTCTCATGACTGGGCAGCAGGAACTCACGATTGACTCTTGACTCGCCTCATTCCAGTGTCACTGATGGTCCCAACAGTCTCTCTTCTGATTATAAACCCCCTCCACCTCCTGGGTTGGATTATTTTAGGCAGCATACCATCACAGAAGGCAATGCTAAATTATCCCACCAATCTAAACCCAGCAAGAAACAAGCTTTCTTGAACCAAAAATGGAACTGGAAAGGGAGAGTTGGGCATACAATAAGAGCATTAAAGGTTAACTAGAACACCTAGCTGGGGAATTGACCTTTGACCAAACAAATAATGCTGGTGCCCACTCCACCTCCAAAACTCCCCACCCCCAAATCCTCCCTACCTGCTTCTGAAATTCAAAGAGATACCAGGCCCACAGAGGAGGGAAAAGCAAAAGGAGAAACAAGTGACACCAGAAGGGAAGGGCATACCTGTAAGGAAAGGAAGCTGCAGGAGAGATCTTAAAGGAAAGGCCAGGCAGAGCCAAGGAATAATTGCACGGAGGAGTGTCTGTTCACTGTCAGTAGCGCTCTTGCTTGGCAGGCAGTGTCCCTTGAGATGGGTGTACTATTTAGCAGAGATAAGAAAGAACAGCTGGAACCTGTGAGGGCCAGAGTGACAGGTGAGCATTTTGTATAAATGATTGGCTCTTTTTTTTATATTTTTATTTTTGTTTACCTTTGTGCTTTTTCTCTGCTTATAAAAGTAATGCTTGTAAAAATCTGGAAAACTGTACATGGAAGAAAATGACCCATAATCCAGATACATTCTCTGTGAAAAACTCAATTTCCAAGAAGAGAGAGTTGCTCTCGCTATTTTCAGGAGAACACTCCTAGGAATGCTGCACTTGGCATGCGTGCAATGGGATTATCCTGCAAGATGTGGACCATTCCAACTGGGTGCTGTATTTGTGCAAATACGTGCATCCTGAATTAATTTCAAACTGGAGAAGCAAGAGTGAGCTCTCTTTCATATGCACACTGGAGAGTATGGAGAGCCTGCCGCAATTGCCTCTCAGGTATCATGGGGGTGATTTTGGCATGGGAGTACCTGCAAAGGCAATAAAAGAGACCAGAATGGGAGCCTCCACAGGAGCATCCCTTCAAAGGCTTTATGTCTCGTTCTTTCTCTGGTTTTCTCCTCCTCTTCTGTGTTGCCACTTCCCAGTACCTTCTTGTTTAGACTCTACAGGGCAGTGACTGGGTCTGAACTCTCGGGTCCCCAGCGTGGAGCTTGTTAAGTGTTCTGAGAACAAGCGGGTCAGCTCAGGCTCACTGGCAAGTTCATCTTCAGAGAAACGGACTGGATGTTTTTCACAAGGAGAGTACAACAGTGAGTGTTCTTTGTGAGGAAAGTCAGATTGGAGATTTGAACTGAGAAATTGCCTTGGAAATTGCATTATGCTTAATAGGTGTTCTTTTTCTTACATCTACGGCATTGACTATATGCTTCAATTCATGTCTCCCCTCTCTGTCTCCCCTACTGCTCCTGTATGCTGGCTCTCTGAATAGTCACCTCCCCCCACCACCACCACAGCAATTTACTTGGTTGCCCAAGGCAAGAGACTTGGCTGGCATTTTTTTGAGCGCTCACCTCCCCTTTCCCCCCATCCTTAGTCAAACTCCAAGTCCTTTCAACTGTGTCTTCCAAGTCTCTTTGCTCCATCCATAGTTTCTCTCTGTTCCCACTGTTGCCACCCTGGTCTTCTCTCTAATCTTCCCTCTGGTCTTCCTACCTCCCTTTGGTTCCTCCTCCCTTCCACACCACAGCTAGAGGCAATTTTTGAAACCCCCAAATCTGAGCGTATTTCACTGATATGAGATGTCCAGAAGAGACAGATTCGGAGAGAGAGAAAGTAGATTAGTGGTTGCCAGAGGCCGGGGCTGGGGAATGAGAGGTGACTGCTAACGGGTGGGTACAGGGTTCCTTTCGGGAGTGATGCAGATGTTTTAAAATTAGATAGTGGTGATGGTTGCACAACACTGTGAATATACTAAAACCCCCTGAATTGTACACTTTAAAATGGTATGTTTTATGTTATGTGAATTTTCTCAGTTTAAACCAATTTGCAGAAAAAAATCTGATCTTGCTATTCCCTGTTACAAAGGTCAAAGCTGTCCCACTGATTCTGAATCGAATCAAAGCCCTTGGAATACGGTCTTGTTAACCTTTGTCATTTGGCCCCTGCTTAACTCTCCAGCCTCAATCTTTATGATGTCCTCACTTGAAAATTACAGTTCAGTCTTATAAACAGCTGGCATATCTTCTGGTCTTTGAACTGGTCTTTGATCTCTTGGTTCGGGTTCCTCTACATATAAGAATGCAGCTATAAGTGGTTTATTTGGGACTTGATCCCAAGAAACACTGGGAGGGAAGCCAATAAAAGGGACATTGTCAAGACACTGACCACTGAGAGCCATCACAGCTGAATCCTGTGGGCATAGTAGTGTTAATTTGCCTCACACTGTCCCAGCTCAGGGCAAGGAAGTGGTGGCATTTGACCCCCCAATCCCCACCCATGAATGTGTGAGAGCTGCTTCCTGGGGCATTAACTCTCCAAGGTAAACAAAGCCCTCAGGGAGAGAACTGCCGTTATTTGCAGAAAGCGGCCTTTTGGGAGAGATGAGTGCCAAGGGGAGGTGGGCGGGACACCAACAGCGTCTGTTACAGCACCCTATCTTTAGAGCAGTGCTGTCCAATAGAAGTATAATGTATGCCACATGTACACTTTAAAATTTTCTAACAGCCCCAGCAAAAAGAAACAGGTGCAATTAATTTTAATTGTGTATTTTATTTAACCCACCGAGCATATATAAAACATCAGTTTAACATGTAATCAGTATTTTAAAAATTGCTAATGCAATAACTTACTTTTGTTTTTTTTCATACTTAGTCTTTGAAATCTGGTCTGTATTTTACACTTACAGCACATCTCAGTTGGGACTAGCAACATTTGAAGTGTTCAGTCACCACCTGGGGCTGGTGGCTACCATACTGGACAGCACGGCTTTAGAATGTTTGTTTCTTATGTCTCTGTGAGGCAAATACCTACTGTCCCTCAGGATTTATCCAAGTCGCCTCCTCCAGGAAGCAGTCCCCACCCTCTAGTTCCATGCAGCCCCCCGGCTGAGTCTGTTGCCTTGCCTTTACCACAGTGTACGAGGGGTGTCCAGTCATGTAATATAAAAAAATAGAGGCAGTCATGGCTGGATTTCTTCCCAGACAGCCCTCGTATTTTGGATGTCTGTTGATTCCTCTGTCTCTCAATGGATAGTGAGCAACTTGAGGACAGGAATGATATCCTCAGTGCTAGCACAATGCCAGGTGTATTATATGCTTTCTGGAATTACTGCTGAGTAAATGAATGGATGTAGTGAGTGGTCCTGGGGCTACGTTCTGAATTCCTTTCCATGGCCATTTCTTGTAGCTTTTTTGTTTAGACACGGAAACTGGAAACTAAACATTCTTTCTCTTAACAGGCAGGATTCCAACATGGCTCCGGGGAATCCTACTTCGCAATGGCCCTGGGATGCACATGGTGGGGGAGACCAGATACAACCATTGGTTTGATGGCCTAGCCTTGCTCCACAGCTTCACAATTAGAGATGGTAAGAGCACTGCATAAGTTTGCTGTTACTGCTCTAACAGATTCCCACCAATTTAGTAGATTAAAACAGCACAAATTTATTCTTCTACAATTCTGGAAGTTGGGTATCTGAAATGGGTCTCACTGGACTAAAATCAAGGTATTGTCAGGGCTGCATTCCTTCTGGAGGCTCTGGAGATAATCCATTTTCTTGCCTTATCTAGCCTGTAGAAGCTGCCTGCATTCCTTGGCTTGTGGCCCCATCTCCATCTCCAAAGCATCTCTCTCTC